>VYZT01023603.1:84058-112185 GCA_013400735.1 Pomatostomus ruficeps | reverse complement strand
TGGCACCTCACCCACGGACTGCGGGTGGCTCTGCATCCCTCATGGACCCCATGGACTGCAGGGGGGACACCCCGCCTCACCATGGGCTCACCACGGCCTGCAGAGGAATCTCAGCTCCAGAGCCTGGGGCACCTCCTCTCCCTCCTTCTCCACTGACCTTGGTGTCTCCATGTTGTTTTCCCTCAGATGTTCTCACATCCTCCTCCTTCTCTAACTAAAAGCAGCTGCGTGCACATTTTGTTTTGATTTTTCCTTAAATGTGTCATCACAGAGGCGTAACCAACCTTTCTAATTGGCCCAGACATGGCCAGTGGCATATCCATCATCTTCAGAGCCATCAGAGATTGGCTCTGTTGGAAATAGTGAAGAATTCCAGAAGCTTCTCACAGGAGCCATCTTTATGGCCCCCTCCCCACTACTAAAACCACAACAGGATCGCCGGCTGGGCTGGCAACTTCCAGGGTTTTATAGCTCAACTGGCAATCAAGGAGAGTTCGGTAGAGGGAAATCAGCCTGGTGATGGGAGGATTTTCTCTGCTGAATGCTCCTGTGTGAATGCAGCTAGTGCAGCAGCTTCAGGTACTTGAAAATGAAAGTTTCTCAAGGAGCACGTTGTGGTTTCTTGCCAGTTAACACTAAATGCAGACCAACAAAAAGCCTCATTTATTAGTAATATGTATTTTAAGATGTAGTGTTTCACCAAGGATGAAAGGCTCAGGGGGGTTTTTTAATTTTTTTTTTTAATTCTTTATGGGGCTATTTACTCTCCTTCTAAGGTTTAATTATGCTGTGCTATCCTAGATGCAAATTAAAGATCGAAGTGAGACTTATTTCTCAGGGATTTGGTGCCTTTATTTTAAATTACTTTCTGTTCCTCTGTTTAGATCTTAAATTACTTTTTTTTAAATTAAAACTTTTGCTGACTTTGTAAGTTAGTAATATACCTTAAATTCAGTATTTGAGCATTTCTGTTTGGGAGAAAAGTGAACCGTACTTGTAAAGAGAAGTGTAACTTTTTAAAAGCTGTTCTTTTTTTTTTTTTTACTTATATTGTTTAAAACCCTAAATAATTCAGTGGTCTGAATTCCTTTTCTCCCTTTCTTCCTCTTCAGTTTGATCAGATATTTAAGATTTCATTGGGTTTAAGATGTGTAGTGTTACTGTTTTGAGTTACTCCAAAATGCAATTTTGTTGCATAAAAACAACAGTACAAAGAAGAGAAATTGTTTCGAAATTGTTGCTGCCAATGTCATTCTGTCAAAATAAAACTGTGGAAATAAATGTAAAGCTACACTTTACAGAGTCACAGAATGTACTGAGCTGGAAGGGACTCATCAGAATAATTGAGTTCAGCTCCTGGCCCTCCATAGGACACCTCAAGTGTCACACCACGTGTCTGAGAGCATCGTCCAAATGCTCGAACTCTGTCAGGCTGGTGCTGTGATCACTTCCCTGGGAATCCTGTTCCAGTGCCCAACCACCCTCTGGGTGAAGAACCTTTTCTATCCAACCTCAGTCTCCTCCAATATAACTTCAGGCCATTCCCTCGGGTCCCGTCCTGGTCACCACAGAGAAGAGATCAGTGCCTGCCCCTCCTCTTGGGAGGAAGTTGTAGACTGCAATGATGTCTCACCTCCTTTATATCCCAGATTTTTCTTGCACGTGCGAGCTTTCCTGGAAAAGTTGAATTTTCCTTTACAGGAACTTTACTAAAGACAATTATGATGTAATGGTGGATAGAAACAAATCCTTATTTGTTTTTTTACATGAATTGTGATGTCTAAGAATAGCACTTAACTATTTCTGTTAAGCTCCCAAACATGAAGATTGGTTTTCGTGGGTTTAGGACTGTTCTAAATGTGAGCATTCCTACAATGTAAATTAATGTATAAACAAGCAAAAACAAGCCTAAAAGGAGTTAGTAACATTTTATTTATTCTAAGTTCCAGAACCCATACAAAAACCACATGAAGGACCTGGAGAGATGGGGAAGCCTGTGGTCATTCCAAAAGAGGAGCAAGAGAAAATGAAAGAAATGTTTAAAATAAATCAATTTAATTTAATGGCAAGTGAAATGATTGCACTCAACAGATCTTTACCTGATGTCAGGTTAGAAGGGTAAGTACTTTATTTTGTATTAAAAATGTTCTCTATTTAAAAGAAGAATATTCAAAGACTAATCCAAAACAAGAGTTCGGTTCTGTAAGATATTACTGTTCAAGCAAACAGTTGGAGAATTTCCTGTATATAAGATACTTATTTGTAAAATAAGAGGGACCAGCAGAAACCAGTTTTCTTCACTGTTATTTAACTTTGAATCTGATTGCAAGTATGAAGCCTGTTCAGGGAGTAGAAATTAATTTGGTTGGAGGAAAGTTAACTTAAGCATTGGTATTTCAGGAAAAAAATCACTTGTTTGAAAAATTCATGCACTGCTTGTAATGAGGCAGACTAAAATTCTGCATTATATAAAATAAAAGAGATTGGGTGATGAGAGAAATACTTCAAAAATTTTCTTACCTAATGAAATGTGCAAAGCCTCATTTAGATTGCATTATAATGTTTTCTCATATCCATCTGGTTTGGTTTTGATCTTGCCTCTGGAATATTGATCCTTTCAGAGCTATTTGAGTCATAAGTAATTAAAAAGAAAATTGTGGCCTTGTTTCAACGAAAAATAAGATTGCTTTACTCTCCTGGGACTACTCTGGCAGGATAGCTGATGACTCCCCCCACCGCAACGCCTCTTCTTTATGAAAGGGACATTCAGGTTCAATAAAGCTCATGAAACAAAATTTTCTAATTATCTACATTCTCTTGCAAGAGTCAGATGCTGTAGAAACCCCATTTCTTCAGAAGCTCTGCTTTGCTTCTGTATACAGAAGGCCTAGCTCCTGGATGAATTTGTTTTCATCTCCTGCCTTAGAAGATAATATTAGCAGAGTGAGATGAAGCTCTCGCTGCTTTTCATTTTTAATGAGTGATAAAGAGCTGGTTTGTAGGTGCCTTCATCTGTTGTGATGAAAATGTTTCTGTGTGGCCTGGGAGTTCCTGGTGGTGCTGGCGTTCTCAATAATGGAGGCATATTTTTCAAAATATGATTTCACAAGATTGAAATAATGTAGGTTTTCAATCGATTTTCAAATATCAAAACATACATTTGGGGATCTAAAAAGCTGGCTTAATCGTAACCTTTGTGAGGTCTAAACTTCGAATTAGCCAAAAATGGGAAGAGAAATTGTTATTAAAAATTTATTACCTAGGCATCACTCAAGCTTGCGGGCAAGCGAAATTGCAATTTCAAAATCCAGTTTAGCTTCATAGAAATTTTGGTCTTTCACATCTGGCAATGCTCTGCAGCTGTTGCGTTTTACAGTAAGACATATGCTATAAGTTTCGTAATGTTGCATTTGCTTCTCTGTTCCATTTTTTCTGCATACAATACTGTTGCTATACTCTGTGTGTGTAAGTGGAATCTTAGTATAAAATTTTAAGTTTAGTCTCAGGACAGAGTTGGATTTTTCTGTTCTTTTAAATTCCTGCCAAAATTTTAACATTTACATGTGTAGGCATTTTTAGTAGTTTTTGAGAGAAAAATGCTTCCCAAAAATCTCTTCCATTCGTCATCTTTTCAATGTGTACTTTATAAGGTCATGCTAATTAAAAAGTTGTGGAGTATGTTCACATTTCTCTGGCAAATTTGAGAACAACACTGTGTTTACAATGCAAGGGTATCTTAATCTGTATGTGCGTATTAGTATTACTCTTCCAGAACACTGTAATCATTTTCAGAATTGTGAAAACTTTAAGTATACTTGGTGTTGTGTGTGTGTCTGATGAAACTATTCATCTGATTAGTCAAAATACTCCCAAATCAGAAACACTCTGTGCTGCATTAGTGGAATTACTTCTGTTGTAGCTTGTTTTATCTGTGTCCCTGGTAATAGGGAAGTAGTTTGTGGAGAAGGATAATGGGTAATTTTTAATCATTCCTTACCATATTTATGTGCCTACAGCACAGCTGCCAGTAGCACTTTCAATCAAGGTTTTGAAAAAGCAGGATATGTTCAAAGGCACACTTAGCTGTTCAACCATGTAATTATTTTCTTCACAAGTTTTGTGGGTTGCTTCCTTTAATGTGGTGTGGCGGGAAGAAGTGATTATTTCAACTCCTCTAATTCTCCAGCATGTCAGTTTTTCTGAAGTACAGAAGCCTGCAGAGGTTTTGCCTAGTGGTTAATCATTGGAAAGCTGGTGGAATTAAGAGTGCCAGGACCAATTTGCCACATGTATTTAATGGGAATGGCATGACCTGTCAGCTGGAGAGCAGCTTTTGAAGTAGACTGCATTACCCTTCAATGAATTTCTAGTTCTGCCAAATCCCCATCAGCTGTGTGAAGACAAGAGTGTTGGTCCCGGAGTGCTCGTAGGTTAATCTGTGCAGGTGACCCACTCTGGGCATCCTGTTTATGTTTTGACCAAGAAATTTTGTTCCCTTACTAGAAGAACAAAAATATGACTCTCTTTAATAACTTTGAGGCACTTCTCCAGCTAAGGGAACTCCTCAGCACAAGATGTCTACAGAAGCTGACATCTCTGTTCTGCCTAGTGTGCCCCAGTTGTATTTACAGGTTTATATTTATTATTTGGCACAAAATTACTGATTCACACAGATGCCTATAAAATCATTGACATGTACCTGAATTGCTGGTCACTTTGTGTCTGTAACCAGGAACTTTGTTCTACTTATTCTTCTCTTTATCCCAGCCGAATGTGATTTGCTTAACAGAAAAAGCTAAACCAGAAGTAGATTTTTAAGCCTGGATACTTCCCTGAATCTGGACTGGGACGTGTTAATGTAACAAATTAATACAATGGACAAGGCTACAGCCTCTGGAGAAAAGCTGTTGAAGGGGAATAAGCAGCTGTGCATACCAGATTGTTTTTTAAGTTGTTAGTAAAATAATTCTTGTAAGCATGTCTTATTCTAGTCCGTGAATCAGTCATCAGAATGGGGGTTGATTCGCAGTTGCCAGGAAAATATGCAGCTGTGGGCTTGACATGACAGCAAAGAGTAAGAGATGGATGATCAGGAACACTGGAGTCTTGCCTTGATTTTGCTGAAGATGAGGGAGGCAATGAATAAAATAGGTGCCAGTGAGTAAAGTACGTGTTCAGCTGTGCCTATGTGCCTCAGACTGGTGCTCAGGCTGGAAAGCAGGGCGGTTGAAAGCATGAAATTTGCACATGTTGTATGACTTGGATTGGCTCTCAGTGCTGTTGGAGGTGACTTCAGAAACTGCTTTGCAAAATGAAGAATGAGTGTGGTGTTCTAAGGCCGAGCTTTCCAGCCTGAATTCATTATTTAACGATTTGTGGAATATATGAAACTTTTAAGTAGACATTTGTTCCCTGTTGTGAGAGTTTAAACCAAATTCTGAGGTTTTTACACTTGAAAAGAGCTTCTTAAAACACTTTTTTTTTCCAGGCACAAGCAGTCAAGGCTTCAAACAATGAAGGCATAGCTGGGACAGAATGATTTTGTGTTCATGTAGGCTCTGGTCCCCACTGGAGCTTGTGATGCAGTGCTAGTAGGGTGTCATATTTTGCAGGTTGAAGATTTCTTGGAAAGGAAAGGAGGAGTATCCACACTCCTTGCTAGTCCCTCAGCAACCCTTTCTCCAAGGCTACACGTTCTATACAATTTGGAATAAAAGATCTTCCTTGTCACTTTTCCCTAGTTGGTATAATTTTGCCAGAATTAAGGATATCAGACATCTTATTATAGCTCAGTTAGTTGTGCATAAAGTCTGTATTTTCTCAACTGTCTGTACTCAGGAAGGTAGATATGCTGGCATTTTGAGTGCTATAGATGATGTTAGGGTATAATCAGAGTTTTCAGCCAGATGACCCCACATATTTGAGTGAACTGTGTTTAAATCCATGCAAACTATGACTTCAGCCACTTCGTGGAAGAAAAGAAAGGTGCATAACTCTGAGACCTTCATGATTAACTGGTACATTAATGTTGTGAGACTGTTATATTTGAAGGGTTTTTTTCTGACTCAAACTACCTTGCTCAGTTCCTGCTGCCAAGCTTACTTTCACAACTGGAAGGAAGTAGACAATTTTCTAGATTAAAAGCCATTCTTCTAAGTCTAAGTTTGCCATAAACTCCACAACATATGTGTGTTGTGGAGTTTATGGCAATTATGCTGGGCTTCTTTCTGTGTAAATCTAGTAAAATAGTAATTGATTCTATCATATCTTTGTTTAGAAAGAACAGAATTTAGATTTAGGCACTGTTAGTTAGACGATACAATATAATGCTTTTCAGTTACCACAATCTGGTTTTCAGTTCTCTGCTTTAAAAATGTAATGTTGATTTTAAGTATGAAATATGCACGTGAGAATACACTGGAATTTAGATTTTTAACTTCTCAAAGCAAATTTTTTTGCCCTATACTTTAGGATATTACAGTTGAATCAAAATATAACACATCCATAAAATTAACACAATCTCAATGTGAGGAAAATAGCTTGAGTAGAACTATTTGTAGTAAAACAAATGAAGGCACACATGCAAGAGCATGTTCTTGGAACTCAAATGTGATATTTCATAGGTTTTTTAAAAGACAGTACTCAAGGTATTTGCTCCACTATGAAGCTTGTGAAAGTTTGCTCTCTACTTACAGTTATTTTAATGCAGGAGAATAGCTGAGGGGGTGGTTTTATACTACATATAATTTGGTATAAATCTGGACTGCAGATGAAAGATGTTTTCTCATCACTTCTGTTGATACTAATCTGATGATTGCGTGGCCTGGATGTTCACTGGCTGGATGGACACCAAAAAGTGGAAAAAAGCATAGGTTGTTGATTCAGCAAGCTGAAGCAACACACGCAGCAGCCATATGACAACCAGATCTGCTCCAAAGAAGGGGATGGGACAAAATTGTATTGGTGAAAGGTGGGTTTATTGCTTTTGGCAGCAGCCCCCGGTCACACTGGATTAAGTGGAATATGGTGGGGAAAAGAGCTTTCTTACAGAACTTGAGTGTTAAAATCCCCATAAGGCCATAGGGATTTAAATAGCTCCATAAATTGTGGTATACTTTTTGAAGTTTGGCTATTCATTTAGCTCAGCTCACAGTGATGTAAAGAAAATTTAAAAAGAGCAGAGTTGTCAATATAAGTGGTGGAAGGCTCAGGAGCTTTTGACATGAGCTAGAAATCCAGGCTGTTGATCAACCTGGCATCTGTAAAGAAAATCTGCTGACCTCATCACCAGCGGTGTAACTTTCAGCAATGTCATGGAAGTCTGAAAGCATGTGAGGTATTAAAGACTTTACCGTTCTTTCAAGCAGGAATGTTTTTTCATCTGGCTTTTGTGGTGCCTCTAGCTTGTTACTGACCCCCTGTAGATTCAGCATTTGGAGTTGTTCTTGTTCACATTGATTTCGTGAGTTAGCTGAAAGAAATTGCCCATAAACCTTTATTCCTAAAGAAAGCTTAGAGGGGAAAAAAAAAATTAAAAATCAGATTGCATCCTGTAAACTGTTTTTTTTGAGGGGGTGTGTGGTTTATGCTCTATACACACAGACATATATGTACACACACAGAGGTATATGTGCACAAACACTTGGAAATCTCACTCTTAGCTGCAATCTTCTTATTCCTGCTCATCCATTTTGGATAAGGTGCCATATCCTGAAATTTATTCAGGTTGTTAGGTCAGGTATGGAAAATAATTGGTCTAGAGATCTTAAGGTTCAATTCAGTCTCTGAGGACAGAATTGGTTTTCCTTCTGTCAAGAGATGCTTTTCTGTGATCACTTTCAGGATAAGGAAAATAGACAATTGCAGCTGCTATTATTTTTGTGAAGTTCTGCTTGAATTCTGTAACCACAATGGTTTTAAGAACCATTTTGGATTTTGTTTTCAGGGTTTAAAGAAGATTTCTACTTGACTCTTGAGATAATGCGACCTTTCTTATATCCAAATCTTTGCGATCAGAAGAAAGGAATATTTCATACTCTTGCTGTCAGGTAAATTATGTAATACTATTGAAGGCAGATATTAAGCAGGCTGCGTTGAAATGTTTAAATAAGGATAAGGGATTTGCCTGCATTCAGGGCACCTGTTCAAAAAGATTAATTGAAGTTGGGGTATGAATTATAGAAAATAAGGCCTCTTCCTAAAATTAATTGTTCTGATTTGATTGGAAGAAGCAGTTTCAGGGTAGTGTGAAGGTTTTTTGCACTTTATCTGTAGTGCTTTCTCTCTCTTCAGTTGCAAGTTAAAGCCGTGGTTGTGTGCAAAGTCTGGGCGGTGAAACACGGTTTGACGCGTTACAACAGCCAGCGATCCCGTCTCTCTCAGAAGAATTGCTTTTAGTCCTTTTAGCTCTGTTGCTTCTGCATGAAAATCAGATCTTTATCCAGCTTGATTGTCTTCAGTTTAGGAGCTTGGAGTGTTCTTAAAATTTGTGTAGAAAGCAGGTTCATTAACACCCCCTCTTAAATGCTATTATGAGGCTTCTGCTTATAGTCCATGATCCTTGTGGGTCCCCTCCAACTCAGCATATTCTGTGATTCTGTGGTCCAGGAAAAACTAAGTCAGTGTTTACCAGAAAAACACCACGTGACTTGAGTGCTGGTGGTTCTTGATGTAGTGTTGTGACACTTTCTCTGACACCCTGCTACAGGGCGTTCTCCCTTGATGGAAATGTAGGTCAGTCCCTGCAGCTTCGGGGTGACTCTCAGAGTCTTATTTCAAAACTTGTTTTTACCTCTAAGTAGAGAGCAGGTTTTTGTTGGGCATAGCTGTGCCTCAGCTCTGTTACATTAACTTTATTGCAGGCTATAACTTAAGGCGTGTGAACAGGTGAGCAGTGGAATACTGACATTTTATAGCACTGCAGTGATATTTATCAGATATCAGTAATTAAACCTGAGGTTTCATGAGGGGAGTTCAGATTTTCTGGTTGTTTTCTATCGATCCGGAATTAACTTTTGTAACCTCAAAGGAAAACAAATGTGTGTTTTCAAGTCAAAGGATACTGATGCTTACTTTCCAGAGACTCTCAATATATTTTAATATGAAATGTGTGATGTTTGTACTGCATCAGTAATATTCAACAAATTTATTACAGAGGCTGTGCCGTGTAGTATTTCCTCTAAACTTCAGCTCTAACCTGATTTTCGGCAAGACTTGGATTATTCCTATGTGTCATTGTCAAATTTAAGTCCTGAGATGGAGTTTATTTATAACTGCAGATTTATTTATAGCTGTTGTTTGTAGTATGCAAGATAGAAGATTGTACTAAATTTGTAAGATGACTAAACGTGCTCCCCTTCCTGCCCCAATCTGTTGCTAGTTCAGCTTTCAGAAGTTCATTGGCTCTGTGTCATCGTACTGAACGTACGAGCACCAGTCTGAGCTCCGCTGGGATTTCCCAGCTGAGCTGCTCAGCGCACAGGAGACACTTTTACTTGTGTTCCGTCTCTGTCCTTCATCAGAGTGCTCTGGGCTGTGTGCACTGGGCTAGAAAACAAGGATTGCATACATGTTTTACTGCTGTTAATGTTTTTGAGCCGCTGTAAATTGTTGCTCATGACTTGTTCCTTTGAAAGGCTGGTAGAATATGGGAATAAAACTGGGAACAAGTAGAGCAAATCATGGCTCAGGTAGTGTCTGACTCTGTTAATTTTCATAATTAGGTAAGCATCAGTGGCCTTGTTTTGAAAAATCCATATTAAAAATAATGTTCCAGTGGGTAACTTGTCCTCTTATTTCTCCTCTGTGCAGAATAACATGTTGGCAGCATCAGAAGGGGTAGAAATCTACCCTTTAGTACTTAGAAATTTAGCATTTATTTCTAATGCAGACTGTAATTATGGCCTCATCTTTCTAGGAAACGACCCAAAATTTGTTTCATGTTTTGCCTCAGTGAATGAGGTTTTCCTCATTGTGTCTCACTGCATAAGCATTATGATAGTGTATAACTGATTTCCTACAAGACCTCTTCCTTGCTTGCAGCTTTGTTTGGGGTGTGATTTTTTTAGCCTGTGGAAAGGTATTTAAGAGCTATTCAAATAGCAAATCCTTGGTTTTCACTTTCAGAAATGATTTAGCTTGCCTTTGAAGGATGTGCAGACAGATCACTACTAACATTGTAAATATATATCCCTCAAGATTTGCCAGCATTATACAAGTAGCACTTAATCTTGGGTTTCAGGAATAATTTCTAACTAAATTGATCCATGAATGCGATTTCATGATATTGACAAAATGCCAAGTGCTATTCTGTAATGAGGTGGCTGCACAGTTGCGGGGTTTTTCTAAGGTAATATTTGGAGTGTTTGTCAGAGACCCAACAGTAAAAACTGAGAGAGGCAGCATGAGGACAGCGCAGGAGTTTCCCAAGTTCCTGGAGTCTCTGCATGCCCGGCTGTGGCTAGAGTGGGTGTTGTCCTGAGTTTTGCAGTTTTTCAGTGTTTCTCTTTGCTGTGATACTTTCTCACACATTCTGCTGTAAACATGGCCATGGTTTCTTGACAACTATCTATGTTTTGTTAACTGTCTTTGTTGTTTGTAATTCCATTCTCCTAGGCGGAGAAATGTGATAGATTGATGCTTTGACCAATGGAATGGAGAGGTAGTGATTTCTCCCTCCAATCCACGGTGATTTGTAAAAACATATAAATAAAGGTCAGAGGGTTCTGCCCTCTCTCTTTTTGCCCTCTCTTTTGCTCGCTCTCTGTGGTCTCTCATTTTGGCTCTCCTTTTTGGCTCCTCGGCCTGGTCGGCCTGATCCGTGCTACAAGTGGGTAGCCTCTTTTATCTCTCAGTTGGACACTGAGGAGGTGAGATAGATATCAGAAGAATTTCACCTTCTGATGAATTCAATTGAAGCATCTTGTACGATCACCTGGTAGATTTCTTCTGCCCCTGCAGTGGCAAAGTACATTTGTTTCCTTATTCCCTCACTGGTGTGAGAGGAGAGGCTTCCAGTTCTGTCAGATGTGAGTGTGTATGGTTGTGGTGTTGTAGAAAGTGCAAAATGAAAAGTTGTCTTCTTTCCCTGCAAGTTTGTGCTGGAGCAGCAATTAAACTCTGAGATTTAATGGCTTAATTTTATTTGGACATAATTGCCTTACTTGTTGTCTTTGCTGGTTATTTTTGTAATGTCTCCTGTGGATTATTTGTACTGTGGGCTGAAAGAGAATGTAGGAAAGCAGTTTATTCAGAGGCTCTTCAGATGCATTTGAAGTAGCATCAGGTAGTTTTCAAGTGGTTATACTTAATCTGTTGAATAAAATTCTCTGAGGTTTTCTTCTGTACATCTCCCTGTATAAAACATGCAGAGCTTCTATGAAAGATTCAACTTACACCTTCACAAAGAGTCACAGTAATGGAGAAGCAAAACAAAACTCATAGCTGCTTTTAGCCTTCCATTTTAAAAACTCCTGTAATAGATTTAAAACTTTGAATTCTGGCTACAGGGTGTAAGGGACAACAACATGTATTTATTTTGCTGTCATTGTTCTTCTTTAGCAGTGTTATGGATACATGCTGGAACCTGTCCAACCTTTTTTGCTTCTAGTCCATTAAACTTGATTCCAAGTTATAAATTATTTTGACTTGTTACACTACCCTGTGTTTGTGGGGAGATACGGACCTAGGACTATGTAGTTGTAATGAACTGGGCCAAACTGTTCTCACAGAATCATAGAATGGTGTGGTTTGGAAGGGACCTTAAAGATCATCTACTTCCAACCTCTCTGCTTGTGGACAGGGACACCTCCTAGACCAGGTTGCTGAAAGTCCCATCCAGCCTGGCTGAGAACACTTTCAGGGTCATCCATAGCCTGGGCCACCTGTTCCAATTTCTCATCATCCTCACAGTAAAGGATTTCTTCCTATTATCTAATCTAAACTGACCCTGTTCCAGTTTAAAGCCATTCTCCCTTGTTGTGTCATTACAAGCCCTTGTAAAAAGTCCCTCTCCATTTCTTTTATACACCTTTTAGGTCCTGGAAGGTGCTATATGGTGTCTCCAGAGCCTTCCCTTCTCCAGGCTGAACAAGCCTGGCTCTCTCAGCCTGTCTGCATAGGAGAGGTGCCCTCCGGTCATCTTGTGGCTTTCCTCTGGACTTGCTCCAACATGTGCATGTCCTTCTTATGTTGGAAACCCCAGACCAGAATGTAGTACTCAGTCTTCTGAATATATGATGCAAGATTGCAAAAAGATTAAACTCTGTCAAGAATGTGTGTGAGCATCTTACAGAGGTCAGAGCAGAGTCGTCTTTATAATTGTGTGTTTGTAAAACAGCTCTAAAAAGTCTAGGTGCTAAACTTAATTTTATTTTTTCTCACATCCGATTTTGATGGGGCTTTAAAAATCTTTGATAATTTTAATTCTATTTCCTACGTATTTTTCCACGTTATTTCTGTTGTGGTTTAACCCCAGCTGGCACCTAAGCCCCATGCAGCCACTTGCTCACTGCTCCCCCAGTGAGCTGGAGGAGAGAATCACAAGGGTAGAAGTGAGAAAACTCGTGGGTTGAGATAGACAGTTTAATCAGGAAAGCAAAAGCCTCACACACAAGGAGTTCATTCACCGCTGCCCATGGGCAGGCACGTGTTCAGCCATCTCCAGGAAAGCAGGGTTCCATCACCTATAACCGTGACTGGGGAAGGCAAGTGCCATCACTCTGATCACGTTTTTACAATCTGGCCTTTTCTCTCTCTGTGCCTTTATGTAATAGGACAGTAAGTAAGTCCCAGTTTGTATTTAAAATATATGACTTTTGGGGGGAGTTTTCACAATCCGAATAATACACGGAGTCACATTAGCTGAGAGTCTGCATCGTGAATGCCGTAGATTAGGGGAAGGATGATGCATTCTCTGTGGAGCAGACATTCTCAGCTGCTGTTTGGAGTCTTCATTAAATTACTGGAGATGGTATGCCTTCCTAATATTATGCACTCAATTTTAAAACTGTTTGAGGCATGATCCAACAAAAAGAACATAATGTATTAGTAGCTCATTAAAATTTGAATTGTCCTTAATTCACAGCCTGTGTGTCATACCCCTCATGGTTTTATTCTGCTTCTCATGTTGCATAACTTGGTTGAAGTTAATGCTTTATTTTAAATTCTACAGTAGTCCTTTCTGGGGTAATTTGTTTTCTAATGAAAGACAAAAAGAATTCTTAATTTAAATGTTTGTTAATAGAATAAAACATGAGGTTTCCAGAGAAGGCTAATGTCTAATCATGGGCATCAAGTGTTCTATTTTATTTGTCTTATGTTCTGTAGCAATATATTCCTGGGGGGGAAGGAGTTACCAGTGTTTTCAAAATTAAAAGCAGAAGGTTTTATTTGTATGTATTCATAACAATTTGTACAGATATAGCTAAAAGGTATATTTAGAAAGGCAGGTAAAAGGAATATTAAAAAACAGGTCTTATACTTTCAATTCTTTCATTTGTCTTGCCTGCATCAATGAATCTTTCCAGAATAATTTCATACCGAACCCTTTATTAAGAATAGCATTCAAAAATACCAAGCGAGTTTTGTTATGAAACACTCTTATGTTACGCCTGGCAACGTTTTTAGGTGTTGCTAAACAAGCGTGATAGGTTAAACCCAGCCAGCAGCTAAGTGCCAGTGTAGGGTCACTTGTAAATTGTTACTCCAGGAAGGGCTGATCTCTGGGGGTGAGAATCCACACGATTCATTATGACAAGGAGGATCACCTTCTGCAGGATAGAGCAGGAGGAATGCCTTGCAGTGAGGAGGGGTGTCCCCAAAAAATTCCTGTAAGTCCTCCTGTTGGTGTTAAAAAGTTCCCCTTCGAAGACAGATCTCAAATGTTTTGATATATTTGTACTTCACACAGTGTAATGCTGAATAAACATTGTAGTCCCTGATCACTTGGCTGACGTTTATACCAGCTCATTGATTTGAGCTCAGCAAAATAAAATCTTCTGTAAAACCATGATAAAAGGCAAGGCTGAAGATGAGGGATTTCATACTACAATAGGGGATCCTGTGGCTATCCCAGCATGATATTCCTGGTGAATGACATATTGTTACTGGTTTTCGTAGAGAACTGCTAACAGGCTTCTCTCAACTTTTTTACAAATATTCTTCCAAAAAGCAGAGGAGCAATTGGTGGATTTGTATTGCTATTGTAGCTGAAGGTCTACAGTCAGAGACTTATTTTCTGGTCTAGGGAGCAGTGCAGCAGAAGGAATAAAACATTTTAGTTTTAAAGCAGCAAAATAGACTGAGCAAGTAGCAAACATGGGGATAAAATTACTTGGCTTATGATTGAATTTTTCATCTGAAATCCATAGCATTTTGTAAAAAGCTAATTTATTTTTCGAGAGATACCAAAGAAATAGCTTTTTCAGTTGGCATGCTTTGCAAGTTTTTTTTACACGTGAAATAAATCAGGATAACATAGGGATATATGGAAGCCTTCCATAACGATTTTATAATGTTCAGTTCAGTGTGATAAATAATTAAATTTGGCATAGTTGTAAAATAAGTAGGTATATATTGAAGGCAGATAGTGCCTGATCCTACTGCTTCAGAAATGATTTCATAGAAGTTCTTCCAGGCATTTCTTCATTTGCACCTGGACTTACTGATCCTTTCTGAGATGTCTGTGCATGCTGGGCTTTTGTCACCACCTCAGAGCTGAAATGCTGGTTTGCTGTGAGAGCTTCTCTCTCTGCGGAGAGCTCTGACTAGCTGAGTTATCCATCAAATAAAATATTAATGTTGGGAGCCTACCTCTGGCTGACATTCCTGGTGCCACGGTTCGGCATGGTATTGGATGCTGACACTGTGATCCTGGCTGCTCCTCAGGCATTGCTTTTGTATATTTAGGGTAGAGGATATGTGCTCTGGGCTTCTCGAGCCCTTGGACAGTGCTGCTGTTAGGATGATAGTCATGAATACTTGTTAATGTGTTTTTGTAGCATTTGTATCAGGTTACATTACAGTGAACTGACTCAACGATTGGGATCTAATAAAAGCTTTTGTTGGAAAGGAGCTCTGTTGAATATATTACTTTTTCCACCTCAGTGTTTTCCTTGTGTTTGAGATCTGCATTTATCTCTTCATCTTTGATTCCTAAAGGATTAATACCATGAAATCTTATGTGAGTACCTGTGTCATCTTTAAATGTGCAGGAGGAACACATCTCTGTGGAGAACACTTATATTTATGTGATTATTTTTAGAGCAAAATTGGATTTTTTTCAGGATCGTGGCCCGTACTTCGTGTACAGTGTATTGATTTTTCTAGAAGATAATGAAAACATCATTTGTTTTAAAGTAACATTGCAGAATGTAAAAGTTTTGGCTACATGTGGGGTTACTTGAAGTGTATGTCACGGTTTACATAAATGCCCTATGTATGCTGTTAGGACAGCTCAACCTGTGGTTTTCCACGCTAACTTTGGAATGTGAGTATAATTCTCTTTTAATCTGATGAACTTTATAGCACTTTTAACATGTATTAAAATGTGCACTGTGTGCTCCTTTGTCACACTCTGCATGCAATTGATATATCAGGAATGTTAGTAGTGACACTCAAGGGAGAAACTTCTGACTTGGAGCTCCAAGTGAAGGCCTGACCTTTACAAATGTGCGCTTTGATTTGGTTTATAGGTGTAAAACGAAGGTGTACGCGGACAACCTTCCCACAACAAGCGTTGTCATCGTGTTTCACAACGAGGCTTGGAGCACGCTGCTGCGCACGGTTCACAGCGTGATAAACCGCTCCCCGCGGCACATGCTGGAAGAGATCGTCCTCGTCGACGATGCCAGTGAGAGAGGTAAGGACAACGTCGCTGCTTAACGTGCTACTCTTTGTATTTCAAAAGCTGAAGCTGACTTGGAGTGGGCTTAGCCCTCCTTAGCAAAACACGGCACCTGGGGCAGGGGAAGGCAGAGGGAGCAATGCCCATTTTGAAATACAGGTGGATCATTCTGCACTGGAAGCTGCTGTAGGTTTGCCTCTCTGGTTACTTTTCTTCTGACAGCACGGACTTTGTGTTTGCTAGGGGGTTTATTCTATTACAGTTTTAGTGTTTTGCATTTAGAGTTTTAGCACATTCGTGTAGCTTGAGGGCGTTTAATCCTTGAATCACCTGGTGAATAATAGCAAAGGCAACTCTGTTTGTTGCACGCATTTAAATTTACCATCACCGCCACCGTTAGGCTTGGTGTTCAGGGGGATCAATTTTGATTATTCCATTCATGGGAAGTAAAAATTCAGTTTCTATGCTGCAAGAGGCTCCACTTCTTAATAAACAGTGCTTCAGATGAAAACTCCATGCTACAAAATGAAACTTGACATGCATAATAAGCAAAACTTGAAGCTGATTTTTTTCTTAAAATATATTATTATTTAGATTTTAATCCTCATAGTATTTTTAAATTACAGTATATTAGAAAAAAAATAATATTCTATATAATACTTAACATTTAATTTTGGTCCATAGTTGATATTTGGCTTGTTCTTAGCTTAGTATTTCTTGGTGGTATAGGTTATGAAGTACTTTTTTTCCTTGTGTTGGTAAATGGAGGTGAGAGGGTAGTACAGGTTTTTTCATCTAAAACATGTCTATATTTTTATCTTGATCCACCCTTTTCTTTCTGTATTTCTATTTTGAAAGTTTTCTGCTAGAACCAATGGCTAGTAGGCCACTAGAGAAAAAGTCTTGACAGTCACCAGTTGTGGGCTGTTGCTTGTATTGAAGGAATTCCCATGTGTTACACATGGAAGGGTTTTATGTGCAATGTGCTGACATCTCAGCCTGTTGCTTCTGATTCCGGTCATGCAAAATTCATGTTTTGCTGCTTGTGGTAATTCCAGCTTCAGAGTAAAACCTCTGACTGTTGTCCAAGCACCTAGATCTGCCCAAGGTCTGCGTGTATGAAGAGAGACACTGGATTTGCTCTAAGTAGCTCTGTGATACATGGGTTACAGTGGCTAACAGGAGGTTCTAGGATAGTTAGGAACCATTTACCATGGTTGACAGGAACTTTTGCAGCTGAAGAGCATTACAAGTGGATTATTGCACTAAGGTGGTAGAAAATACACTGAGTTTCTTCTTCAGGTGAGGTGTGTGTGTATGGAGCCTGGCCTGTTCCACGCTGTGTGGGTGTGGAGCTCCCTGCCTGTGGAGTAGCTGAGGAGAGATCCCATCAGGCAGCTTTCCTGAGGAAGCACAGCTCACACGCTCGGGTTGTGTTTGCACTTACTTGTCTTCTCTGCTCCTTTCCGCTCTCAGGCACTCTCACTTACTTTTGCTTTTCCTTTTTTACCTAACTCTAAGTGCTTCAGCTAATTCCGGTGCCATTTGGAAGAAAGGACAGAAGCATTAAACACAATTACAATCCAGCAGCAGAGAAGAACTGCCTGTGCAAAGTGCCACATAAACGTGTTCCAGATTAAATGGGAAGCATGATCAGCTTTTGCTTTTAGAAAGGCACAGCATCGAATTTTTGCTTTTTGCACTTGTGGGTAATTTGTAATTATACCCCTTGATTTGTTATAGTTTTTTAGCTTTCACATTAAAAATTCCTCATTTTATTTACCAAAACAGTTCTTGGCACTAATTCAAATCAGTGCTAATTATTATTTGTGACAGGGCAGCTTTCAGTATGACCTAGAAATAAAGAACAAGCTAATATTAGAATGATGTAGACATCATATTACTTATGTTTTGCCTCTTCAATTTCTGTTTTAGAAAAAATCAATTTCAGCATAACAATAGAGATGTCCTCACTATGAATCATAGAATTATAGTCCACTTAAAAAAGCATGTGGCTTTCTCTAGATAAATTTTCCGTTTCTGGGTTTGGTAATAAAAACAAATGAACTTAATTCCAGACTGAAAGATAGAGCATTTCATACTTTTTTTGGTGATGTTACTGAACCTGTTCCAGTATTTCTTTTTGAAGCCTGTGATCTTCATTTCAGATCACTTAGGCATGTTTTATTTCTAATTTTCAACAATTACTGAGAGGGTGGTTTTTTTGTTCTGTTTTCCAAGAACTTGTTATGGTTCCATCAAGCATGCTTCTACATTAAACAAAACAGAAGGGTATGATGCCTGAAGACGTGAAGCGTTTGCTACTTAAGCATTCTGTTTGTGTTGAATTAAAACAGTGTACTTTTCCAGAAAAGACAATGTTCAAACTGAGTAGTGTATATTGAATTCTAACATCAGAGTCATTTTAATTGGAATAAAGTCAGCATTCTGTCTGCCTGAAGCACACTTTGTACCTGCTAGTGTCATGCATTTAGAAGAACGAATTTGCATAATATCATGCATTTATTTACACCCAAAAGAAAAGCATTGGAGAAACAAGACGTATCTGTGACATTGTTCCCTAGTTACTGATCAGAATTGCAACTTTAGTTTTAAGTATTGATCTTTGGTAACTAGTTCAAAACAGTTAACAGGAGAAATCAGGATTAGCTGGTTCTCCAAACTAGGGCAGCACCCAATAGCCAAGTGTGGTAGGCAGATTGCATCAGGACAGATCCCATCCACAGAACTTAGTTACAGAGACACAGGTCAAAGCAATGTGATCACAACGAAATCCTGCCAACAATACTTACAAAAATATTCATACTTCTTAAAAAACCATGTTTGCATGCTTATAAAAATGATAAACCTGTGTTTTACTGTAGCTTAATTAAAAAAAAAAGAAACTTAATTTTTCATTTATATTCATATCAACGTGACTCAGTAATAGAACTGGCAAGGTGTTTTTCAACTAATGCACTTAGTTGACTTGAACTGAATATATTTATTTGCTCTTTTGGCTTCCATAGTTCTGCTACTGCCACAGAAGATGCTCAGTCCAGGTAAAACTATGCAGCCTTTTGACAGATAAAAGGCTTGATAAAAATATCCACCACAGTTATACCTGTGAAACTACATGAATTAATACTGTTCCAAATTAGAAGTATTGTGGGGATGTTTGTTTGTTTTTTAAATATTATCAAACCTCACGCTGTTTGAAGTGTATGAAGCAATGCTGAAAAATTAGTCAGCTCTAATCCTGGGTCACTTATAGGCAGCTGACTCTGTAATGCAGGAAACTTCTCATCTCAGTGTTCAATATCAAATTTTGTATAAATATGACCAATAGGTTCGTATAGAAAAATCATCTCCACAGCTTGATCCTGGTGTTTCTTGTAGGCTAAAATGCATTGCATTCATTAAAAGATTATTCAAATATTTGGGGTTTTTTTTAAGGGAACAAAACAAGTCTTGCCTTAGAAGAAACTATTACTAGTTTGTGGATACATGGCTAATCAAAAAACCTGCTACTTGAACAAAGGGAGCAATTTGTAAGGGATGTGTATTACTCTTGGAGAGGGTGTTCGGGAGGGAAATAGCTGCCTAGATTTGAGCATTTTGCCCTAACTGCTGGTAGCAGAGGAACTTCAGAATTCTTATACCTGAATTATTTACTATGCTTTCATAGGGAAGAGACATCAAGCTTTTCTGCTTATTTTGCTGAAGCTCTGGTAATATTTCAAGGACACAGTTACTGAACAAGGTGATAGTTTGTAAGAATATTCTTACGGGCATGGTTAAATCTGGGAAAAGGACTGTTCTTAACCTTATTCCCTCCGTAGTGAAAACACTGCACACATCTGTGATTCTTTCTTAGAGGAAAAAAACCGTTGAAAAGTACTTGATAAATTGAAATTTTAAACACTTTACAGAGAATATGGAGGTAGGACTCGAGATTTTTATATGCAATATGTTGAGCATGACTTTCTGTAGTGTAAATTTTTGTTTTATACTAGTTCTTGACCAGCTGCAGTTGTATTACTGCAATCTTTCTCTCTTCCCCCTGCCAGAATTTTACCATTCTGTTAATGTAACTACATTCAAGAACCAGTGCCACCGCCCATATTCATTCATTTAAGTTTAAAGTGGATGGAACTACTTTAAAAGCTTATCAGTACTGCTCCTGAAATGTGCAGAGGAACATGTTGATTTGTGTGACTTGCTCATCTGATGGTGAGCGTGGAGATAAACGCTGCCCACTCTCTCTGTATATCATGGAAGCTGTATATATTAAAGCTACAAACATTGCCATTATACTGTTTTGGTTTTTTTAATTAGTGGCTTTAGAAAGCTATACTGTAAAGAGATGAGACTATGTTTGCTACACACTCAGTAAGCCAAGTGATCTCTGCGCTCAACCCCAAAAGCTTTGCAAAATGTTCAGACATGTACACTTGGTTTGTGCTGATAAACATTTATTAATTTGAGTCTCTGTTCATATGCAAAATAAGAATTAACTTTCTTTGACTTTCTGTGGAGACAAATATTTAGATGTATCAAACTCTTACGTACTTTTAGCACAGTTTAGCTTTCAAGACATGTCAGAACTTACTTCTGGGAATTTTAGTGGCAGTCCAACAATGCACAGATAAAAATGAGAAGGCAATTAGAACTCATTCATGTGGAGAAGTGGTAAGGAATGGTAATCACCTGCAAGTCAGCCCTGCCTCTTGAGATTTACAAGAGCCACTAAGAGTTCATGGTGAGCTTTTTTCCCCCTCCTCCAGTGTCACACTTACTCTTGTATGAGGTACTTACTACCTCATGTGAAATCCTGCTTCAGGCTTTGCACTGTTGTAGTACAACTTTCAACCCCCATGTGCTTTGAGTGTACAATCTAATATATTCCATAGCTGTGCAATAAGATTGTTTTGCCTTCTTCATGCGTTTGGAATCTGTGAGTTATTGCAGAGTCTGTTTCTGTGATTGTCCATTGCATTCTCCCTCACTTCTTTGTTCTTCCTTTGGCATCATTCATCACAACCCCATAGCTCTTTGCAGTGCAAGTAATTTTGAGTCTCTAGGTGTATGGTAATTGACTGTTGTATTCTGAATAACCTGTTCTTCATAATTCATGCTACATTGAGATTTGTTGGTGTTACAGATTCTCATTTATGTATAGCTCATTATCTTTTTTGGGAGGGCTGTTATAGTGATAATCTAATAGAAAAAATATTAGCCAGAAAAACCCCAGAGAAAGCACAATTGAAAAGTAATTTTGGTTGTGTTTTAAATGTCTCACAAATAAATTTTCTGTCAATTGCACTGCTGTAGGAGGAAATTCATTATGTTCAGCCAGTCAAACCATTTCTGTATTCCCTTGGTAGAGAAATGTTGTGTCCAAGAGCACTTACGCATGTTTTTGAAAGCAAGAATCACATCATCTCTGCCACAAAAACTTGCCTATCCCATCTGGGTTTTGTGTAAGCATTCTACCCTCTCTTCCTTCTTGTGTTTTTCATAATGAAGAAATAAAGAGGAGGAAGAACTTTCTGTGCTATCGAGTGAAACCCTTGGGAGATGTGGAAAGGAGTTTTGTGAAGTGTAGAATAAGCAGTGGGGGAAACTAGCTGAGAAAGTAGAAAAGGGATAGACAAGAGGAAATGTGTCTTAATTCAAGTCTCTTCATTAAAAAAAGAAAAGCTGAACTACATTACTAACAGTTTTCATTGTTTTGATCATTCTTTACAGACTTCTTGAAAAGACCACTGGAGAGTTATGTGAAAAAATTAAAAGTACCTGTTCATGTGATTCGAATGGAGCAGCGTTCTGGATTGATTAGAGCAAGATTAAAGGGGGCTGCTGCTTCTAAAGGCCAGGTCATTACCTTCTTAGATGCTCATTGTGAATGTACAGTAGGCTGGCTTGAACCTCTGCTGGCAAGGATCAAAGCTGACAGGTAATTATCCATCTATTCGCCCATGTTGGGTTTTTTCAGTTATTAAGAAATTTTCCAAGTATGACAAAATAGCCTACAAGCAAATCTCTACTTTCTGAAGGGCTGAATAAATTCTCCTTGGTGTAAGGATAAAAGGCTAATTCAGTTAAACTTTTGAAAGTAAAACTCTGTTTCAAGTGAAGTCTATATTGGGATGCATGGAATGATATGTTAAATAGCAGGAGTCCTGAGCAATGAATGAAAATTAGGAATTGGGGAATTTAAAGTCTTCAGTCTGCAGCCTGGCCTATTCCTTCATGAATTTGGGAAAATATTCTTGAGAAAGAAACAGAGCCCTGATCTCATGTAGCACCAATGTTGTGAGCAAGAACTGTTTTCAGGCTCTCATTCCGATTTCTTTATTATATAATGGTCTTGACTATGGAAATCTGTGCCATGTCTTGGTCTTCTGGGATGTATTTTCTAAGGTTAGGATAATTACTGGAATCATGCTGATCTACACTTATATCTGTGATGGAAGTTGCATTGAAAGTGAAAATGAGAGAATGGTCTGCTTTATAAAATATTCGTACATCTGACCAGTAGCTGTAGTTGCACACTCGTCTGTTAGTAGACAACATATTAAATAGAATAGATATTAAATATGGTGTTAAAGATCCCTAGTTTTTATTGTTATCGATAAAAATGACACTTAACATTTGATGTTACAAAATACAGTGTTACAAGATGAATAAGCTACAAATAATGAAGAATCTTTGCTCGGCACCTTAGGAAGACAAAATAAACTTTGTTAGCATTTACCAGGTTTTGTGAGACTGCAGTACATACATCGTTACAATTTGTGCAAATGCCTCAATTTATGTCCTTCGAATTCAGTTGCAAGCAACCTCTGAATCTTTTTACAGATTAGTAGGCTTGTCTGAATCTTTTTACAAAGTAGGCTTGTCATGATAGGAAGCCTACTTTGAGCATGGTTACTTAAGTGCCTTTAGGATTATTAGAATCAGTTTCTGTGAATATATTTATTAACATGTCAGGACAGCGGATAACAAGGCCACTTTCTGTCAACTATGATGCAGTAGTTGTACTTTTTTAACAGTAGATATCATCTCTTAGTTCTGAGGGTGTATAAAAATACTTACTCAGGGTTAATGCTCAAGTTTTAATTTCAAAACATGCAAGTTACTTTGGCCACTCAACTAGAAACAAGAACCTCTTGTTTTCTGTCTAATCACTACGTAGCAATGAGAAAGTTTGGATCATAATTTCCATCTGCAGAGGGATGAATATTTATTATACTAATGCAAATATGATTTAAAAAAAGATCTGACATTGCCAAAATTGTATCAGAATTGCAATTAGCAAGACAGAATTTGAGTGTGTTTCCTGTTAATAATTTATTGAATAGTGTTGTTAAGAGATGGCATTATAAAAATTTCAACTGTTTGTGTTAAAAACAATATTAAAAAAGAAACAAACTTTTTTTTTGAGACTCTTTATTAATAGATTTTGCTTCTTTCCTTTCCCTAGGAGGACAGTAGTGTGTCCCATCATTGATGTAATCAGTGACGATACCTTTGAATACATGGCAGGTTCTGACATGACCTATGGCGGATTCAACTGGAAGCTGAACTTCCGTTGGTACCCTGTCCCTCAGAGAGAGATGGATCGACGGAAAGGAGACCGAACCCTCCCTGTTAGGTAATGAGAAATTACTAAATTGGTTAAAATGTTTGTCTGATGTTTGCTCACAACCTTTTTACGTTAAACTTGGAAGTAAGTACTTAGGGTTGTTAGGTACTCAGCCAAGCATTGTAGCATCTCTTTTGTCTGGTTGAAGGAGCAACATAAATGTTTTTGCATGGATCGGTTGTCAGTAACTTTTGATAGCAATCAAGGATTCAATCAATTTGTCACTTTGAAAATATTTTTCAGTTCTATGTTAATTACTGCAGAATTGCTAGTTTTCAGATAGCACTTACAATTTTAACAAAGCTTTTTTTTTTTTTAAACTGAACCTTATTTTTATCTTTTCTTCTAACAAAGTAAACTGTATTTTGTAAAGATGCATTGATTTTTGGTGTGTGTTTATATAGATTTGTGTATGTGCATTCATACGCAAACTTTCAGTCTTAATTAAAGACATTTAAAGATGGGAAGTGCATTTATACTTGGATGTCATCTAGGTCTATGAGAAAGGTAATGAGGAAGATAACTTGTGTGTAATATGTACCTTTTAACAATTGCAAACAGACATTTTCTGTCCTTACTTTTCTGACAACTGGGCAATATTTGCTTACAATAAAGCTCAGGATCTGGCCTTTGCTGGTTTTTGTTTGTCTTTAGTTTAAGAAATTAAGAGGTCTTCTCAGGATATGGCTAATTGTATTCCTCCCTTCCCCCTGTTTCCTTTCTAGTGGGGGAGAAGGCATAGAAATTTTTAGTTATATTGTGACCTAGCATGTATTTTATGTGTCTTTCAGAAAAAGCCCAAAATCTTTCAGGAGAATAGCTAGTGATATAAAATCATTTATGCTAAAAATGTAAATAATTGAACTACCAAGTTATGTCATCAGCCTAACATATAATTTACTTGTTGTGTATTTGTTGTCTAAAACAGTTAAAATTTGGGAGATGTTTCTAAAGCTCTGAGAAACTGCTAGCAGAGTTTTATTTTTTTCCACCAGTAAGGAAGCTGTAGGGAAAATCTGGATGTAACCCTGACTGTACAATTCTCTTATATGAAGCAATAAAAGTGAAAGCAAGCAGGCTGCTTAATGGCCTCCCAAAACTGTTTTGAGAACAGTGGCCAGAAGTATAATTTTCCTGTGTGAAACTGGTTTCTTTTTTATGAGTTACCAGCATTAGAGGCAGAATTCTTTCTTAGGAATGACAGCAGCTTTCCAGGGACTGTTTCTCTATCCAGATGCCTATTTGAAGTGAGAAAATAAGGAGAACTGCCACGACCTGATTCCATCTCTGGAATATTTTGAGCTAGCAAGTACACCAACAGTAGCAGACTTTGAATGGAAGCTTACTGAGAAGAAATATGTTAGGAACTTGGGAAATAAACAGCAATTTTGTCAGTGTAAGTGTAAAATGTATCTAAGTATGTTTTTATAGTGACTGATGCGCTTTTATTTTTTTTTTTTTTTCCTCCCAGGACACCTACAATGGCAGGAGGCCTTTTTTCAATAGACAGAGATTACTTTCAGGAAATTGGAACATACGATGCTGGAATGGATATTTGGGGTGGAGAAAACTTAGAAATTTCCTTCAGGGTAAGTAAAACTCTGCAGTGTTTTATTAATCATTGATTTATTAATCAGGACAGTGTATCTTGAGTTCTGTAAAACACAGATCTGCCGCCTGCACCAGTGTCCTCTTCTGTTGCAGCTGGCACTTCCCTTCCCCATTAAATTCCTCCAGCAGAGATACACAAAGGCTGTATCTGTCAGTGAAAAGTGCATGGTGAAGAGTTGGTAGAGCTTTGTGATTAAAAGATTGAGATGGTTATTCTGAAGAATGAGTGTTTCTGTGTTAAAAGGAATTCAGTGAGGAAAGCTGGTGTGGGAGTCTCAGTTAAGGGTGATGATGTCAGTGCAACCTTTAATATGTCAATGAAATGTGAGCACCTCTGTTACAAACCCTCTCTTCTTGCTCCTTGCTAACTTCATGATTTCATGGGTTCATTTGGTTGTGGACCTAACCAGTGTTATTCTCACTTTCGTTCCTCCCAAATAGTACCATTTCCTTTTGTTTTACTTGTCAGCAAAAGGTACATAGGTAGACTCTTCTGAAGTATTTCGGCTTTCTGAATCTGCCACTTTTCAAGGTCCAAAATAAAACTGAAAATATTTTCAGAGACTTGGGAAGTGTATGGGTTCTTTTACGTGGAGATTCTGTTTCATAATGGACTATTTTAGACACCTGTTAGTTCCTGTGATTCATGTGAGCCTTTTCCTTCCTTTGTGGTCAGCTTGCCCAGTTCTTTAAAGTAATCTCTGGCTGATGTGGTATTGCTCCGGGGGCTGAGGTACTTTCATATGCTGCCTTGATTGGGCTTGTGAGCATCTTTAGCTGTTGAGCAGGAAAAAACAAGCAGTTCTCTGCCATGCAGCGTGTGTTTTTTCTAGACCTCAGCTAATGTTGTTTCCCCACCTTGAACAGAAGCAAGTGATTAATATTTTGGAACCTTTTTTATAACAACTTGTAAGTATGCAATAATTGTTTTGTCGCTTCCAGATCTGGCAGTGTGGTGGCACTTTGGAAATTGTAACTTGTTCACATGTTGGGCATGTGTTCAGAAAAGCAACACCGTACACTTTCCCAGGAGGTACAGGGCAGATAATCAACAAGAATAACAGGCGGCTCGCAGAAGTCTGGATGGATGAATTCAAAAACTTCTTCTACATTATTTCCCCAGGTGAGCAGGTCTTTGGTTATGAGAAATACTTATTAAGAATTAAAATGCTGTTTCTACTGGGAAATAACGTGAGTATTTATATAAGAATGTTATTGCTTTGAAGTTCGTTACGACAGAACTCACTTAAGGTGTACAAAAAGTAAGGTCTTAATTGAAGAATAATTTTGTTAGCCAGAGATGTGCCCTGAAGGGTTTTTTGTTTGTTTGTTTTTTAACATGAACATGATTTATGAATGAGCTTCCTGTGCAATAGAACTGAAGCTCAGTGGAACATCAAAGAGCTCAGCTGTAGTGCTGAAAATTAGCCATCCAAATTCATATCGTAACATGCTGAAATGTGGGCTCTGGCTTCTGTGTTGTAGGCATTCCACATTGAATACCTCAGAAGTGATTTAAGTGAAACCCAGAAGCAGGAGTGGCAAAAGTGAATATCTTCTGTCTTGATAGAATTTGTACTTCACTCTCTAGAGTATAGGGGCAAGTTGCCAATATATTGACTGTGATGGCGTTTATTATGTTTCTTTATGTGGATGTTAACAAAACAAGAGGATGTAAAATATGAGTGCAAATTTCCCATGGACTGAGAATTTCTGGGGAATAAAAATCAGAAGAAAGGAAGCCTGGGAAACAGTGAATTATTGCTTTCTACTATAGGATATTTTTGTTGTATAAAAATACAAAGAGAAACCTCGAGTGGCAACAGACAACCTTTCTAAATACTTGAGACATTAGACTTCATATACGAAGTGGCAGTTTTATGTGCCACATCTGCTTTTCCAAAGAAATTCCTTTAAAACAATATTTCCTTATTACCTGCTTATTAAACCTGCATTACTATTAACATTTAAAAGCTGTAATACAATGCAATATGAGTCTGAACAATGTCAAATTTTAGACTGTGTGTTTTACAGATGCTTGAGAGCAACTGACAGTGCGGATTTGCGGTGGTTTTTTCTTAAAAGAACGATTAACTCAAATGAGACTGTGTAACACTTTTAATTAGAAAAAGGTCTTGCTACTATTCAGAGCTTTTTAGGTGAAATCAGAAGCTAACAGCTTATTGTTGTTGTCCTGTTTTGTAATTAATGTAGCATTATGAATTCAAACATGGACACGTATAAATATTCAGAAAAGTTGTATATAAATAGGTGCAGTCTTTTTCGCTTACGATTGCTTTCATGCATCCCTGTCAAGCTAGATTTTAAAATGTACAAAGTAGCAGGAAGACCTAATTATGAAAAATAACTAAATTATTTTAAAAATATAAATTAATAATAAGCCATGATAAGGCTCTGTCACTTTATATATAATCTCTATATTCCTTCCATTTTGTGCAGTAAGGATAAGCTACAAAAGGAATTAGACTGTTCGAATTTTGTAGGATTTGGGGTTTTTTTGATAGGACTTTCATAGCATTGCATTATTGTAGAATATGCCTGCATTCTCCAAAGACAGTAAAAATTCTGAAATGGCGAAAGTAGCTTGAGCAGTTCTCTGTAACTGCACTGTATATTTTCTTTCCTTTCAAAAGATGCACGTCTGCATAATTTGTGTGCTAATAGCCTGAGTGATTGTTGGATAGGGATGTGCTCCTGCCAAGCTCCTCTTAGAGCATCTGCACCTGCCGCCTGTCACACGCTCTCCTCTGTGTCCCCACGACCGTATTGACCGTGTGCTCCAGTTCGGTGCCAGCATTTCCAAGTGCCTCGAGAATGGGATCCTACAGTATCTGGATAAGTTGTGTTGTTCTGAAATTGATGTGTTGCCTGGGGCCTTGAGGAGAATGCCCAGTACTGTGGGTCATTCTTTAGCTCTGATGAAAACCTGTTGTTCAGAGAATGAACACGCAAATGTACTCAGTGCCACTCATGGCTCTTACCCCCCCCCCCAAACCCACA
>VYZT01023603.1:0-84051 GCA_013400735.1 Pomatostomus ruficeps | reverse complement strand
CCCCCCCAAACCCACATAAGTTGTGAGAGCCAGTAGATGTTAACTAACAAGGATTACCATTTTGGGAACTTCACGAACACCTTATTCTTGTTATTCTGGTATCTCCAATCTTAGCTGAGTGTTGCAGACCGTGGTTTTACCCACTGACAACAAATAGGGTCAGTACAAGTTTCAGTAAGTCTCTTGTGGGCATAGTTGTTTAGGAACTCAGTGAGTCTCTGCTAGCTTGGCTCACTTAGCTTTTCCAGATATCCTTCTAATATAAAAATTTAAATGTGTAGTTCAGAATACAGAAAATACAGAATACTGATGTAGTGATCCTCAGGCAGAGCACAGCATGCAGCCTGTGAAACTGTTTGCTAGTACAAACGTGTACTTTCAATATTACTGTGACAGTGTCACAAGTTCTTGCAAGGAGCGAGGTGAGGATTCTTAAGCTGTTGCTGGCTTGCAAGCCTTGGGTGCAGATGAATGAGGAAAACAGGCAATCCTCTGTGCACCCAGGATTTTTCTCACTAGTTGACAGGGATGAAAAAATTGGATTTTGAAGGAGATAATATACTGACAAGCATCATTGAGCCTAGCTACCAAAACACTTTTTTCCTCCTTTATATTTTCTTTTCTCTTCCCCTAAGGTAGTGATTCACAGAGGGATTCATCCAGGAAAGCAAATGTAAGATTCTCAGGTAGCTTTCCCACTTCATGTAATCTGTTTTGTCTGGGAAAAAAAGGCTTGCTGCTTGGATGATAGGAACTCAAGAGACTTTTTGCTATTGATGTAATGTAGTTAAATGGAAAGCTGCCCTCTTGAAAAGTAAGCCTGTAATCCTTTTCTTCTTTTATAAGTATAGCCCAGTAGAAACTGCTACTTGTGTGTTTTAAGCCTGTGTGCATCTTAGAAGCCATCTCTCTGCTCAGGAGAGGTTAGGTACAGATGGAGGCTGGGCAGGAACTTGTTGCAGCTGCTGCTCAGCCAAAATCCAGCTTGTCTCTTTGCAGGCAGCAGCTCTTCTCCCCGGCAGTGCAGGCACTGGCTGCAGTCCTTTCTCATTAGCTGGTTGCTTTTCTCACAGTCATGTGCTACACCAGCGCCCTGTTTCCCATTTTCTCTTCAGCTTTCAGAAAACGAATCCAGCATGTGAATACGCTGTTTCCTGGCTCCGGTCATTCTTTCTGGGGACTCTGCCACTTCTTTATTTCTAGTGCTGGTCTTTCATCTCTTTCTCCAGGCTAAAATATTAGGACTGTCTTGTCCAAGGTGAGGAGGCTTCACGAGCTGGTGATGCCAGTCTCACAGCTTGCTGTGAGGGGAGTGCCTTGCTGTTCATGGCAGGTGTGCTGGTATGGTAAGAGGGCTTCACTTCCCCTCACTTCCCGATGCTTCATCGGCATCAGCTGCTTCTATGACTTTCTGGATTTGTCAGGATCATTTCTCCTGTAGGCTGGCTCCCCAGGGGTTAAGTCAGAACCTGTGTCAGCACAGGAGGTACAGCAGGAATCAGATGCTGAGCAAGGGAAAGCTGCCCCTGTCGGCAGCAGCAGCTGCAAAGCATGAGGCTGGCCAGCCGAAGACATCCCCAAAAGCAGCTCCAGTGAGCGTGGGTACAGCCTTATTTAGCTTATATGGAAATGAATTCCATTGTTGACCAAAAGTTTGCCCCAGAATCTGTATTCTGGGATGTACCCAGAAGGTGTATTGCTCTGGGGCTAAGTGGGCAGGCAGAAAGCCTGAAAGGACAGCACTGTGGAATTACCTAGCAGGAGTCATCTAGACAGAGACAGGGGTGTGTTATCCTGAAAACAGGATCCGTGAGCCTCCTATCTAATCACTGTGTGCACTGGTCTCTAGCCAGTGGTAAATCAAGGTTCAGTATGTACAGACTGGAAATGGAAATCATTTTTTATGGTTAATAAGGAGGACAGAGGAGGGACTGAGTCCTCATCTTGAGTGTAGCTAAGCCTATGTTCAAAGTACACACTGAGTGTTTCCATGTGGTTTTGTATTCAGCTACTAATCCCTATTAGCATTAATTGGGAATGCAAAGAATGTAGGTTTTAAATTATTATTGCTTATAGAGTTTCATAATACTAAATAAAAACAAGTTATATTATTTTTATCAGAAGACTAGATTTAGATGAAACAGTTTTCATACTCTGCTTTTGAAAATGATTGAGCAATTTATAATCATGATGATAACAACATGCTATTTTTTTCAAAGGAGTATAGCATAAATATATTGCCACACATTAAACTTGGGCAAGCGAGTCTTCAGCTCTTGAAATTTTGAGGATGGCATAACTGTCACAACATGGCTGATGGGAAACTTAAATACAAGGTGCCAAAGAAAATCAAAATTAAAAGCGTATTCTACTGGTAGACATCATTACATTTATGTTTTTGTAGAAGTATAAGGAAAGACCTTTATATTTAATAAGCAGCGATCTGGTTCTGCATACAAAACTTCAAGAATAGCAACAGTACAAGCAAGTGCAGCCTTGCATTTGCACAAAAGAACTGGTGCTGGTATGGCTGGATGATTTGATGTGGATTTTTTTTGCATTACCAATATTTGTATTTTGTGCGTGTCTTTAAGCATGTGTGTGGAAGAAAAAAGCGTGTGATTATCCCACAGCAAACAGCAAGCCGTGTGACAAATAGAATCATCAGGGAAGCCCAAACTTTTAAATGTAATTTGTGGTGGGGGCAGGGAGGTTGAGGAAAGAGATATTGTTATGGTCAAATAAAGACAACATCGGCAAGGTTTCTTAAATACTATTTCTGGTTTGTGTGATGTGGATGTCTCATCCCTGAAAGTGTTCAAGGTCAGGTTAGATGCATCTTTGAGCAGCCTGGTGTAGAGGAAGTTGTCCCTGCCCATGGCAGAGGGGTTGGAATGAGATGATCCTTAAGTCCCTTACAACCCAAACCATTCTGTGATTATATGATTTTTTCCCTATTTTTTTTTTTAANAAGTGTTCAAGGCCAGGTTAGATGCATCTTTGAGCAGCCTGGTGTAGAGGAAGTTGTCCCTGCCCATGGCAGAGGGGTTGGAATGAGATGATCCTTAAGTCCCTTACAACCCAAACCATTCTGTGATTATATGATTTTTTTTCCTATGGTTTTTTTTAAATGAAACAAAGATTTGCAAAAACAACAAGTGGACATGATGTGCGTCTTCCTCGTGATATGCGTACCTTTGGAAGCTGGCATAATTGTCTCCTGGGAGGAAATTTGAGCTAATTCATGATTTGTAGTTTGGTTTTTGTTTTGTTTTTTAGCTGAGCCCTTGGAAAAAATGTCCAAAACCCCTAGAAGGTCATATGTCACTGTTGTTGATATACATATAAATTTTACTGATCTGTGGAGGAAATAGTGATTTAAACCTGTACTTATTTTTTTGTATGCTTTATGCTTTGCTGCAGTTTTCCTTGTTTTCCTACAGTCTTTTTTCCCTAAAAAGAAATTTCCCTTCAGTAACTGGCACTGCACTGGATAGAAATACTCAAGCTGGTTTAGAGTAGTATCAATAAATCTTGGAAACAGAAAAATTCAGCCTTACTAGAGGACACTCCTAAGGCAATTGTCCTGGGGAAAAAAACCAAAACAAAACAAAAACAGAGCATAAAAATCACCCCAGGACAGCAACTCTACCTGTTCTGCTCTTCAGCCCGTTTGCTAACCTGCTGCTAACTGTAGTCTTTGTGTATGGTTTGATGCAGACCTGGCTTCAGAGAGGATTTTTTAAAAAAACCTTTCTGAATAAAAATTGTTTAATGGAATACATTGTAACAGGGGAAAAAAACAGCTGGCACTTTTTGTTTGGTGACATTTAAAACTACTTTAAGAAACAGCTTGCTTGTATGCTATTAAGTATCACTTTACATTTAATTATTTATGGCTGTGACTTCTTATTGCCATTGAGTGATGTGACAAAGCCTTAACAGTGTTGTTTTCTGGAGGTCAGTGTAGCAACCTGAGTCAGTTTTGGGTGTTGTAAGGTTGTTGTGAGAGTGGCGAGATAACTGCTTTATCCATCAGCAGCTTTTTCATCACTGAAAAATGAACAATCCAGTACTTAGCTGTGGTTGGAACCTTTCTGTTCTTACATTAGCTTTTGAGAGAGGGTTGCTTTTGGTGTAGAGCAAATATTTTCTTTCATGAAGATAGAGCAGCATTGTGGCTGGGTTTTTTAATTTGTTTGGGGTTTTTTTTAATTTTTCATGTGTTTCTTGGTTTTGGGATATCTTTTGTGACTTGAAAGCTCAGACTGAAGTTTTCTAGGATTCTATAAAAACGAGATTTCCATTGCCTCCATTTCCCTTACCAGTATAGCTTTCTGATATATTTATTAAAGTAAAGACTTCAATTAAAAACAAACAAACAAAGCAGCCTAAAAGCCTGGCCAACATTATTTCTTTCTGGAATATTGAAGTCGTGTTCTTCATTGACCTTTACAGACAGTTAGCTAAAACTTGATCGAATTGTCTGTCTCAATTGAGTAGAAAGACACCATCTGCTGGCAAGTCGATTTAATACACAGTATGCCAGCTTAGAAATGTCTCAAACTCTGTGTCCAAGGTCAAGAATTTTAGAGGTAACTCTCAGTCCTCCAAGTGGAGAGATTTCTGAAAAATGTGTGCAGCTGGAGGTCTGTAGTGTGGTGGCCTGTGTAGCTAAAACGGGGAATTTAAATTGCTGGGGCTAGATTTTGTTCTTTTTTTGGTATGGGTTTCTTGGTAGTGTATTGCATTTGACCTGTGTGATACAGACTGTGATGTGAGAAATATAAAAAAGACATGATGCTTGAAAACTAGAAATTATCCTACTCTTATTTATTATTATTATCTGTAGTAGTAGTATTACTACTGGAATATTAATTACATAGTGCCGAATTCAGGTGAAGCAAAAATATCTGCTGTTCACGCACACCATCCTCAACCCATCTGCAGATGGGACTTGCACAAATTAATTTTCAGAAGGAATTAAAGCAACCATAAAGGAGTGGGAAGATACAGGAAGAAGGAGTTCTTTTGATAAACGAGGTGCAAAGGAATAAAAAGGCAAGCAAACTACCATGAGAAAATGATAACAGTCGTAATGGTGAACATACTTCCTGCAAACGCTGCGGTTATATTGAACAAATGCTGAATTATTTAAGGTTTAGTGCTCTGTATGAAGGCTGCTTTCTGCCTGCTTCTTTGTGCAGTTAGATAGATGATGAAGAGTCCAGCAGGTGGTACTTGGCTTACAGAAATAAATTAAATTGGAATTCTCCTTGCTCCACAGAAGGAGACTGCTGTGTTATGCTGCATAGATAGACAACTCCAGTTACAACTGGGGATAGAATGGCATTAGTGACTAAAAAGGTTTCAGTCTTTCTCCTCTGTTAACGCAGTAAACAACTACATTCAAATCATTCCACAAACCACAGGTAAGAATATGCACAGACGTAGTGATTCTATCTGTGGTGGAAAAAGAAGTCACAGGTCTTGACAGACATGTCCTCTCTGAGTATAAAGAGCATTAATGCTCTGTTAAACAAAAACCCCTTTGTATAGAGGGGATTCTTTAAAAAGAAAGCCTTTCATGGAAGTAGTAAATTATACTGATGGGTTTTCTTATGAAGTGGAATTAACTGATATTTATTGGCAGCCATTGAATACAGCTTCCTTTGTTTCTACAGGAGTTACTAAAGTTGATTATGGGGACATATCATCACGGCTTGGGCTAAGGCGCAAGCTTCAGTGCAAGCCTTTCTCCTGGTACCTGGAGAATGTTTATCCTGATTCCCAAATTCCACGCCATTACTTTTCTCTGGGAGAGGTAAGATTTTGTCTTTCATATTCATCGTCCCTATGTAAAGTATATTCATTAAGTTGCTTGTGTTTTGAACTGCGTAGTGCAAGGAAGTTGTCTCCAGAAAAGTTCAAGTATCTTGCACCTGTGTTCCTGTCACCTGTAAAATGACAGATCTGGCTTCTCAGTGGGGCAGGCAACAGAACTTTAGTATACAGTATTGTAATTTGAGTGTTTTCTTTTTTTCCTACTACAGTACAAAATGTCGTATAAATGGCTTTAGAAATATTCCTTCAGAAATGAAGTTATGGATAACACTCTCTGTAATGCTCTCTACATAGAGTATGAGTGAAGCTTTGCTTAAAAGCTGTGCTAGGTCGAGCAAGGTCTTTGCCTAAAAGCTATTCTGAACTTTACCCCCAGAACCCTCACCAGTGACCAGCAAATTCTAGTGACCCTCTAAGCCTTTCTGGGCATTTCTGATTTTTCTCTAACATTTTTAAGTGACTCTAAAAATAGTACAGATGATGCTGTCCTAAATAAGTAGGTACCCTCTCCTCCACAAGTCATGTTGAACTAAATATCAAGTTTGCTGTAGAGTGATTTTTTACTCTTCAGTTTTAAAAGAAACACTTTTAGCAAAATGGAACAGGCATTCGTGCTTCCGCATGACTATCAAGAGACTTAATATTATAACCAGACTGTCTGGTTACTATATAAATGATACAGGGGTTAATCCTTTTGAAGGTTTGGGGTTGGAGACTCAATTGTGTCCATTCTGTTGTAGCCGAGTCTTTGAGCAAAAAGTGCTCCCAAGATGGAAGGAGCTCCCCAAGAAAGCACAGAAATAATCATGGTTCTGTAACCTGGTAGCTTGAACGCTTGCTTGGGAGTTTGAGTCTTGGACAGTAATGCCTCATTATTAATATGGGTCATTTTTTTCACATAACCTCTGGTGTATAGAGAGAACTCTGGTGCCGGTGTGGCTTGATACGGACATAGTTCTCTTCTAAAAATATCAGCCTTGCTCTTTTTCCCTCCTAGATAAGAAATGTGGAGACAAATCAATGTCTGGATAACATGGCAAGAAAAGAAAATGAGAAAGTTGGAATCTTTAACTGCCATGGAATGGGTGGCAATCAGGTAACAATATTTAAAAAAGGAATTTTCCTAATGTGTTGAATTATTTGGAACGCTACTTCTCATTGGGACAATTCTTGGATGTTTTCAGTAGTTATCTTCAGAATATACTTAGGAAACCCTCATTAAAGAAAACACCTGTAAGAGGAAATGCATGAGAAGATTTGGTGGTGGTTTGTACTTGTGTGTTTTTGAGGCCTGATTGCAATACATTTTAGATCAACTTTAAAATCAAAAACAAAATCTCGGGAGGAGAATGTTACTGTGAGCTAGACTTCACTTCCTGTAGGTTCTCTGGAACTTCATTCTAGTTAGAACTCTTGATTGGCATTGTTACTTCAAAAGAAAAACCCGAACAAACATGCCTGTGCCTGAAATACTATTTTTAATACATCTTTTTCTGGGTGTCAGTTGTGGGATTTATTTTTCATCTTTTTTTTGGTTCTACTTTCTTAATGATTCTTGATTAATTGTTTTCACATAAACAGAGATTACCTGTGTTCGGGGATTGTCTTGTTCCTTCACAGCAAGCAGTCTTCAGTTCAAAAAAAGTCTGTTTTGACTGAACAGATTGTGATGGTGCTTATATTTGTTAAAAAAAAAAATCTTTCTATGCCTCCCTATTATGAGGGCAACAGAAAACAAAATAAAAAATTAGTGGGAATAAATGAAGTAATGCACAAATGTTTCCCTTTCTCCTCACTCCAGGAGTCTTTTGTTTGAAGCAGTTCTTTTTCAGTTCCTCTCATTCTTTTCCTGTCTAGGTTTTCTCATATACTGCCAACAAAGAAATTCGAACAGATGACTTGTGTTTAGATGTATCCAAACTTAACGGCCCAGTAACGATGCTCAAGTGCCACCATCTAAAAGGAAATCAGCTTTGGGAATATGATCCAGTGGTAAGTCTTCTAATGACTTTGGGCTGTAAAATGGGACAACTTGGGCTTTTACATGAGCAACATATTCCAGTGTGGGACCACTGTTTGACAGACAAAACAGGAAGCAAAGTCAGGATTATGTTCCCTCTGTTACTAATTCACCATGTAGTCAAACAGTGGACATCTGTGTTGATTTAATTACCTGGTGAGTTTTGGGGGAGCTTTTGGAAGAACATTTTGAATGTGCTTTTGGAACCTCTGGAGAAATACAATCTGACAGCGTAGTGTTGTTAGAATCAGATCAAAAATGGAGAAATATTCCAGGAATCTCTTGGACCAATAAAAGATAATACTAATGATGTGGTGACAAATTCAGCGCTTTGTGTCTTGTCTTGCACTAAGCTAAAAGGAAGTACTTGTCTAATTAAAAAAGCATTGCAAACTTACAAAGATGATTTTATATTTCTAATCATGGTATGTCTAAGGTATAGATGCTTTAAACACCTTTATTTAAATCATGCTCTTTCTTGTACATAATGTTCAAATTTACTCTGAAGTTCGTATGTTGATCTGCCAGATCTAGAAATTATTGTTTATTGATCAATTCATCATTAATTTGTTTTGCAAGTTCTAAAAATGATTTTTTGATTGAGTAATGCAGTCAAGAACTCTGACTTCATGGATAGTTAGAAAAAAAGTGGTTCTCAAGCTTGTTAATTTAAAATCTGTTATTACAAAAGACAGTTATGAGACAATTTGTGGATGAAGAATCTTGCCAGTATGTTTGCAATGACTGTTTTTAAAAAGAACTTGTAGATATTTAGCTACTAAACAGTAATTTCACTATTAAAAAGGAAGGTGAGGGTTATTTCTGACTAAACAGACTTCGGTAGCTGAGGTGTTAACAAAGCCTGCAGCTTTTTGGACTAAGAGCAAATATGTATGAGTGATGATTTTATGATTAGGATGGCAGTTAATGTGGAAGACAGTGGATCTCTGCTAGGATTTCTGTGCATTGCTGGCGACTTTTGATAGGACACTGAAGAAAGCTGAAGGCTTGTAGGACAAAATCAGTCTTGGGAGCCATTCATTCTTGGTTTTAATGTAGTTAGTTTACCTGACTTAAGCAGATAATATGAATAATATTACCACCTACAGTGATTTACCAAAGAGCAAGTGCTTCTCATTAAGTTTCACCTTATCAGTGATAAGAAAAATGCATCTTTAGACACTTAAGTGCAATAGTCTGTCTTGCACTGATTGACACAGGCTTCCCCTATGTTGTTCCTCAGCCATAAACTTAGTTATATGTGTTTTTTCTCTTTATTCTGTCAGTAGAAAATCTAGGCATAATCTTCTGAACATTACTGAAAGCTGGCTAATAAAGCACCAAAAAAAGTTATAGGGTACTTAAAAAGAATTCCCACCCACACAGTTTTTTCTGTAGTTTTCTTTTCTTTCTACCTCTGTTCAATTCCCTCCTTCATTCTTCAGCACCTGTATTGGGTGCAGGAGGTTCATGTGCTCAGGTTTTTGAATTTGATTTTTTTTTTTTTACCCTTTGCTCCTTGTGCACATAAGGCCGTGACTTTTCAATCATTCTAGTGTCCTGGTTGAGCTGCAGAATGAGAGAAGAAATACTGATATACTGATAGCAATGCCTGTGGTACCACAGGCAAGTTAATGCACCGAGGAGTATCCATAGTACAGTGTCAGGAAATGCAGCTTCTGAAGATCTCTTCTCCATGAGGATAGTGCTGAGGTATCGATGGAGTGGTTTACCAAAAATTGCATGAGATTAGTAGGTATTGGAAAAGATTTATACTTAGGTGAAATTGCACATACTTTTTATAAAAGAACGTGCTTCTTAAAAAGTGCTGAAAGAACATAGTGCAAAGTCAGTATTCTGCACCCCGCTGAGGAAAATAAAGGCACTTTTGAAAACATATTCAATGCATTCATTCTCATCTGATAAAAGCTACTATTATAACTAATAATTGAATTTGTATATCTTACCAACCTGTAATTTCTAACTCCTAAAAAATCCCTAGCTGTATAGTCGTATTTAAAGAATGGTGGATGTTGCTTGATAAAGAACATCATTTACAAGTTCAGGCTGTTTTGTTTTTCATAAAGCACTGCTTTTAGTATCTGCAGCATCAAATAGCATATTTAAGTGTTTTTTAGAATTGGGATCTGGAGTCAGTAACCACAGGGTTCTGTCTAGTTCCTACTTACCTATGGAAAAGTTTTGATGCCAACTAGAATTTCTTTGGTTACCTTATGCCTGGTGATTTTTATGAAGCTAATTTCTTTTTATTTTGTCTTCAAGAAATTAACCCTGTTGCATGTGAACAGTAACCAGTGCCTGGACAAAGCCACTGAAGAGGACAGCCAGGTCCCCAGCATCAGAGACTGCATCGGCAGCCGCTCCCAGCAGTGGCTGCTCCGCAACGTCACCCTTCCAGAAATATTCTGAGAGGTTCTGAAGAAAAGCAAAGATTGACTGGGCTACCTCGGCTGATACTTTGGCTACACTGTTAAGTAGCAACAGAAGAAACTTTCTGCTCGGCAGAATCCACAGTTCCTCAGCTGTTAGAACTCCTGCAGCTTCTCAGTATCTGTGAACCAGCCTTCCTGTGCAAGGATGTGAAACTACCACACATAGCAGTGAAACTGTGCCCACTGATGTTTACAAGATCGAAAGAGTTTCTTCCAGCAAATAATTTAGAGACCGTTTGGACAGTGGAAACATAATCAATGAAATAGTCTCTCTGAAGAGCTACATATCGTTTTAGTTTGCTTGCACATCAGTAACCTCTGCTGAAAGTGCTGTTGTAAGGAAGAAAGTTTCAAGAATTCTTTTTTTCCTGGTTAGCAGTGGTAACCAGACTACTAAATATAGATCCACAAATAAATGAGAGAGAGAGAGCTGGAAAACAGATTCAGTATCATGACATAAGAATTCTGTGGTTAAAAACAAAAAGTAAACAGGGTTTAATGAAACTAAATCAGAACTATGAAAAGTACCATTTGTTATAGTGAAGTATCAAATTTATATGTAGATTTTATACCTCAGTGGGGGAAAATAATCAAGTCAAAAGGCAATTATTTCTCTTTTTCAATTGTGTGATAGTCCATAAATACTTTTTTTTTCCTGGTGAGTCTAAAATTATTTTGGGCGCAAACAAAATGAGCATAAGAATAAACTGAGCTCTTGAATGTCAGATCAACTTTTTTTAAAATTTTAATTTCTTGGCTGTTGGAATTGTATCTTTATTACAATTGTATCTTTTTGTCTGAAAACTGGAGGTTAACATGCTGTCTAACTTTATTTTTTTTTTTTCCCAGACCTGCCATTTCAATTTATACTTGGGTCAGTCAGCTTATGGACTTTCATGGCCAAACAAAAGATTTTAAGTACACTTTGAAATTAAGTTAACTTGAATATGCTTTAGCGCCCAAGACTTGTACTACTGTACTACAATTTTGTTTTCATAGCAATAAATCTTTTGTTCCTTGTTTGATTTCAGGCATCAGAAAGCTAGAAGAAAAGATACATGATTTGGGTAGCAGAAGATTGGCAAAACTGAAGGTTTTCTGGAATTCTTTTTCACTTCATATTCAGATGTGCTTCATTGTCAAGTGCATATTTAGATTAGACTCTGAATTGTAATGTTGATCTGCTGCTTTTTTCTAATAAAACCTAAAGAAAAATAGTGAAATTGGCATGGTTTTTAAAGTTAACATAGCCAAAAGCAATATAACTATGTCATTACATTGATCTGCATTTTTTAACTGAATTGCTTTGTTTTGTTAAGAAAAATCTGTGTGGGCTGATCTCGAAAATGAGCCACTGAATGCTCAGAGTATACAGTGAATTTTCTTTCGGTAAGAAAAATGAGATTTGCTTAATGGAGAGGATATTTTTATGATAAATGTCATTGTTTGGCCAACAGTCCTGTAAAGCAAATTAAACCTAGACTCATGCAAAAGTTGTGTGGAATTATATTTGGCTGTTAAGGCCTTTTTTAAATTTACTACCCCAAGTTGCTGTAGTCAGTGTTATCTCCATTATTTCTACAGCAGTACACAAGAGTTTTCATACAGAAAGCAGGGGGAAAGTTAAGAAATTGTACTATTACATTGCTACTTTAAAAATATATAGGATGAGACAATGTGAGTTTAACATCACATAAAACATCCAAGTATCTAACTATCTTTTATTGACCCCTTTGTTTGGATAGCCCTGCAAATCTTGTGAGACTGAAGTGGATTTATGAAAGTAATTTATCAGAAATTTATTGAAGTGTGTCAAGATGACTCTTTTAAAAAGGGAAAAAGTCGTTCTTAATAGTTATGTGAGAAATGTAACAAGACTTACTCCTTTCTTATGATCAGTGAAAAGGATGAGGTGGGTGACAGTGTCCTCTTTTTTTTTTTTTTTAACTCTTGGCAAACTAGCAATTTTTAGGGCATGTGTGTGTGGTGGTATCTTTTACTTCAGAAACAATTTCCCAAAAGCATTTCCAGCAAAGAGGCTCTAAGTCAGAGCTGGGTAAGCTTTCATGGCATGTGAAGCAGGAGCGTCAGAAATGCAGTGTGAAAGTCCTGTCAGTTTTCAAAATTTCCTAATTCGTTTCAGATTTCATAAGCACACAGCACGTCACTGAGCACACAAAATAAACACATTTTCACTTTGTGTTTTTAACTCTTATGATTCCTGCTGTGATATCCTGTTAACAAAACCAAAGTGCCACGGTTTGTGAGGTAACTAAACTTGTGGGCAGGCCTCAGTGTTATGTGATTTTACCCTTCTCAGTTCAACAAGTCGTTTTACATGTTGGTCACATAAAACTGCAGCACAAATAATTGCACACCTTAAAGTGCGTGAATCAAGCTGTCAGCGAGCTGAAGGAGCAATCACATTCCCAGCCTATACATTACCAGTTCTTACCTGCTGAGTATGGGGAGGGGAAGCAGCAGACCCACGAGTGGCTGCAGCCCCGAGATGTTTGGCTCTAAATGCCCCAGTCCCGTGGTGGGTCACTGGTGCTGGCTATGGGCAGTGGGCCGTGCTTAGCCTGTCCATGTCTCCATGGCATGTGCCCAGCAGCTGTGCTGTGCTGGGGGACAGAACAGGGCTTCTGCAAAGATTCTCTGCACCAATGTGCATTTCAAGGCTTCTGTCGCGTTAAGCGCTTTTCAAACATGGCCACAGAACAGCTTCCCACGCGGAGCTATCTTAGAGCTTCTCTTGCCACAGAAGCTGGAGTCACCAGAGCTCCCTGCTGAAGGTGAGCTTCCTTAGGAGCCTGCTCAGCCGTAGTCACCCAGCAGTGGTCCTCCACTGACAGGCAGAGTGCTTCCATATACCAGCTTGGAGCAGGAGTATTAGTCGGCTCTATCAGTCACGGGCATACTTAATTCTTTTCCATCTAGTCTGCCTTCTTGTACTGAAGTCTTGGGATAGAATTTTAAGAACCTTTGTATACACTTTTATTTAACCTGTTCTGAAAAGAACCAAAGCATTGCCTGTAGGAGTTTCAGTGTCCGCTGGACGGTCGTTCGGGACAAACTGAGATCTCTATGTTGAGGTTTTAGAACATGAGGTTTATTGCAGAAGGCGTGGGGAGAGAAAGGCTTACTTGGGGCTGCTTGCAAGCCGAAGGCATTGTTCCATCAAGTGGGGATTACCTCCAGCGGCCATGCTATTGTTCTCAAGTTGTTCAGTAACTGGGGTTGGGTAACTCAAAGCTTGCCTTCATTTCAATCTCACCTACAGGTTTTGCTAGGTAATCATATTTATACGTTTTCCCTATTCCAGCTTCCCCAACAATTGCCTTTTCCTTACTGTGTAACACACCTGTGTTGTGAGACGTATGAATAGTTTCCAGTGGAAATCCCACTCCCACTTCCTCAGCATTATTCAGATCAGATGTAGGAGGGGGGAGAAAAAACCACTGCTGTCTTATTTGACCTTGCTAGCAAATAGGTGTGGGGTAGTAAAAAAAAGTAGCTATATTGTGAAGAAAATTGGTAAGCTCTCTTGTTGTCCTTTGCCTATCCTGTTCTCAGTGTATTTAGCATAAATTTCCTATGCATGTTCTAAAGGCAGTGTTCTGTTCTCCCATCTCTTTTCATTTGCCTGTGTGATGACATTTATTGAGAAACACCAGTGCCTTTTAACTGAGTGGAAGTAGATTACACATTTTGGTACAAACTTGAGATAACTACACTGTGCCAGGCCTGATTAGGTCATCTTCAGTCTCTTCAGATGCTGGAAGTTACAAAAGTTATCTGTGTGTACATATGACTGTGACTGTTGTCTCAATCTGTCCGTTTCTTTTATCAGTATTAAGTTGTATTTTAGTAGCTTTATTTTTATGGTAGTTCCATTCTAAGGGGCTTGGCAGTCGCTTTTCATTTTATCACAGCAATGGTCCTCATCTGAGATGTGTACTGTAAGCAAAAGAGAGAATCTGTGTTACAAGTTAGAAGCAAAATTAAGATGATCCTTTTAAATTCTTGGTCGTGTTTGTTCAAGTAATGTAGCACACTCAGAGAGACGCGCAAAACCCTGGCAGATAAATTCTACAGAATTTCCCCTTCAAGGTAAGTAAGGCAAATGTGCTTCAGAAGATTAACTAGGAAATAGTAACTCAAAGCTTTCCTTCACTACATTAACTGTTCCTTTATGCTTTCCAATGAAGAAATGTGGGAAAACATAAGTGCTACAGAATAAATTTTGGTAGCTTTAGGGGCCTTTTATTTGATTTGAACTAAATTGTAAACTGTAGAGATTTAGGTAAGACAGGAATGTGCAAAGTTTAAAACTTGCACAGTGTCAGAGTGCTGTTTGTTCTCAGGTCTATTGTAGCATTTCTTACAGTCATTTTAAAGCAAATAGGTCTCAGGTTTGGATCTTACTCTACTGATAATTGAGAATTGTTCAGCTAAATATAGTCATGATATGTGAAGGTGGTGAGCGTGGTGTACAGTACTTTGAACAACAAAATTGTGCTTTTCTGCAGTAAGTTTCTACTGCAGAAAACAAAACTGGCGCATAAATAGGTTATCCAAAGACTAGAAATTATGACATTGAGAGGAAAACTAATTCACTACATGGTTCACTTATTTTCTTTTTGAATCTTGGAGGATATTTTGTAGCATTCTGCTTGCATTTCATGCAGTGTCATCGGAGCCTTACCCTGCCAGGCCATTCAGCTTGATGGTGCTGCTCCAGATCAGAATGCAAACTGCTACTTCTGACAACAAACCAAGTGGTTGTCACAGCACTGGTTCAGGTCATAGATAGTAACTTACCTCTGAAGCAATCATGACTGGTTTCCTCGCCCCTGGAGTAAATAGTAAGACACATAGAACTTCCTCCAGTTTTAAATGCATCTTCGTTCTTTCTTTCAGTGGATGGGTGTCATTAGGATTTCTCATACTTTGATGTTGTTCATCTTTGTATTCTTCAGAAAAGTCTTTTGGCCTCACCACTTAAGTCCGTGTCACATTTTTTCACATTTCTCTGAGTCTTTTATTATTTTGAAAGATTGGATTGTGGTTTTTAGGATAGTGATGAGGACATATATATTGCCTTAGAGATGTGCGTTATTTCTGTGTTATTTGTTAGGCATTCCAGTAGTGCATTAAGTAAATGTTTTCAGGACATCATCCCCAGTGGCATTTTAGTCTTCTGAATATTTAACTTCTTATACAGGACTATAGAAGTAATTCTTTTGTATTAAGTCGAATTTATAGATTTTTGCTTTCTTTCCATGCATGCTGTTTAGTCACCTAGGGTTGGTTATTTTGCTGTCTTACATAACTTGGGACTTGTTTCTCAGTAGTTAATGACACTGGTTCAATCACATGTTTTGGACATTCCCAATTTTGCTTTTCTCTTGGGTTGGAACAGACCTGTGCAGGTCATCTGGTCCAAACCTTTGCAAAAGCAGGTCTGAAAAGCACATTCAACCTTCAGTCGAGTTGCTGAGGACCTCACCCAGTCAGCTTAGATGTCTTGAAGGATACAACCTTCTGGCCAACCTGATTGTGTCTGACACCTCTCGTGGCGGAGAATGCCCCACCTCCCCAACAGTACCTAATCAGAATTTCCTTTCCTGCAACTTTTCTGTGCCTTTCAAAGTTAATCGTAAATCTTTTCTTAGCAGATGCTGTCTGCTCTGTCGTTTTCCTGCTTCTGGGACTATACCCAGTTGGCCGTGTATAGTTCACATTCTGAGAGTGAGCTGCTAATAGAACAGAGGTTAAACCAGTGGTTCAAGAGACTTCACCACTACTTCCTCTGAATTCTAGAAATATGCCTTTCCTACAAACGTAACTTTGGCAAAGAGAGGCACCTATCCTGTGAAGTGGTCCAAGAAAAACTGTTGGGTCCATGTCCAGTCCACAGGAAGTGGGAAAGAATCCCAGCCTGTATTGCTGTGGCGACTTCAGCACTGGAAATATTCAGACCAAAGAACTTGAGAGTAAGTTTTGTAGTTGCTTTGGCTGCACGATGAGGAGATCTGGATTGTTTCAGAGCAAAAATCTTGTTTCAAGTTCAGTGAAAACAGGAAGAATTTTCTAGCTGCTGTTTTCTCTCCTGGTTTTGATGTTCGTGTATTGATTAATCGGGGTATCTGAGTCACTAATGGATATTTTTTATTTGAAAATGTTTTCAGGTAGCAAACCAGATTATCAAGATGGCATTTTCAGTCTATGCCAGTTAGATAGACACCGCTCAAATGACCAGTTCTGGTGGTAAGTATTCCAGGGTCTTGGGATATAACAGCTGTCACTATAGATGATCGCTGTAATATGGTAAGTGATGGCTTGTTGAATGCCAATGGCTCTTTGCTTCTGCTTTCTTCTGAACTCTTTTGAGTCAGGGAAGTGCTGGGAGTGGAAAGTGTCATTTCCATTACCCAGAGTAAAGAACCTCTCCCTGTGTGAAATGATGAAAGAAAAGTATGCTTCAGGCAGTGAGATCAAGTTGCACATATAATTCCATTTAAATGTGGCTGTACTTACATGGTGAATGAACTGGAAACAAATCTCAAACCCCAAAATCCTCTCACATTCCCAGATGCTGAAAACCACAGGAACCAACTGTATTACCCATACTTAGAGCTTGTTCGAATGTAGTAGCTCTCAGAATTACCCTTTGTAGTCAAAGCCAATCATTATTCTCATCTGGCCTACTTTTTTGTGATCTTGAATGTGAATTACTGAATGAAAACAGAGAATTATTCAATTACAGACTGCGTATGTGCATATTTATGTGAAGTAGTTCAGACAAAGCACATTAAATTACTTCAATTAGGACTGAAGTTGAACCCAGCAGCAGGAGCATGTACACCCAGTCTACATCAAGAGGCTGTTTTACAATTTTGTTAAACGTTGTAGGCATGCCTGTCTTGTTTGGTACAGAAATTGGTCAGTGCCACCTCAACCCTGCTCAGTCAGGTCCCTGGTGAGAGGAAACACTTCATTGTTCTCGTTCCTCTCATGGTTCTGGGCTGCCACGAGGCTTCATGTGCCAATTCCACTTTTCTGCCTTGTACTTTTGCCTTGGAAAATGCATTTCATCCCTATGTAACAGTGCTGGAATGTGTCTTGGAGGAAATTGTATCTTCTTCTGAGTCATGGCTTTTGTAGAAACCAGATCCATATGGTCTGGCTATGGATTTGCCAGGCCTGGGTCGCCTGCATGTGTAGAGATCAGTCTCCTAAGATATGCTTTGTTCCTAGACACTTCAGTCCAGTTGGATCAATGATCTTCCAGCCTTATGCAAGCTTCAGAAGCCATTTAAATCCATTAAATCTGTTGGATCCTGAAGTCAGATTTATGACAAATAAATCTGGAGTGATCTTAAATGATCCCTGACTTTGTTAAAACAACATTGTTTTCTTCGGATTCCCAAAAAATCCAACCCCTCAGCACTTGGTCAGCACAGAAGGGGTTTTTTGCCTTGGCCAGGCCAGTAACTGGAGATGACTCTTCAGTAATCCTCAGGTGTTGGCATTTTAGAGCTCCGGTTCACTGCAGTTCAGCACACCTGGTCTGCTCTGCAGTTGGTGTTTGAAGCCACCTGCCTGAGAGCACCTCTGCCAGCGTGGTGCAGCCCCTGTGCCACGTGGACATCATGGACAGGTCCGATTATCCTGGACAGTAGACAGGCAATGCCTTTGGCATGGTGCAGCTGACAGCACAACATAACCAGCAGGTGCAATATTCACAACACAGCAAGCTCTTTTGTTTTGGTGGAGGAGCAGTTTGAGCACTGCTGTCTCGGTGCTCTGAGCCTCAGATTTGCTTCTGAATCATTTACTGCATACGCTCAATATTCTGGTTCAAGTCACCCTATCTTGTGTGGGAAATATCAGAGGAATGTGTAATGGACTTTCTTCCAGAGCTGGGGCTATTTGAGTCTGCCCATTAATTGTGTGTTTGACTTGGACACCAAGAAGACACAATAATTGTTCTCATCCTGTCAGTGATGCATGGGAAATTTAAACAGACATCCATTAGATGTGATTCTGGCTGTAGGACTGGAAAGGCTGATGTGCAAGGTTCCTTCATTTTTCAAAGAGACAACAGAACTAGTCATAGTAATGATGGCAGTGTGGTAATAATGTGGTTTGATGGGGACTCTGGTGACAGTGGGAATGCCTTTCCCTCTCTCCCAAAGCTGTTCAGTGCTGTTGTCCCTTCTCCCAGACCTCTTGTTGGAGAACCATGGAGCACTGTGCCAAAGAGTTCTCCTGTGCTTTATCTCAGGCATGGGTGTGAGACAACTCTTGGGACCAAACACCTCTTCTGCCCTGCAAGATACTCTCTCAACAGCAGAAACAATTGTACCACCTATAGATATTTATGATTTTTAGTCGGTTGCTCTTACAGGCCTTAATATTGCAGGTTAGAGCAGTAGGAACTGGAAGAGGCTGTGGTTTGTCCTGTTTCATGGATATCATTAATGTAAGGAGTTTTGGTTTTGTTTTGTGGGTTTGGGGTTTTTGTAATTGTCATACTTTGCTGTGTTCACATTCCATGATATTACATCTCCATAAGGAGGTTACATGAGTCCTGTGCATCCCCTGATGGGACTTGTCTGGAGATGTCTGCAAGAAGGACAAGTTCTACAAGAAACACAGAGAAGATAATAGCACTTAGACAAAAACTCCCCTGTCCTGCACCAACCTTTACCCCAGCTTTTTTTGAGATGTGCAATGAGGTGCAGTTCATAATAAATTTCTTCCTGTAGTCATCTAAGGTGCATCCACTCTAATTGTTCCATAAAGGTACCTGGTTTTTGGGTTTTTTTTCATTAAACCCTGCACCACAAAAGTTGTGCTTCAAACTATTACCATAGACAGTTTTGCTTTAGTTAATCGTGTGAGGTTCTTCAGACAAGTCCACCTAATGTTGCCTGTAGTATTAGCTGTCAAAGCTAGGGACCAGCCACCTCAGTGTTCTCCTCCTTTGCAGAGTTCTTCACTGCAGCTGTGTTATCACTGGGGAGGGTTATGCTGTGTTCTTCCTGCCCCTTCTCAAGCAGGTGATGTGAGGACGTAGGGCTGACATGTCAGTGAGGTGTTTGTGAGAAGCAGCCTCTGACGGCAGCTCTTCATGTGCTGGGCACTTCACATTAGCTCTACAGGTGGTTCCGTACATCTTTCTTTTAAAAATAGAGCAGTTTAAAACCCACAAATTGAATTAATCCGTATGTTTGTACTCATTTTCCTCTCTCCCTTCCCATTTCATGAGAATCCTTACAATTTGTGGGTAAGAACAAACTTAGATGGTGCTAGGCACAACTGTACCCCAAATATGAGGACAGGAAGAGTTACCTTTCCCACCCTGGCTACTAGAAATAAAGACTTGTGGTATATATACAACCAAGATGCAAACTGCAGCTTGCAGAAATGCAGTTAGAGGTAATCTCACTGTGTGCAAACTTTTGTATGATTTTTTTTTTAAAACTGATGAAGTGAGCTTTGACTTCTGACTGTCTTGATTATTCAGAGCATGAAGCTTATTGAAAGCTAAGCTGTTGCAAAAGGCTAATGAAGTGATTGTTCCTGCATCCTGTGGATGTAGTTTGATGACTGTAAAGTTCAGCTCAATTTTTTTAGGACGTGCCTGGACTAGGAATGTTAACTAGCTAAAATGGATTTAATACAGCTGTATATAATCAAGGAGAGAATAAGTAGAAGCTCATATACTATCTGATAGTGTTCAGATTAAAAGGTAATGGGGTAAATGTGACTTGGAACAGATTTGTTCCTAGCTGGCACATAAAAATGAAAAAAAAACCAAAACCCTAACACAAAAAGCAGCAGCCCTGCTAGTTGCAATACTATGGTTTAATTTTTGGCATTTATGGGGATAGTAAAAAAAAAAAAATCAGTGAACAATTGCTTCTCTGATTTTCTGAAAGATTAATGTCTAATGCTTCTCTACTTACTGAAAGTAGGAATTTTCTCATATAAAGGCAAGTTGCTGTATCTTCTTAACCAGTTTTTGCTGTGTCTGCAACCACTGCAAATGAGAAATGTTTTGGGTCAGCACAGGGGCAAGCTGTGCTTTCCCAGGAGTCATTCTGTTGGTTTAAGTAACTTAGAATAGATACATATAGCTGAGGCCTAGGAAAAAAACAAATTATTTTATTTAAAGTTAGGAGAACCAAAAAAGTGTATCTGATAAGTAGTGGAAAAAGAGATGTCTTCACAAGTTTGAGCCAAACTTAAACCAATATTTTACAATCCTTTCTGTGAAACAAGTGACTGGACTCAAGCTCAGGTGCTTCTTACAGACAGGTTGCTAACGCCTGTCACCTCTATGAGGAACTACCAGCTCCGTGACAAAGGCCAGCTCTGCCTGTTCTACAGCAGATGCACAGGGGAACTTTTGCTTTGGGCTGCAGAGCACAGCCCAGAGACCTGGACTCCTCAGTTTTGTGGTAAGCACAGGGACAGGTTATTAAGAGACAAGATAAGAGGTCTATTAAAACGTGATGACAACTGGAAATGAGCATGAAACATTGCGAACTGAAGAGGCTCCCTCTGAAGATTTGCTCATTCTGACTCCTTGTCACTCGAATGCATCACTTGTGTCTGCTTCACAGGAGGGATTTCTGGGTATCCTGAAAGAGGTGGGCATGCTGAGGCTGGGGCAGTGTATTTCTAAGGGTCAAAGCAACACCAGCTCCAGGACTGGAATTTTGGTGGCAAGGACTATTGTTGAAGCACAACAGTGCAGTTGCTCCATGCCCTGTTCAATTTTTGCTCACCAAAGGGATAGCCCACAAAAGCCATCCTTCTCGTTGAAAAGATTGTACTCGTCTTCTTGTCCCTTTTCCTGTGCGTATGTAGAATAGGGTTATTTTTAAAGAAAAGGAAGCTTTGCTTAACGTTCAAAGGATGTTGTTAGATTCCCTTTTCATGAAAAGGGAGGGTGCAGGTATGGGGAAGCAGGGAACCTTAAGATAATGTGTTTAGACTTAAATGTCTCTGATGAATTGTGTGGAAAGCCCTGCTAGTCAAGATTCTGCAACTGTCAGCATGAGTATCTAGTTCACAGGAAAAAAAATAGTACATAAAGTAATTTTTTAAAGAAAAAAACCAACAAACAAACCAACACTTCTGGTGTTGAGTTGGCTGAGTATTTGAAATCTTTACCCTTACGGAAGAATATATAACACACCATTTTGCAAAGAACTGGCAAAGTATTTTGATGATGACAGCTAAATGAGCTCACTCTTTTGTTTTCTATTCTCCTTTTGTTGACACTCCACCATGTATTTTCACTTTGTTTTTCTCCTTCCCCCTTGTCGTGAAGGCCAGACACGTAACTCTGTGGTTACATCCGAGGTGTAATGCTGGAGCAGAGCAGGAGGCAGGCAGGTGTGGTGTCTTGCTGCTCTTGGGTTGCTCTGTGCTTTCCTGGGTTGCAATTGTTCTTGCAATTGTGCCTCCGGCCATTTCCACTGTTACAGTCGCTTCATGTGGCTTTTCCCTCACCAAATCAGAGCACCCACCCACCCTTCTCCTTCTGAATTCAAACCAGGTACAAAAGACTCCATCAAATTTTGGAACCTTCCCTACACAGAGTGTATCTCACTGGCTTTATTTCCTCTCTCTTTTCCCTTCCTGTTGCAAAAGTATTTTGTATCTGAAGCCAGAGCCATGCTAAGAGGGGCGATCTATATCCATGGCCTCATTTGCCTTCCTTTCGGACAGAATCACTGTGGCAGGCACAGCTAAAGCATGGGCTGCTGTGGCTGCCACTGGCCACTCAGCTCCTGCGATCCTTGCCACCTTCCTCGAGTGACACCCATTGCCTCAGGTCACTTGACTGCTCTTGGTGTGAACGGATTTTGTTGCACCTACCTGTAAGGCAAAAACCTTTTCAAAGCGGCAGCTTAAAGCCATGGCAAAGGCAAAATTGGTTGGTGCCAGGATTGGTTCCACATGGCGTATAAAGTCCACATTATTTTTTGACAATGTTTTAAAGGTGTAAAAGCAAAAAAACCCCAACAGGTTCTTCTTTGGTTTTGTGCTATGAAGGGTACCAGGGATCTGATCAGAGGCTTTCAACCATCAGCAAGGCTTTTGTTGAGCTAGAAGTACCTATGAAAAGCTGACTTAAAATCAGGGAACATTGACCAGCCAAAGCTACATCTCTTTCGATAGCAACCTCCTCTCTTTCGAGCTGAATTTTGAGTTTCTCCCAAGATGTGCAGTCTTTTCTTTTATTTTTTTTCCTCTGTGTAATGAAAACCTTTCAGAAAACATCTGGGCACTGCAAGCAAAATCTTTTGTGTAGCAGCAAGGGATTAAGTTTTGGAGAAAACCATTAAACAATTGTTTTAAACAGATTTGAAGTGTTTGTATAGGACCACTTTCTGGCACCACCTTTATTTCTTCTTAAAGCCAGGAGCATCAGTTACTGTCAGTACAACTGTGCAAGGCCACAGGCAGCTGTTAAATCATATGAAGGAATTGAAAACCTCTTTCCTGGGCCTAATAGTGCTGTAAATTCTGTGATCTGAAATTTTAGGAACTTGTAGGGTTAGCAGTAATAGCCAGCAGTCCTGTCAAACTTTGTCACAGCTGGCTTAAAATGCAGGGGGAAGCATGAAATTACATCTGTCCAAAGTAGTCCGGTTTGGGCCCTTTCCAAAAAGCTGGAAAAGAAAGAGGATGAGAAAACAAATCTTTCATGATTATATCAAACAGCTTTCCAGCTGTCACTGAAATATTGCAGCTGCCCATGTAACCCCAACCTGATATTGGCACCACATTTTGATTCAGTGCACAATGGTTAAAATTTTCACTAAAGTTGTGCATGATTTTTATTTAGTTTGTAGATTTTGCTTTGACAGACAGCAAGTACCCTAATTTAAAGAGCCCAGGTGGCTTCAGTTTTAAATTTGCACTGCTGATAAATGACCTCTCCTGTGCTTGACTAGGTAAGTAAATAGAAAGTATCTATGATAATTTTTCTTTTTTTCTTCTTCTTCCTTTTTTTTCTTTTTTTCTTCTTCTTCCTTTTTTTTTTTTTTTTTTTTCTTTTCAGCTGAGGGTTAGGAAAGCAAGAATTTCCCTGTGATTTTAAAAAAAATTCTAATCTGCTTGTTTGGTTTTCAGCTTAGCTATGTAGGGCTGAACTTCAGTCCTGGAGATCAGGGTGAATATAAGTATTGTGCTTTAACTCTCAGTCTTGTTTGTTTTAAAACCAAATAAGAAATCTGCAGAATCTTATGTGATTTCCACCCTGATTTTCAGGATGGAAATAATGGTGGTTCCTGGGAATTTTCCTTTCTGTGCTTATAGTTTACTGTGCTTTAAGAACGGGCCTAGAATTGATTTGAACTGTAATATCACTCAGCTGAAGAAGACAAGTAAGTATTCAGTTATTTCCAATAAACTGAGGATGCTGAAAAGAGAGGAGAGGATTTGAATAAAATAGAATGGCCTGCTTTTAACCTAGAAGTAACAGTGCTGCTCTGAACCTGAAAGTGAAGATTAAAGAAAACCCTCAGTAAAAGACATTGGTTTTCTACTATGACACAACAGGACTCGTTTCCTGGTGCTCAGCTCGACCAGAAAAGCTTCTCTAGACTATAAATGTCATCCTCTGCAACTGTGCCATGTGCTGAAGACTTAAGGTGGAGAAACAGTTTCAGATGACAAGTTTGACTTTTTTTAAACTTAGATCAGGCATTTGCAGGATGTTCCTGAGCTGAGTTTGGATCACAGCAGAGTTCAAAACAGAACAGTGAGGAGGAAGGCGCTGAGCATGTAGCTGTGCCACCAGCCTCTGGTGCATTCAGGGCCATGACAAGTAGCACAAGTGTTTCTTCTTCGTGCTTCCACTTTCTTAACTGTGGGCATGTAGATTTAGTGTGCTAGCTATGGTTTAAGTAGGTTGTTTAAAATAATTACATTCAGAGATCATTACTCAGTAATTTTTACTCTTGTTCATGTCACATGTCTGTTTGAAATTTAGGCTTTGTATGGAAATAATCCAAAATGCAATGGCTGTGTTCCTATTCGCATGGGTTTCTGTTATTTTTTTATACATCTAGTTCTGTCTAAAAAGAAGAAGAGAGAGGTTACAGCAGTATTTGGGGTGTTTCATTCTCATGAGCCACCCATAACATTGTTAACCACTAGCAACCAAATAAACTTGCATTATTGTTCCTCCGTTTAAGCAGCACTTTCAGTGGACTTTCCCTTCATTTATCTGCATTATGCTGATGCCAGCAGTTTTCTCCCTGTGAGCCGCCTGAGCTCTGTCAGGCAATGTTTCCATCACACTGCAGATGGTTTTGCATGAGGGGTTTGGCAAGGGAGTCTCTCAGTGCTGTCTCCGAGTAGGCAAGATGTATTAGCTGGCTCTTCTCCCTCCTTGCCTTATCTCCTGTCTTTTCTTACAAGGAAGAAAACATTGCACAATATGAAGGTAAAATGTAAACAAAATTGTTGTCTTGGGGCCTTGAAGGAGGGGTAGGTAGGCTCCTGAGGGTGGCAGCCCCCACAAGACATCCATCTTTTCCCAGCTAAACCCAGCTTTGCCGACTGCTGCTATACAATGGGAGCTCCCAGGATTGCACCTGGTTTTACTATTGCTGTTCACATAATTTGCGAGTTGCTTCAGGTGGCTGCCTGGGCTTGCAGCTGAAACATCCTTATCTGTTCCTTGTAGCACTCTCAATGCACTTGTTTAATCTGCTTTGGTTGTTGCTGGAGGCCTTTTGGGGGTGCAGAAGTTCTGTCCTCATCCTCTCTTGGTACCCTCCTGCCCTGAAACTGAGGGTGGCTGTTACCTCCCAATGCACACTCCTCTGAGTGGCAAGCTGGTGGGATGACTGCTGTCTGAAGTCCCCGGTGTCCCCAGCAGATGTAGGCTTGTGTTGCAGAAAGTGGAGGTGGGACCTAGAACCAAAAATCATAGAGCTTTCAGTGAAGATTTATCTGTCTCTTATATATCCATAAAAAGCCAACTGCTCTGATACCAGCTTTCAGCATCACAGCCACCCCCTTCTTGACATTAAAGCACCTTATTAACCAGAAATCTGTTATACTGTAGATATGCTCTAAATTTAGATCTGTCTTAAACACACTTCAGTTTAATATCCATCATCAGCTGCTGCTTCATTATTTAATACCGTTCCCATGTTATGAATCTTGCCTTGTTTTGTGCTTGCTCTGGCGTTTTCCCCCTTTTTTTGTGCTTCCTTGTATTTTAACCAAATGAGGTGGTCATTCTAGAAGGAAAGTATTTGGAGGGTGAAGTTTTGTAAGATGCAATTTTGTCTTGTTGTAACTAGGTCTTCAGGGTTTTTATATTTAAACAGTTGGAATTTTTCTTCCATGCTGCAGCAATGAGCAAGTATTCCCATCCTTCATCCTGTAAAGATAAGGTACCGTTTTCCTGAGCACTGGTGCAAATATTCTCCTCTTCATTAATATTGATGGTGGTTCAATCATCAGCATCAAGTTTCCTTTCTCCTTTTACAAGACAGACTCCTCACAATGAACGCTGACTCCCTGACAAATTTTCAGAGCTTGGAACTTCTTTTTCCGTGTAATACTGTTGTTTCTGGCAACTGACTTGTAACCATGTAATGGTGTCCAGTTGAAAGCTGATAATCTCATTTACTTTTCGGAGTGCTTTGCAGCAGACTGTGGACAGATTGTCAGTTCCCCTTAGCTAGCAGTGCTTGAGGTGATCATTACTGTCCACTGTGTTTGCCAAAAATGAAGCAATCCATCGCATGCCTTTTTTATTTTCCCCCTCTATACAGTAATATTGTCTTGACCTGTGGAGCTTAGCACAGCCTGCTTGACTGGTTTTAAGCTCAGCGTGGCTTCCTGATGCGGGATTTTGGAGATAGACAGTCCTGACTGCAGCATCAGAATCTGAGCTCCAGGTTGTGTGCAATCTTCAGAAATTGAATTGCTTTATCCAGGGATAAGTACAGGTCTCCTAGAGGTTTCCCTAGGGCTGCTGCTTCAGGCTCCCACTGCAGTCTGATTCCTTTTCAGGCACTGACAGTGTCAGGGAGGCTGGTCAAGATCATCCCTGGATCTGTCACGAACTCCGTACTGCGTTGTACTTCTCATCTCATCCCAGACACTTCTTATTACCTCCCTCTGCCTGACTCATCTGGCAGTTGTTATGGGTACCACATACATCACTTTGCCAAATGACCAAGGTCCTCTTCATTGCTGCTAGCAAGCTTTCACCTCATTTGCTGCTTAAATATTTCCATTCCAGTGGGTCTCTATGTACTCAATACCATAACATTCAGCTCCTTCAGTAGTCTTCCAGGTGTGCATAAACCCAAACTATTCTTTCCATCAGTTCTTGTTAGGGTCTGATGTTTGAGAACTGCACAGGGCAGAAGGTGCTTGGACAGATGCCTTCAGTGTCCGGTGAGCTGCTCCCAGGGCACACAAGTGGCTGAAAATGCATTTCTGCCTGATGGCACCCCTTGCTTGAATCAGGCCTCTGGCAGCCAGACCACCTGCCTGTGGACTCACCCCTGCCTTCTGGCCACTGGACATGCATGGATTCAGCTGCTACTCTTTGAGAGGAATATGGTGGGGATAGTATTTATTCTGCAATCTCCAAAACCATTTTTGTATGCAATAAAGTGTAACGAGTAGTTACCGTGGGAAGTAGCTGGAGAACCCTTTAGTATAAACTTCTGTATGCATACTAAGTACACCTACGTGCATGTAAAAATAGTGAAAATATATTAATATGTGTACCTGGTATTTTTGGCAGGGTATTTTACAGAGGGGTTACAGTCTGTGGACCATATTTTACAGTTAGAAAAGGACAATTAAGTTACTGTCCATATTGATTGATGAGAATTGTATGCTGGTAGGTGAAGTTATTTTAAGGGTGTTGATAAATGGCCTGCAAAATGAGGTGTATCCAAGCAGGCAAACTGCAGTGTATGGACGTGTTTAGGTGCCGTCTTTGTTAGCCCACTTGCGTATGTTGGTGTCATTAAATGGGCACCTTTGTGTTCAGTTGCTGTTGCACACACAGGCATAGAAGCAGATTGAGTATAATCTCTTTGTCATTTACTTTGCTAATTTGCTGTTAATGAATGCTCTGTGTGTATTTGATTCATCTGTGGAGTTTAGCAGTGACATTTTATGTGTCTGGCAAGGCGAGGTGCATTGTTTTGAAGAGCCAGCTGTCTTCTGTGGCTTGCTGGCCCAGCTGTGACCCACACTGGGTGCCGCAGAGTCCAGCTGGGCACCAAGGCAGCAGCCAGGACAGGCAGAAAACAGCTTTTGCTTGGGGGCTGGGATCTTTTCTCCATCAACCTCTGTCTTTCAACAGCTGAAACGTGCCCATCACAGACCTTTTTAACTAGGAGTGTATTTATCCACCGGGCTTGATAGGATTTTTTTGTCTGTCCAGGCAGACCTGAGGTTTTTCAAGAAGATAAGAGATTAATAAAGTTTGGGTTATCACACCTGAGGAATACAAGGCAGGAGCTTCGTTTCTCAAAGTTTGGGTTAGGACAGTGTGATATCAGTGGGGAGCTGTGAAAGACCATCACTCTTTGGAGAGGAAAGATGCTCCTGTATTTTGCATAGAGACTGAGAGGAGAAAAAGGTGAAGGAACTTCTGGGGTTCTCTGGGGACTAGCAACAACAAAAGACTCTACAGATGAACAGACTTATTTGCTGCATTGAATAGGGATTTGATGTTCGTGTACCCTGTGCTTCACTTCAGGCTGTGTGCAACTTCCAGTAAAGAAATTGCCTCACCAAGGGATAAATATGGTCTCTTGGCAATCTCTCTGGGTAGTCCGTGTCAGTAAAGGGTTCAAGGCACCTCCATGCTCCATTACCCTTCTTCTGCCTTGCTCTCTTTCTCCACACTCTGGAATCTGCAGCTGCTACCACGCAACTGATTTGTTGGTGGGATATAAGGAGTCAGGAAGTGGGAGTACCTTGAAGTGAAGGCAGAGGGATGGCCAACAGTCTTAACACTTTGCTTGTCTTGGACCTCAGAACATTTTTTCTTTTCTGTTTCTGTAGAAAAAATGCCGAGTCAGGAATGATGTTATAACTTTCTCTGGATTATAAATGGTTCTTCGAAAATCAGAAAGGCAAAATCCTGGCTTAAATCAAGTTTGTTTTTATATTAGTCTCTCAGTGCTTGTTCTCTTTTTCTATATGTTTAAATTCAGATGTTTACTGGTTTGAACTGAAATCACACCTTTCCTTTGCTGCCTTCCTGGACTGATTGCATCAGTATCACAGCTTCAGAAGACACACAGTCTCCTGGAGGAAGGCACTGGACCTAAATGGCGTTGTTCTCCCTCTCGTGCCCTGGAGCCCTGGAGCTGCATTTCCTTCTGGTTAAAGGCCAGAGGCAAGTGCACATGTCATGCACTGCTCTGATTCAGGGGTTGTTGCCAAGGCTCAGCAGAAAGAATTCCAGCCGAAGGAGCAGTTACCGAAACCTACTGGGGACAAAATTAAAATGAGAAAATCACCTGGTGTCTTCAATACTGTGTGATTGCAGGAATGCGTAAAGAGGAAGAATCTTTAATTAGAAGCTTTCAGAAGTCTTAATGAAATCAGGTGTCTAATCCTGGAGGTAGAGCTGCTTTTGACTAGATAAGGCATATTGGCCTCACATGAAGGAACTCAGTTGAAAATCAGCTCTGGTTTCACATTGAATGAAAGGCTCCAGAGATGGAAAGGAGTTTGAATAATAACAACACTCAAAGTTAGTAATGGTTTCTTGAAAGTGCAGTTGTATTATTAAAGCACGGTTTGGTTTATATTGCCTTTATCAAGGCAAGGCCCAGATGTAGGAGTCAAAACCTGTCAATCTGTGTCAGCAGGTGAAGCAGGTGGTTGTCTCAAATGCACATTGTCTGCCTTGTGCAGGGATGGATGGATGGATGGATGGATGGATGGATGGATGGATGGATGGATGGATGGATGGATGGATGGATGGACAGATGGATGGATGTACCCCTGAGTTCACATTTCTGTCTAGCTATTGTACAGCCCCCACTTTTTCTCTCCTTTCCTCCTCCCCAGACAACCTCCATGAATCTAATTTTTGTTCTTCGAATGTTGGCAACAGTATGTTATAGGTGGTAAAACAAAAAAGTAACTTCTTTGTCCATTTCTCTTTTTGTTCTGCTCTCTCAGGCCTTAATCTGCAGTTTTCAAATTCTTCACCCTGCATGGGTGTTCCTTCACTTGGCTGGAAGTGCATGTTCATGTAACCTGCCAAGTATTACCACAAGTGCTTCAGAGGGCAAGAGGCATAAAAGGGGAAAGGAAGCTTAACAAACTGGGAAAAAGTGCGTGGAGGAATAGAAAAAGAAGGCAGACATATCAGTAGCAGGTATAGTGCTGTACTTTTAGTTCAGTTTTGTTTAAACCAGCCAGATTTTGAGTTCATGTCTTCTGAATCACTAATGTGCAGCACACTGGAAGTAATATAATATCCATGTATCACATGGATATCTGCGCCAGCCAATATTGCACTCATGCTTATGGATAAAAGTGACAGTTTGCATATATAGGTGGAATTAGTGCATACTGGGTGTTGTTTTTTTTGTTTTTTGTTTGTTTGTTTGTTTGTTTGTGGGGTTTTTTGGTTTTTTGTTTTGTTTTGTTTTGTTTTGTTTTCTTTTTTGTTGAAGTAGTTCAGGACTTAGTTTGGACCAATTCCATTTCTTCAGAAATTGTGGGTGGTGGCAGAGCTCAGGAGATCCCAGAGAAGCTGTGACACACTATGCATCCTTCATGTCTGTATTCTACTGAGTAGCTGTTGTCAAAAACAAACTAAAATAAAAAAGCTTCAGAGGTCAGGAGCAGTGTTGACTTGTGTGTGTGCAAGTCCCTTGCTTGCTGCCTTCATCTTTTTGTGGATCAGAGGAACAGCCTCCGTCTTCTTCCATTTCTGCCCCTATCTTGTACGTGGTGTCTAATGGGGACACTTCATCTGTGCAAACACAGGTGTCAGGAAGAGATAATACCCTGAGCTCATGTGGACAGAATTGCATTAAGAATTGCATTGAACTGCCCTGGTGTGGTGTGATGGAGAGAGCAAGTTTCATAAAGTTTGAAGTCTGCTCAGTTTCACGGTGGAAGAAGGAGATGTGCTCCAGAGCTCCAGCTGGGCACCTTGGAGTGCATGAAGGGCATATGGGATCTCTTCTTTGATCAAGAAAGGAGCAAAGGTTAGAAGCCAACACCAGACATGAGCTCGTATTTTTGTAGATGAAGTGGAGGGGAACAACCAAAAAATCTGGGAGGAGCTGGTATTACAACACAGGCTTCTAAAAGTGGTTGTTAAGCAAAGCTAAGCTGTTTAAGGAAGTAAAATGATGAAAATACCCTTGGCCTGTGGATGGAAAATGTCTGTTACCACAGATGTAACACTCTTTTTCAATTTAGCAATGCACACGCTTTCACCCCCACTCCTCACCCCCAACAAAATCCGTGGATCAAAGGAGTAGAAAGTTGTGGCTCAGCCTCACTGCTGCTGAGGCTTTGAAATAGTGAGTGAGCTGTCAGGATGTTGCAGTGCACAACCACATCAAAAACCTGTGATGGTATTAACAGATCCTTTCTATCTAGGTTTCTAGGTGAGTATTTTCCAGGGTTTATCTAGGATGGCACTGGGCACCAGCCTGTTTTGACCTGTTCCTTCATTTATCTCCTAAGAAATTCCACAGAAAGTATCTTGGCTGCTGAGTAAAGGGGAGTTTGTGTAATGTGAACCTTGAACGGGAATGATGATATTGCTCCCACATAAAAGCATCATTGTGGTAGGGAGGTGCAGTGGGTTTCAGGTAATCATTAACTTATGGAAAAGAATTATTGTTGGAATGAAACAAACAGGCTTGGTGGGATTTTGTTTGTTTGTGGGGGTTTTTTGTTGCTTTTGTGTCTTCCCCCCTGCCCCCCTCTTCCCCAAAGGCACAAGTTCATATGGAGTAAAAGGTGTCTGTGTGTCTTGGTGAAAGGTTAGTGCTTCTGGAACTAAGTATCAATACAATTTGATATGATTACTGTTTCACATGGCTGAGCCCTTGCTATCTCTGGCTCTCTAAATTGAAGTTTATCTCCAGAAATCTAAGCAGACCTGAAGGTGCAAGACATTAACTGGGACACACCTGTCAATTTAACAGAACCACAGGGGTGATTGCTTGTGTTGCAATGAGTACCAGGCTTTGTAAATGGATTATGTGTGTCATTTCAGCTCTGACTCTTGAGATTTAATGCTCATGTGCTTTCTTGCCCACCTCCCCTCAAAATTCCTTACTGATATATGTTGGTAGCAAATTGTAGGTTGGCATACATAAATTACACCTAGAAAATTTCTGCAACCCTCACAATCTCTGGGATAGCAAAACCAAAGCCGGTAGTTTCCAGTTCACTCACCTGAATTATAGAAGGCTGAGTTGCCTGCCAGGTATCTGAGACTGAGACACCTTAGTGAGCAGAGTGTAATGTAGCATGATCCTTAGCTATGGAGTTACTGAGAAGCTCTTGAAGGTTTTACCAGCAGTGGTGGTGTCTTCTCACTGTCAGACATCCCTTTTCCCATTGGTAACCTGGGACTTCTGCCTTCTGGTACTTGCAAGGGTGAATGTTTCCCTCGTGTTATCTTTGATGTTATCAGCTGACATACAGGGCATGGTTTAGGTTCTTTACTGTGACTGGAATTATCCTCCCAACTGCAAACTGGCATAGGAGTGATTTAATAAACCATTGCAAATAGCCCTTCCCTTCAGTTTTGCTCATTCTCTGTTACCGACTCAACACAAACCAGATTAATAAGTTACCGCGTGGTTTTGGCATTTTGCTGGAAGAGTTGAACATGCAGGGGTTTTTATTGTAGTCTGGGATTTCCTGCTCTTTAAAAATATGTGATATAAAGGCAGGGAGCTTAGAAAACATTTTGCAGATACTTACAAGAGGGAATGTTGCTCCTGAGAGTGTCTCTATCCTGCTCTCCCAAAGAATTCTCTAAACCAAGAAAACAAAAAGCTCAGATAAACCTTCATACAGCCCGATGAATTGAATCCCAGTTTGTTGATGGCTCTTTCCCAAATGATGTGTTGTTTTGTTTGTCTCTGTCCTAAAATGTGAAGGTCAAGGTGCTGTATCTTCAGGATGTTGGCAGAAATAAGCGTGGCTCCACATTACTCAATCAGGATGAAGTGTTCTGTGGAGTATTAACAACATATTCCCTGTATTTTGGTAAGAAGTATGTGGTGATGTTTGCTTTCGGATTTCTCTTAAGATCTGATGAGTTCCACTCTGTGTCATATATGATGGAACTGGTTTATCCTGTCAAAACTGTGGAAGTTGTCTGAAGTCTTTTAGGCCTGAGAGTAAACCTCCTTACCAAGCAGATTTTAATCCATCACAGCCTTTCGCTGCTGCGTTACCAACACGCCCCACTCGTGATATGCAGGAGCTTATGCTGGTTCTGTGGCATACTGGCCTCATTTGAAGATGACTGCAAAACTCACAGATTTTAATGGCAACAGGTAGGACTGTTTAAGGAGATTATGTGAGACCTCCCTCTGGTGTTGGTCCATGCTCTTCGTAGTTCTCCATCAACCAAAATCTCCATCGTAAAAATTATACAGAACACTGCTTTTCCCAGGCCTTTCAGAAATCATTTATGTATTGTCTGTGAAATTATTTAATTACTTTTTTAGCTGGCTGATACAATCAACATCCACAATCTCCGGTGGCATCAAGTCACAAAAGTTCACTATCTTCTGTGTAAGGAATAATTTCCTTTCAGCTTTTTTAAGGTTTCTAGACTGTATCCTTGAGTGCCATCTAGTTCCTGCAGTATGGGATTTGGTGAACAATGGTTTGATGGTCAGCATGGCCACCACCTCTCAAATTATGTCACGACATTGATATTGCACTGTGTGATATTCCCCAGCTTTTCCCTTTGCAAGTTGAAGAGTCCCAGTCTCTTACAATCTCTACTTTTTGGGCAATTACACTGTCTCCTTAATCACTTTAGTTACCTTTCTTCACATGTTCTTTAATTTCACTATGACCTTCTTGAGATGCAGAGACCCAAGCCATACACCATTTTCAGGATATAGGCTGACAACTTCTTATGTGGTGGTAAACTGTTCCTTTCTGTCTTGTTCTTTTTACCCTGACTGATGATGCCCAACATGTTGTTTTCCTGATCCTGTGTGCTGAGTTGGAACCTGAGAGCTGTCAGTGATCACCCCAAGATCTCTTTTCTTGGTTGTAACTTCCTTTTCCACGTTGTGCAGGCACAGGTAGGCTGTTTTTCTTTAGCTGTATTTCCTTGCCTTCCTTGCCACCAAATTTGAACTGCCATCTTTCTGCCTGCTCAGCTCTCCTGAGCTGATAAAGTTCAGAATAGCATGTGGACCAGAGTCTGTAAACAGGAGAAACTGCTGATGAAGAGTGTAGATAAAGGAGCTGCAAAATGTTAGTTCTGAGTGTTGACAAACATGTCAATTGTGTCTGTGCATCAGCTGTGCTTGAGAAACAAGTGGCCTGTAAAGGACCGCAGCCCTGATGGTTGGGTACTACACCTGGGTTTGTCACAGAGGTCAAGCATAAATAACCCTGTCCAGTGGATAGGGAGAGCTGGGATCCAGAGCCAAGACGTAGAAGAGGTCCCAAGCCACATCTAGCAGCCAGCCATAAGATTAACTGGCTTCATAATGTACCTTCTGGAAATTAAAATGATTTTTAAAATAATTGACCTAAATGCACTTGCAGTAAATCTGCAAATCTACCTGCTTCTTAAGCTTGGGCTGTTATGGCTGCACCATTAATTTCAGCGCTAACAGTAAACTAACGAGGTAAATTACCCAGTTGGTCTCGTGTGACTGCAGGGACCACCCTGACACAGCAGCCAGCTTTCTTACTTTCCCTAGTGTCTATACAATAGCAGAGCTGAAATTCTGGCTTCCCTATCTCTGCATTGCACACAGTCTGCAGTGTGATGCTGTGTGTGTATTAATGTGTCCTCAGAAAGCTGGTTGTGATTGGGATAAATCAAAAAAAGTCTAGCTATTGCAAATATGTTAGAAAACATTTACTGTTTAAAGAGAAATGTTTGGTTGATATTGTGGACCAATACTGGGGGATTTTGGAGATGTACGTGCTGTCTGTATGCATTCTAATGCCAGGTGCTACAATGTGCTGGTGCATGAGATTCCCTTGAAGCTGTGTCTTAATAAACAGCAGGTGATTGGGCAAGACTTGTGATATGTAAAGAAGAATCAAACTTTTGTTTGCAGTTGCTGTAATGCTGCGAATCACAGGCTTGGCTGTGGGTAGGAGAATGGTACAGACACCAGACTGAGATTTGCATTGCCAGAACTTAAAACCAGCCTCATGGAGCTCATTTCTTTAAAGGCGTGTTGAAATCCCCAGTTGCAAACTCCCTTTCTAAATGAAGTTTTAGAGGGTATCCTAGGAACCACAGGGCAGTGAGTCTGACTGCCAGCAGCAGCAAGATGATCGAGGTGATAGTAAGGCATATGAGCACTGGGCAGGTAGATATAAACACAGCCTGTGGGAAGCAGCACAGCTATTTTAAAGGGCAGCCCTACCAGTGCAGCCTCCTGGGTCCTACTGTAACCTTCTAGCAGTGGTGTCACCAAGTGTGTCGATAAGTAGGGCCCAGGAGGGGGTTGTATGTGGATTTTCAAACAGCATTAGGCATGGGTTCACAGCAGAGGTTAGTAAAAAACTGAGTTGCTGTGGGACTGGAGGAAAAACTTATTAATTTTTTTTTTAATAGAAAAAAAGCTGTTTCCAGGATGAGATGCTCTCCATTCAAATTTCAGATGCTTTGAAAAAGAAGGAGAGTCTAGTCCAAGGCCACAATGAAAATTCACATTTTATCTTCTCTGTGAGACAAAATGCTTAATGAACATTGTGTGGAACTGGCTTTTGGGTGAACAACCACTGTGTTCAACATCATCAATGATGAGTCTGTGGCCTGTTCGTTCTAGGACTTTAAGGGCATATGTAGTCAGAAGGAAATTGATGGCCCATGGATATGCAGGAGCGAAGCACAGAAAATGAATGGGTTTGGGCTGTTGGCTCCTCACAACTGATGTTGATCATGCTGCCCAGCCCATCTGTGAAACAGAGGGATAAGACACTGCAACTGAGCTATCAGCTAAAAAGATGTAAGAAGAACACAATTTCCTTTCTTTTATTTCTCCTTCCACTATACCCTAAAAGAAACCCCTGCCTGGCCATTATTCAGACTCTCATTCCTCCAAATAGCATTAATAAAAGTATTTCTGAGGTAGGAAAAGGTGTGTATGAAACTTCAGCCCTGAGGAAAGATGTTACGTGCAAGCGGAAATTACTTTTTGCATTGGAAATGTTTACTCAGCCTTAATGGTATTCACCAATCCCACAAAACAAAGCAGGGAGAAGGAGCAAAGCTGAGTGAATCCAATGCAAGTTTTGTCTATAGGGGTTTTTTTCCCTCTTTTATTCAGAGTTGAATTTGATCCATTTTCTTTTATTTGCTGTAGAATAACAGTGATCCTCTTCTCCCCCAACAGTAAACATTGCAGCCTGTGAACATCAGGGTTCAGCAAGCAAACTTTGAAAAATCCCTTTGCAGGGTAAATGTCAGGCTGTTGTTCAATTAATTATTTTTAAAAGTGAATTCACATGCAGCAGTGACCTTTAGCTGTGCTCCACACACACCGCTGCTTTTCATGATCTCATTTGGTGTTTCATGTCTTGGGCTAATATGAGGGACTGGTGGTCTGCATAGCAGCAGAAGAGATGCCTGCAGTGCAGGGCTGGGGGGAGAGAGGCTTCCTTCACCCTGCTGGTTTGGGGGATGGGGAAGGGGATGGGTGAGGGCCCCAAATTTCAGAGGGGAATCTACCCTCCCTCGCCAGACATGCTGGGACCACCTTGGTCTTGGTCAGAGTCACCTTGGCTTGGGGAGGGGGTGAAATGACTGATCCCACCTGGTATCTTGCCCCCTTCTCACTGGTGGTATCTTCTGTCACCAGCAAATTATTCACAGCTGGGGCTCGTACTCTGAAAGAGACAAAAAACTGAGAGGGTTTGGAGTCCTGTAAATGAGACTGGGCTGTCTTGACCTCTCCATCTGGCACGGTTTGTTGTCTCACCTGGTGTCACTTCAACATTCAAATGAGAAAATAACAATTCCTCTTCACAGGTGGACTGAGAATGGCTTTCGTGACAGGAGGCTTACATGTGCATCCCATGGGAGCAAGCAACCAGCTGGGAGGGAGTGCTTCGGTTTTGCGAGGTTTCTCACAGAGGTCTGGGTTTGCCGGTCCTGAGAAAATGTACCCAGAAGCAATAAGAACATTCACCTGAAAAAATCTGCTTGAATGAAATTAATGGGAAACACCAGTGATATGGTCTAAAGCAATTCCAGAGAGGTTTAGGGCTCTTGCTTACTCTGCAAGAAAGTAATCAATCATCCTCATCTTGTGCTACTGTTGCTCTCCTGAACTCAGAAGCTTAAAGAAAATCATACCTCACTGGAAGTAGAAAAATAATTTATTTCTTTTTTTAACTCCTGAAGCTACTTCAGCAGGTGATAACATTAAAAATATTTTGCTATCCTCTCATAGATGCATGGAAGATCACCAACCATCGTGAGAAAGAGAGAGAATGATGGCAGGAACCTGGAGTGTCCTGTTGCACAGGTGGGGAAGTGCTGCAGCTCCGAGATGCTGCTGTGCACTGACTGGAGACCCAGCAGACTTGAGTTTATTCAAGCCCATTTGAGTTTTACCCAGCTGACACCCTTACCTGGCTGTTTGAATTTCCCAGATTCTACCAGCTTCATATTTTGGTTCTCTTTTGCTATGAGGCAGAGTTTTTTTGGTCTAGGCACCACACGTCAGCAAATAGTGTTTCATGCTATGGAAACCCTGTACATTTGTTTTCTGAAGCATTATTATGTTTTCTAAGACAGGCTCAAATGTGAGGTTTCGTATCAAATAATTTCTGTTTGTCTTCCCCACTTTGCTCTCCATCATTCTCATGCTCTATATTGTTTATATTATGGACACTGATCCCAGTATGTACTGTACAAGCAAAAAACAGAGGAAGCACATCCAGATGCTTATACATCCTTTGATCATATTTAGCCCTGGTGCTCAGCTGTTCCTTGCTTGTGGCATGTATATTCTGTTCTTCCTTAACCCACTTAAAAAACTCCAACCAAAATAGTGTAAATATTCAAAAATGTAATTACCCTATTTCTTGCCATTTGCACTGAAGAGAAAAAAGAAAACAAAATGCTAGTGAAAGAAAAGCTAAACTTACAGAAGGAGAAGAGATGGAAAAGATCTTCCCATTGATGATGAGCTAGACACTGTATGCATGCATATGTATATTCCAGATACAGTAACTCGGTGATTTTTGAAGGGCCCTCAGTATAGAATCATTCAATATTCATTTGTAATTTATTCTCTTTTAAGACAGAGGTAATTTCATTCAAATTCAGACTTGTTCTTATGTTTAATGACATGCTAAAAGGGCAATTTTTTCCTTTGTATTAGGCTAGTGCCTAAATTAGTGTGTGATGGCTCACACACAAATTTGGGTTTTCCCTCCTGTGAAGAGGAGACCTGTATATATTAGTGGCACGATCATAATTTTGGCTCCCAAGTTACGTTCTCTTTACTAAAACCACTGCTGGTTTTCTAGCAGGTGGATATCATGGAGGTGCCAGAGGGGAGCTGGGTGTGGATGGGAGCTAACAGCCTCAAAGCAGACGTCTGTGAGAAAACTTCCACCTCATGTGCGCAGTCCTTTCTGACTTACTGAGCCTGATGACAGCATCCACTCTTCCACTGCTTTTGTGGTCATGCAAGATCATCAAGAGGTCAAAGTAACTGTTTTACCAGCTATTAAGGATGATAGTGGAAAAGGTTCATGGCCAATACTTCCTTTGAATATTATTTAATTGAAGAGCAGAGAAGATCCTTGCAGTAAGAGATACTTAGTATGCAGAACATCAGTGCCTGGGTCCATTTCCTTTCATTAGCCTTCCTGGAAGCACTTTCTGTGACTAATGTGACCCTTTTACACAGAGTGGGGTCATGCAGTTTGTACCCCCTGGCAGCACCTGGTTTCTGAAGCAGTGCCACAGCAGCTGTGGCCAGCAGGATGAAGGGGGGCTGAGGTGGCAAAGCTGAAGGAATTGGGGCTCATCTCCCCAGTGGTCTGGCAAGAGGAGAAAAAAAGCAGCTCACAGGTAACAACAACAAGCTGACTAGCTTACGGAAAATGTCCAGTTTATATCCATCTTTGTGGAAACAGGGCCCATTTCCTAGCAGTGGTACCAAGAGGAAGCCAAAACAGCTTTAAAGACAAGGCCTGGCTCCCCCCATCCCAGCCCTGCAGACATCTTCCTCTGCCTGTCTGGCTGATGATGTGTGCTAGCAAGAAAAAACAAGCTCCCATTGTCTGCCACAAATTTAACCTACAGATCAATACAATACCTTGGTTTTCTGGGCTCTCAACATGACATTCAGAACCTGCATCACCCTCAGAAGAGCACGCAGACCCTGAGCTAGAGTTCCAATGCATCTTTCCTCGGTGTTTTGGTACTGCAGAGCCTCAAACACTCAGTACAGTGTATCCTCAGCCTGAGTTTTCTTCTGAATTGGATTGGTCCTTGGTCTCCCTTCAGAAATGTCACTAAGGTAATTAATTTAAATGCAAAGAGACCATTTTCCCATTTTCCTTGTTGAAGATAAAAGAAAAGCCTGGCTCTGCTATTGATATATAGCCTTGAAAGGCAAAGGTCTTGTCTCTGAGTTACTCCTCTTGGGTACTACAGGTGCAGTGCTGGAGTGTTGCCCTTCACTGAAGTTTTTCAGTCAGTGCCAGAAACAGCACTTTTCTTCAGGTCAGAACACCTTTTAAAATTAAAATTCAGACTCATTAGTTGGTCACTGGGGATTTGCTTATGCACAAAGGCTAACTACTGATGTGGATATGGAAAAAAAAGCCTCTGGACAGATTAAAGCTGGTTGTAGAGCAAAAACTGAGTGTCTAACGCTGTGATTTCCTTGTCCTGTGAATGTTTTTCTTAAAAACCATCCTCAGTGAAGAGGGTCTGAGAATACCCACCCAGCCTGGAAGCAGGAAGTGATACGGGTCTCGGTTAACCACACAGACTTGGAGAATACAGACATGAAGCCTGACATGACATCATGATAAACTGAATGTAACAAGGCTTTCCAGTGGTATTAATATTAGATGATAATGTCGGAGCGCAGCTGGTAATTAGACAGGACAGCTGCCAAGGCCAGTCATTAGTAATGTTGATCTACTCACTTGGAAACCAGAGAAAAGGTATTGCAGATGTTTCTCTGCCACTTTTGTTTTGGCTGTAATGGACACGATAGCTCATTGCAGGTAAAAAGTTCACCTCCCTGCATAACAGCCTCAGATTGTTTGAGTTGCCACAGGATGTTCTTATTTCTTACTTGTTGTGTTTGGCCTAGAACCATAAATCACAAATACCAGGCTGTGTAATTCTGACTTTTATTGCGTTAATGTATTTTAAGAGCAGGAAATCTATAGACTCTTGGCTCAGTGCAGCAGAAGCAGAGCATGGTGGGTACTCTGTGGTCAGGAATGTTCTCAGAAATATGCCTCTTGCTGTAAAGGTGACCTCAAGATAACCTTTGCCTGGCTTCTGGGCTGGGGAAGGAAAGACTTCTCAACCTCTCGGCACAGGTGTAAGCCGGGAAGGGGTTCTGGGTGGAGGAGGAATTTGTTCCCTGAGCATAAGGAGGGAGAAAAGGAAGGGTGAAAAAAAGTGATGTTAACTTCAGTGCTGAGACCAGCCTGTGGATGCAGGATTCTTGTTGCACAGGGTCACGGCAATACCCTTAATTTCATAACATCAACAGCGTAGTTGAGACAGCAGTGGAAGGCTCCTCATTCCCCACCCTGGTGCCTTTTCTACTGAGCCCTGGCAGCAGCTTAAGCTCTACCTGCAACCTCTTCAGGAAAAAAAGAAATCCCCAAAGTGCACACATTGGTGGCCTGCACTGAAGTGTTTCTTTCTAGGCATTAAGCCATTTTAAATAAACCCCATATATTTTGGGAAGCTCTGCTCCAGCCCCACTGAGTGTCCATGGTGTCACAGCATGCACAAGAAAAGTGATCTGCATGTTGTCAGAGACTGGAAAAGGTGATCTGTTTTGAGACATCTTGGGAGCTTGGCATGTGTGGTAGGGGGTGGGTCAGGCCTTGCTCTGGTGAGGTGGTGCCCTGTCCCCACACGCCCCAGCCCCACAGTGTCTGTCAATAATGGCACAATGGAGACAGCCCCCCAGTTTTGCCTAACCCAGTTCCCAAAAGGCCGAGAGACTGGAAATCCCTCCTGGGAAGAAGGCCCAGGATGGGCCAAAAATGTTTAAGAACAGTCACCACGAGGCAAGCACATTGTCCTTTAACCCTACCTTCGTCTTGGAGTTTTACATCACTGCATGTGTCTGTTTTTCTATCTTTCCTGTTTTTCTGTTTTTCTTTCTTTCTTATTTTAACTTCTCATGGAATGTAGCATCGAAAGGCTTTAAAGATTTTCTGTGTTCAATGGGCTAAGTCTATGCTGTGATAAGGGATGTTATGTGTTATTTACTGCTTTGCCAATGTTCCTTAATTTTCTATAGTTTGCAAGTAAACTTTTGTGTGTTTTTACCTCTTGAGAATATTTGGTTGGAATTTTCGTCTTTGTGTCTCCCCAGGGCAAAAGAACCTTGGTTTAGCCCTAGCTTTAAGTGACTGCAGTGTAACACATGTGCAGCAAAAAAAATCCTTCAGACTTGTCTCTGACTACCACCAGAAGCCATGTTCAGCTGTTATAATTGCGGGTGAGCTCACTGATGATCACGATCTTCTCCCTGAGCATGTCATTTTCCACTCTGTTTTTGCACAGTTGTTTTAATGTGGGAAGAGGGAGATGAGAGAAGCCAGATTGCTTAGCACATGGTCTGCAGGGCCAGAACTGCACTATCCATTTGGGATGGCCTCCGGGCCAGAATTTATACTGCTATGCCTGGAGAAAAAACTCTTCCCTGTGTGTTAAGTCTGATCTGAGAGAGCCCTGTCAGTGGCGTTCAACGGGCTGTGTTCTATCTGTGGAGGTCCCAGTGAATACAAATATTTGCAGGAGAGAGGTTCAACAAACATCCATCTTTTCAAAGGCATAAAAAATAGACTGCTCCTTTATTTTATTGCTTCTGAACATCCTACCCTGGATGTACTGCTCTCCTTCAACTGTGAAAGTGTGCTGGAGAGTCTTGAACATAAGAGTCATGTTACAGCTCTTGATCCTTCTCATCCGTGAGTTCCCTGCCTGCTCAGGAATGCCTCAGGTAAGTGGTGCTGAGCTGCTGGGGCAATTATATCACTGGGATACCATTTAACCTTTCTTTTAGCTATCATGCACTGGGAGAATTGCACTAAACCAGGTCATAATAGAAATGTTGTGAAATGGAAGTCGAGATAAGAGAGACGTGCTTCAGTAAAAGTGAAAGTGGAGAGGGAGTGATGCGAGGGCGAGATTTGAACCGCATCTCCAGGTTCAACCTCTGAAGAGGAGAGGCAGTGGAAGCTAATGCAGTGAAATGAGCTGTAACAAAGCCACACCAGGAGTTATTCAGCTGTTCACAAGAATTTTAGAAGAACTGTAATTGGGAAATGATGTGAATATCAAACAAAATTTCACTTGTCTGGAAGCCTTGAAAAGAGGGGGGAATAAAAGAACATGAAGAAAAAAACCTGCATTACATGTCACCCTCTTAGACACACTCTGAAAGAGTTCCCTGCTCTCCACTCAGACCTTTTGGCACGTCATTGTGAAGCATTGTGTATTTCTGTGTGGGGTGCTTCTCCTTGAAAGAAATTAAAATGATGGGAAAGCTGGCATGTCACGTTAAATAACATCACATGTTTTTCTATTGGGGAGGAAAAAAAAGGAAGAAATACTATGCTGAGTTCCAAGAAAATAACTACAGAGGAAATGAGTGCAGCAACCAGCTCAGATCCTGTCCCTGGAAAATAGCAGCCATGCCAGCACAAGGAAACATGCTCTGTATCCTGGCAGGGTTCATAAGTAGGCTTGAATTTCTTCTGCATTCTGTTTACTGGTGACCTGCAGACCAGATTGTCCACATCTCTGATCTCTACAGCTGTCCGTAATGATTTTCGAGTTCTAATGTTAGCGATTTTTTTCTAAAATTTGAAATGTGTGCAAAAAGAAAGCAATAGGGCAGGTCAGCACTAACAGCCGGCCTCATGCAACCTCTCAGCAGCAGGTTTTGGTATTTGCATGTTTCTCCCTGTTTTCTTTCCCATTCAGCAGCATACATGAAGCAATGAAGATGTTTTGTGGCCTAGTCTTATCCCTGCTACAGAGAATAAGTGTTGTTTTCAAGTCTGAGCAGGAGCAGGTATTGTATCTCCCTCAGCTCTACAGCTTCCCATTGTTTTTCTCCCTCTGCTTAAGGACCTCCCAGAGGCAGACTCAGGTGTACTTGTGCTTTTATCTCTGGTCTCTGGTCTAATAGCTAACATTCTTTTGGATGAGACCTTATTAATCAAAGACTGCCTGCTCTAGTAAAGGTCTAATGGTATTTTAAAGCTCTTTTTCCAAGGGCAGTGCTTTGCCTGTGAATCATTAACCAAAGTTTTCCCAGGGCTCTCTAGTGCGTTGTCAAGCACTGCCCCTCCCCTTGCAGGGATGGCTGCTTTTTGGTGGATCTGAGAGGCAAAGGGCAAAATCAAACTAAAATATCAGCTCCGTGTTTAAGCTAAATAACAGTGCTGCTGCTATTCTGAATTCAGTAGTGTTCCCTGAAATAATTTCCTGGGAAAGGGTTTGGCAGACTTTACTTTGCGACTCATACAAATATGAGCTGTTCTTGCTGCTTTGGAGTGACTGAATGGAGGAGGTTTGCACTCTGTGGCGTGCTTTTGATTTCCTTTTTTACTTTATTCCTGCATTTTTTTCCCATTTAAAAAACATTATAAAACACTATGAATTCACTTGAAAAGCAGGGGGTTTTTTCTCTGTTATGCTATACAAAGTTATACCATCAAATATTACCCTTCTGTGGGACTCTTTTTTAGCTGGTGCATGGCAATGCAATCAAGGGCTTGGCAAATACCAGCAAGTAACTTGATGTTACCGCAATGTTCTGAAAAGCTTGTATCAGGATCAAGTGGTTTTCAGCTACGTTTAACTGCAATGCAAAGTGAAAAAGAAAAATTGGAGTATGGCCAAACAGTTCCTGTTGATTTTGTTCTTGTTCATCGTATGTGCTGGGGGCAGAAACTGTTCAGTTTTCAGTGCTACTGTAGTGGCTCCCTCTAGTAATGCGTTGGATGTTATTACAAATTGAATGGCAGCGCTTGAACTTGTGAACTGAAGCTTCCTACAGCCTGGTAGCAAATTCAGCTACTTCATATCCTTGTTGAAAAGCTTGATGTGGTTGTGGGGGTGCCCAGGTCAGCAGATTTCACCTGCAGAGGGGGGCAAGAAGCCTGTTTTTGGGGAAAGCAGGGGAGGTGGTTTGGGCTCTGGGGGTGGTGGGGAGCAGCAAGCGGCTGATGGTGAACGCAGCAGGCTGCCTTTTGGCACCTGGGTGGGTTCACTCAGCTGGTATCTTGGAGAAGGAGACCTGAAAATAGGGAGTGAAAGGGTGGATCTTTTAGCAGCTTGTTTCCTATCTTCTGCAGAGGGGCCCTTAGAAGGAAGGGAATGGGCCTGTGGTTATCTTAAGGTGTCTCCTCCTGCCCCCTGCACTTCCTGGCAATCTGAATGCCTGCCACTTCCCAGACAGGTGCAGCTGGACACCACTCAGCATTACACCGGGTATCTTGCTTTAAGAGACAAAGACCTGCCTTTGAATGCCCACAGAAAGACACTGAAATAGCTGGAAGCATCCCAGGACAAACAGATGAAGTGAATGCGCAGACATGGGGGAAATATTTTAAGAGGATTGACTGTATTTATCCAAGGTATGAAAAGCGCTATTATTCCCAAAGAGGTAACCTGAGGAAGCTGCAGCTGACAAGGAGGAGCAAATCAAATGGGTTCTCCTCTTCTTTATGCCATGACAAAATGTGCCAGGGGCTTTGTGAGCAAATAGAAGGTAGGGCCCTGAGGCAAACAGCTAACAGTTTAACACTAGACCAAACAGCGTGTGTTTGCAGGTAGCAGTCTGCAGGTTAGGGAAAGGGGAAAAGAGATTAGAGAGGAGATAATCTGCACTCCCTAGGGGATAGCACACAGGCTAGCCAGATCAGATGGTTCAGCTATGACAATAAATCCATGTGCTGTCTATCTGGATTACTGTGTGCGTTTTTGGGATGGGTACTGCCTTTGCTGCTGGAGCATCCTGACCCTCGAACACCCCTGCTTACAAAGTGCTTGGAGGTGGGGCAGATCTGTGTGCTTCTCTCAGCTTCCTGATGAGAAAATACTGCAGGCCCTGACCCTGAGGGAGCCTGGAGTAGTGCAGAAAACTTTAAGCCCCGAATCTCTGATCCAGAAATGCTTCCTATCACCTTATTTTTGGAATAACATTTGCACATTTTAAAAATTATTTTTGACTGCAATGTTTGATCTTGTAGCTGAGACCAATCTTCTTGTGGCTTTTGCTAGGGTCTCAAGTCACCCTTGAAGCTGGGTAATTCAGGCAGATCACAGGTAGAACGATGTTGCCTGCGTTCAGCTAACCTGGTGTAATGATACAAGCTCTAACCTGTAATACATGTTCGATATCCTGCAGCAGAGAGATTTTTATGCTGGTGCAGTTAAATCAATGAACTTGGTAAGTTAGGCTGGTACAGATATTTTTAATTGCACTCCCTACAGACAGTCCCACAGTTCCAATGTCTAATCAGAATTACAAACTATTCAGAGGAGTTTTCTTTGCAAATAAGGTTATGAGTAATCAATAGCTCAGTGTATGTGTGTGTGCACAAATACTCATTTAGTAATTCTGGCCTGTGAACGCATTCATTAACCTGACTGCCTGATGTTACCCCAGCCTCCCTCCCCTCTTCACAGACAGGAAAAAGGAATGCATTCATTGATTACACTGCTTTAATTTATTTGCCTAGTTCTAATCTCTGCACAAGATACGACTGCTGAGAATTGTCAAATTGCATGCTTTGGAGAATTGAAAAGGCCATTTCCTCTCTATTTCCTACATTATATGATATTGCAAGGTGCATGGTAGCATTTTTCCTCTCCACGCAAAATATTGGTTAATGGATATAGCTTTTAGTGTCACTGTTTTGTGCTAGTATGTCCCATCATTTATGCACAGAGAAATTAAATAAGTACTTAATACCAGTGGAACATAACTGAACTTTGAGTAAACAAACAGCATTAACGACCTACCAGCCCTTATCTTTGGGAAAGGCTGATCCCTATTAAATAAAAACAGACTGGTCCAGTTTGATGTATGTCATTTTGATTATGTCATTTTGATGCTGAAGGTTTATTTAATTACAGTGGTTTTAATTCTGCCTCCTGTGAGTTATTGCCGTATCCCTCCCCCCACACCCTTTAGTCCAATGTTGCCTCTCAATGACAGATTGCTCTCTGCCTGATGTGCCTGTTGCTTACTCGTGAGAGTAGGAAAACCTGTGCAGCAAAACTGCCTTTCAGTGGATGTTGGGGGGGGTCTTTGTTATCAATCCCACAGGAACTGTTGGTTAAGCAGCTGCTGGTGCTCACGTGAAGCGGGTTCTGTTTGTATTTCAGCAGTGGGAAAGGGAGACAACACTGTCAGTGCTGCAGGTGCAGAGCTGTGGGCAAGTGTGGCTCTAATAACTCGCTGGGCTTCTGTGCTGGAGTGTGGCATGATGCCCTCTCCAGGAACAATGGCACTGACAGGCCAGCCTAAGGCTTACACTGCAGAGGATAAATTACGGGGAAAGAGACAAGTTGCAAGAGGGAAAGAGAAATATGAGCAAAGAGAAGGAGATGAAATGATGGGAGTGTGCAGGCAGAGAGAGGAAGGAGCAGCAGCTAAGGCAGCAAGTAGGGAAGAAGGAGTAACATTCCATGACCTTAATCCTCCCAACAACGTGGAGTACACCAGGGCCCCAGCCTTGGCACCCGTATGGCTCCAGGCACCTGGAGATGAAGGTGTGGAGGCAGTGTTGTGCTGTGTCTTTCCTAGGAGGATGATTTGGCATTATTTTCACCAATGTGGGCAGCATTTTGGTGTGGCTGGAGAGCTTCCCCCTTCCATCCTGCCTGCACTATATAACAGCTACAAATTGTCCATGAGGGCACTGATGTTGTGCCTTGGCTTATAAAAAAACCTTTTCCTGACTTGGCCATGAATAGCCCTGCTTCTTACCTTCCCTGGTGCTGGGGTTTTCCTAACGGGTCCTAGTCTGGGTCAGGGGGAAAGGGAGGGGGCTAAGAGCATGGTGGGATCATATGAGTGTCCCCCAACTTGCTTTTCTGTCTCCTTATTGCAGGTGTCTCTCATCAGTCCCCTTGTTTTTTTCCCACATGGATCTGAAATGCAGTTGTGTTTTCTCTCTGGAAATGATGGGGCCTGGCTGTTTCTGAAGAGGTGGAACAGTGCTGCACATTTTGCTGGTGGGGACCTGGGAGACTTTCATCAGGTTGGGTCTGTCTGAAGACTTAATGGGAGGTCGTGCTCAACCTTACACCCCAGGGAAGAGACTTTCTGCACTGAACCGGTGAGGAAAATGGTGACAAAGCTGAAATACCCACAGGACCTTTTGCCTTATCCCCCAGGTCATGAACTGCACAGGGCTCAGACAAGTAGTGGGGCTTCATTCCTGGCTGACTTCAGTGCTCAGATAAGAGTACCTGTATGCAAGAGTTGCTATGCTACTGTGATTTGGGAGATTTATTTGTCAAAATTGTCCTGGGCATTTCTCATCAACTCTAAAGTCACGTCAACAGCCCTAAATTTATTTGTGGGTTTTGGTTTTTGTCCTAAGTGGGGGCAAAATAAAAATCAAAGCAGAAATAATGTCTCCCTGCCAACACTTGCTGTGGTCAGCCCAGGTGCATGATTTTGAATATTCTGATGGCTATGGTATGTGACAATCTCTCGTATCCTCAGAATGGCCGTGTGCTCTGGGGAAACACAGCTTCCTCCTGAAGGCCATCAGAAAGGAAAGGAGAAAGAGAGGAGGAGGGTTGCAAACACCATTTACATATCTGGGAGATGAGCTCATTCTCTCCTGTGCAAATGGGAATCGAGAGGATCCATGAAAAAAAAATAAATTCAATTAATCTCTTCTGAAAGGTAAAGAAAGCACTACTTTCTCCTGGTAATGGGCTTAGAGGAGGAGGAAGCTACATTGCTAATGTGCTGCAAGTGTGTAAACATCTCTGGTTTGTAAATGCTGCTTCTTTCCTTAAAGTAAAACCTGCAAAATTCCCATATTTCTGAGTTTCTAGCCTCCAGATGAAGGTGTATGACTTCTGCTCATTGGTTTCCACTGCCATCTGAATGATAGATATCCCCTACATTTGGGAGCACGTACCACCCGCCCCTAGCTAGACACCTAAGGAAGGAAATTGTTTAGTCTATGAAGTAGCTCCTCTATTTCCCTGTAATTGCAGCAACTCTGTGTTGGACAGATGGCCAGGCCTCTGCATTATGTCAGGGAAGTTCTGCTTATTTGTCTGTGCACCAAACTTTATTACAGCACTTCCAGACACATTTATTTTAAGTTAACTTCGACCACTCTGGTGCTGCATCAGAATAAGACCCATCTTCACAGCAGCACCTCCTGCTTACTCACCCTGTCTGTAAAATCTTCCTTCTGCTCCTCAAGCAGACTTTGCTTGATGTTTTACTCCCATCTAGTGCTTTTTGTTAAAACTGCTGGTGCTGTGTTTCTGACGTGGGACTAGTCTGAGCTGTTCAAACATCACCTTATTTCTAACCTAGGTGTTCACCAAATTTCTTTCCATCTGGCTGGGAAAACCCACAGCTCTTTGATCCTCCCTGGTGTAGTGGAGGTGCAGGAAGGAGGAAGATCCCTGCAGACTTTTGCTTCTGTAACAGTCTTTCGTGTCTTTCATGTACAAGACACTTCTTTCATTACTGTTTTCTTGTCAGAGGAACCTTGACACTTTGTTTGAAGCAGGTTTCTTCAATACATTCTTGTTGATATTGATGGGAATGGGAAGGCTGCTATATGAAATATGAGTGGTGTCCTTCAGTGGTCCATATTGGGACAAGTGTTATTTAATATTTTCATTAATGACATAGAGGGATCAAGTGCACCCTCAACAAATTTGCAGCTCACACCAAGCTGAGCAGTGCAGTTGTCACACCTGAATGATGGGATGGCATCCTGAGGGACCTAGACAGGCACAAGAAGTGGGCCCATGGGAAACTCATGAAGTTTAACAAGACCAAGTGCAAGGTGCTGTACCTGGGTCAGGGCAACCCCAGTATCAACACAGGCTGGGGGATGAACAGATCAGAGCAGCCCTGCTGAGAAGGACAGTGGGGTACTGGTGAGGGAGAGGCTGGACATGACCCAGCAATGTGCAGTCACAGCCCAGAAAGCCAAACGTGTCCTGGGCTGCATTAAAACCAGCATGGCCAGCAGGTGAGGGAGAGCCCTGGCCTGAATGGGCTGCTGGGCCCAGGGGAAGCTGGTCTGTCTGTCTGTGCATTCAGTGTGGGACTTATATATATAAAAAAAAACCCCTGAACTCTTCCAGGGTATAGCTGATGGCCAAAGATGGGTCACCCTCTTCAGGTCAGTTTGTCAGGGTTTTCTGTTGGTAGCACACTGTGCCAACAATGGCAGCACCCCCATGTGGGAGGCAGGTGAGCAGTGAGGAGCTGGCACGGTCCCAGTTGTGTGTTATTTGTGTGCTACTTGGTCCTTACTGCTACTGTGGTTTGTTCTTGATACAACAGTTAGCACGTTAATGAAAAGCACATTAGAGGAGGTCATCATGTAGTGGGGAAACTGGCAATAAAGCCAGACTTATCAGGTGTGCTGTGTTTCGAGGCAAAGCAGCTTCCTGTGGGTTAATGCTGACCTGGCGGGGATCCTGCGCAAATCCCATCTTGGCTGTGCTGCCCAAGAACTGACATCTTTCCAGCCCAGATTCCTCTCTGCTCTGTTCTCTCCCACAGTTTGTTTCTTCCCCATCAGGCCTTCATGGAGCAGGCTGAACATGGAGCAACTTGGTGTCTCCACATTTCTCTGACCTCTCCACTTGCGGCCGCTGATAAATCTGCTGGTCTCCTTGTTGCTGAGCTTTCAGTCATGCTGAAAAGAAATGGTTCCTCATTTTGCACGCATTGCTGAACTGCACTGAGATGTTTTGCTTTTCCTACTGAGTTTCTACAGTCTATCACTCACTCTCTGTCCCTTGTGCTGCTTACACCACCATTTGTTCCAGCTTGAATTGATCCAACCTCTGTTTTTTGCTTAGCTGGCAGCTAGTTTTGTTCAGTCCTTTGTTCCCCTCTGGCACCCTCAAAGACCCCTTCTGCTACCAAAACCTCAGGCTCACTTCCACCTCTGGGTGCTGCCACTGCACTGACCCTAAATTTTCTCCTCATCTTTCTTTTCCTGCTGCTTCATGAGTAAAGATCATTTTTCTAAATGCTTCACTTTTTTTCCTTCTCCACTTTCCCATTTCATTTGTCTTCCAGCAGGATGCACCCAGCTCTGTTTTTATTCCCCTATTCTCCCAGTGAATATCTAGACAAAGTTGTTTTTCTCTCTACATAGTATGATGTGGTGAGCTCTCTTTTTTTTTTTTTTTTTACACCCTTCCTTCCCTCTCTTCATGGTCAGTTAAACCACATCAATGAAACTTCAACTCTATTCCATCTAGGAGCAGAGACCATATTGCTTACAGTTACAAAGCTCTGTGTTTACTTAGCATAGCAAAGATAATTTTTGCAAGTAGGTGATGAGACTGCAAAATAAGAATACTTCCAATAGCAGAAAATGCACAAAGGCAGGAAAAATATTAAGGAATGTTTATAGGCAGATAAATATCGAATACAATGCACTGATTAATATTCCAGTGGGATGGACTTTGATAAACTGGCATGCCATTCTGCAACTTTTATTTTTAACAGATGGGAGAGAAAAACAACATTTGGTCTAGAGCCTCTGTCTGTCTGAGTGAGGTTTTGCTCATTTTGGGGGTTGCAGCTATTCTAAACATGGCAACTTGATTTAATTAGCTGACTAGGATCCTGCTTTGTCAGTGGTTTTTTGTTATTGTTGCTTTGTTGATTTTTTTCTTGTTGATTTTTATTTTTTTTGCCTAAATGCACTTTCGCAAAACTGACAGTACCCAGAGCTCCCAGACGTCTCTGGCCAAGGTTCTGTCTGAAATGTGCAAACAGAATAGCTGATGAAATAATAGACATGTCCATGCTGGAAACCTCTCTCTTCCCCTTTTTAGGGAAAATTGAATATCTATTGATTCATTGTTTCTACCAGATGGGGAGCACAGCAGTAATTCCTTTGTGTTTTTGTAAGCAGTATCTTTCACAGAGTTTGCTTTGGTTGACAAGTTATTTTCCCTCTGATTTGAATCTGTCTTTAATGTGTTCTGTTGGGGTATTGACTACACGAACAGACAAGCTCTGATTACGGCCCTTGCATGGCTGTCAAGGTCCTGCAATGAGCAGGGAGACTGATTTAGTCTGTTCCCCTTGAAAGCTCAAGACTTCCTAAGGATGGAATAAAAAGCAGGAGGTCCATTAAGCAGAGAAGCGGATTGTGATGCCTAGGAGAGATGCAGAGGCAGTCAGGCTAGACAACAATGCTATGTCTTTTGTGCATATTTAAGTGTGGCACCATAAAAGGGCTCGTGCCAAGTCCATCTGAAATGGCCTTACTGCCTTACTGCCGGCCTTCCTGAAAAAGGTCCGTTGTCTTAAATATGAATTCCAATTACAGCACAAATCCAGCCTTACGGATCTTCATTTTCAAGCGTGTTGTGCTGAGCTAAGCTTATGGGCAAATAACCTGGGCTTACTAATTTTATATTACGTTAATGATGCAATATAAAGTTGCAATATCAGCATCTCCCCAGCTAAGCCATATAGACACCCACATGGAGTGTTGAACCAAAGGAATGGTTCTGGGAACCCGTCTGGCCAGTTCTCCTGAGCTTTGTGTGATACATGTCTCTGAGGGCCTGTCCTCTCCGTTGGCTGGTTTCAGTCTGGTTTGAAAGGGACATCAAAGTCCCCAGATAACAAAGTCCCTGTTGATGGTCTGGGACCAGCCAATGAAAAAAAAGTCAGGAAGGTTTCAGCTGTGCCTCAGTGTGTGTGATTGCTGGCCAACAGGTGTTTTTAAACTGACTGCCACTGATGTTTCCCTTTCTTGGAGCTATCAAAGGCAAATGAGAGTAGGCAGAAGCAGCTACTGTTCCTAGAAGGAAAAGAAACTTTATGGGATATGTCACAAATCCATGGGAAAGAAATTTCCACAGTTTCTGCTGTTCACAGAACAGTTAGGGTATTTGGTTGCTTTTTCCTTTTGCAAAAATTCTGAGTTGTTCTGTTTGGTTTTTAGTTTTCTGGTTGATTTACTTAAGGTTAAAAGTTGTTAGAAAAGTTAAGAAAAGCAGAAATTTTTTTTTCCAGGCTTTTCCCCTTCTGCATATTTCAGATAGCCCCCTACTCCTGTGAAGTGTTCCCAATATAGAAACCAAGCCAACAGGTGGGTGGCTGAAGAGCAGGTTTCCTGCAGGGATTCGAGCCGTGAACAGTGAGAGCTACAACAATGCTGAGCCTGGGCAGAAGGTCACAGCAGTCCCACAACCATATATTGCTCATTTAGTAGCTTCAGACACAGCCATCCTGCCTACTCTGCAGTTTTTTAATGCACTTGAAAACTATCATTGCATATATTTACATATATTTACACATGCATTCGAGCATAGGCTTTGTTTTCTGAACATGGCAGCATTTATTGCCTGGACGCATGTGCCTGATGGCAAAAATATCTGAAATTCACTGCTAACATCTTGTTGGTACCAGCAACACCAGGTACTCACTGTCAAGTGTGGGAAGTGCCCCCTTAGCTCGGGCACAAAACCCTTTCTGTTCACAGCAGCCTCGTGCAGGCAGAGGGGCCGTGCATGTGCCAGTTCTTGTCTGCATATCCACACTCCCAGGGACTCTTTTTAAAAACCTGGGGATCTCCTCCTACCTGTGCACAAATGAAAGCGGGAAGAAGGTTTTGGGCTCCAATACTAACTCCTGGGAGTTAGGTCAGAGAAATATAACTGTAACTTGTCCCTTTGTATGCACAGTAATTGGACTTTAATTAAAACATCACGTTCTGTTATTTTTTTTGCAGACAGCTGCCTCAGTAGGTGCCCAAGAGAAGAGCAGAAGAAACTAATGAAATGGAGCAGGGCTGTGTAGTGAAAGCACTTTCTGTCTGGAGAACTCTGGCTTTGCTTGCTGGAGAAGGCTGCAAATGCATAATGAATGAGGCAGGATGCTGCAGAAAGACATAAAATGGTCTCAGAGGGGATGCTTGACGCCTTTGTGGAGAACTAGGTTCTACAGCTTGCTCAGCCACAAACCTTGTCTCTCTCCCTTAAACAGAAAAACTGACCACAAAGTGCATGATTCTCATTTTCTCTATGTCCAAGGTAAGGTATGTAGAGTTTGGGGGTTTTTTTAAGAATAGGTAACTGCAGAGGCTGTTGGTGGGAGCTTTGTCTGGATGCTGAGCTGTATGAATGCTCAGTACTCTGGAAAATGGGGGTCTCGACCTCATGGTTCAAAATTTGCATAGGCTTTTGTTAGGCGAATATATATATATATACACTTAAATTTTACACTATACTTAAATTTTCCCATCTCTTAGTCCTCTGTTGGTAAACTAAGGAAAGTAATTCTTAGCTATCCTAAACAAACTACAAGGAATTCTTAGCATTTGTGGAGTACAAGATGCTGCAGTGGGAATAATTGGAAGGGAAGCACAAATTTTTTTTTCCTGAGGTAGGATTTAGATGATGTAAAGTAAATAAGGATAAGGGATGTGTATTATAGTAGCAGAGTAGAAATAAATAGAAATATTTAGCCACTCACTGAGGAAGACAGGGGCTTTGTATAAAAATACGTTCTACAATCACGTAATTAAAGGCGGTATTTTAACTCGAAGCTGAAGTAAGGAAGCTGCGTGGGTGGTTTTAGCGCTGATATTTCTTAGTCACTGAGTTTCTGCTTTAATAGGTAGCTTTTCAGATGTAGTTGTGTTTGCAATGGCATGGTAATAACTTGCATAACATAAGCTTTACATCGCATTAAAAGCACACATCCGACTTTATGCAGCTCAGTAAACAATATAATCCACTTCTCTAACTGACACTAATCTCCTTTCTACATCCATCTCTGGTTGTCACCCCTGTGCTCTCTGGGACAGGATACGTGAGGCAGTGTCGTGGGTTTGCTGCAGGCTTATCCAACACCAGTGACCTGGCACTTGAAGCTCCCCTCACCACTTTGGACCTGCAGAGCCTCTCACAACAAACGTCAGCGGGCAGATTCAGAGCTGATGCTTCAGTTGCCAGCCTGCTCCCTCCCCAGCTTTTGAAGCCTCCATGATATCCAAAGGTTGCACTGGCATGTCTTTGCTGAACTTGAAATCCATCCAGTCAGTACTGAGTAATGGCATTGATTATTTTGTTATTTTAATTTTGCTTTGTGTCAAGTGCTCCTGAATTCTCCCATTTAATCCCACTTGACTGGAGTTTGTGTTTATTTTGTGTAGTTTTCTTGGTATGCCTTGCCTTTGTGCAGCTGTACTTTGTTACCGTGATACATGATTTCTCTTTATTTCCCTTCCAGGGAATAAGGGGTGATGAGGAAACAATGCTGGTCACTCACCAGCACCCCACTATTGCACTTTTCAAGGCCATAGCGTTGTGTGCACCTGCAGAAGGGAGTGGTGCTAAATGCAGGAAACCTGAAGCCAGGATATGTTTTACAGCATGGCACTTGAAATGCAGGATAATAAGAAATGTTTGCATTTTAAAATGTTTTATCTTATGTTTAAAGGACAGCGTTTCTGGCAGGGGAAAAAATATCTAAGGGCATTAAATTGCTTTCTTTGCAGGCAATTAAACAATGAAGCCAGTCTGAGGCATTTAAATAATTGTAACAGATGTTTATTGCCTAGTGCAGTTTATTGCATCCTATTATTCCCTTTACATACAGGAGAGAAGAACACATGACAAACTATACCGTAAAAGAAATTCTTTACTGCTTTGTGAGCAATGGGGCTGTTTCCCTGACTTCTTAATTGAATCACCTTGGGAACGAGTTGGTAATAAATAGTATTTGGAGAGCAGGCAAGTGACTAACTGCCTGAAGGAGCAGCAGCAACTGGTGTGCAAGACCTGGGGCTGGTGGTAAATACCTCTGAGTAAACAAACTGCAGTGGGATTGCTCCAAGAGTGATGCTTGGCTCACTCTCGTTAAGGATTTCAGTGCCTCCAGAGGCTGTGTGTTTCTGGAGACTCTCCTTGCCTGAAATCCATTTTGTGTGCTCCACTGAGAGATTCTAGGTCCTTGGATGGACTTTTGACAGGACATTTGTAATCCCAGGTTACCACAAACCTGCTGTGTGGCTTTATTTCCTGCACCCCATCCCAGTGAGGTAGGGAAACATTTCTTTTCAGTCTGCCCAAGATGTTAAATGCAGTGTAGGGGTGGATGTCCTCGGCCAGGCCAAGGGTGCACAGAGCCCCACTGCTTGTGATGACCTCTGGCAATAACCTTTAGGGGATGACTAGGAAATGGCAAAGGACAAGTATGTGTGTGTTATTTCCCCCAAATACTCTCCAAATATTTATTTTGTAGAGTCAGATATGTTTTCTATGTGTTTCATAATGGATTTGTTAGACCGGGTGATTAATCTGTGTATTTATCAGTGATATTTTTTTCATCTATTCTTCCCTTGAATTTCTTCAGATATTTAGCGTTCAGAGCAGTCTGTGTAAGGCTCTAGGAGAGTAAATGCTCTAGATAAACTCATAAGCTTCCTCAGCTAGTAAAAACAAAAAGGCTCAACTGTCTCTAACAAGGGAAAAACCTTCCTCAACTCCCCTCGAAATCCCAAACCCCCACACAAAGTCCTCTAGATTTTTTAACTCTTGCTTAGTATCCCTCCCGTTGTCTTATCGTTGGCTTTGACTAGAATTTGAGGGGTTTTTCACTGAGTATTTATTTTTGACTTTCTAGCCCAGCTCAGCCAAATCTGCTTTGTGATTTGGGGTCAAATTTGGCAAAATTTGAGAATTTTCAAGAGGCTAAAGATGTTTATGTTTGGGGGTTTTTTCAGGAAAATGTCACTGTTTTTGGCTTACATAATATTAGACACCAACTTTTGATGCTGTAAATCATGAAAGAAAGAAAACCTTTGTTTGCTCAGTGCCCTTCACTGTGAGGAAAGTGGTGCCAACAGTTTCTTCCTCACTCTTTTTGCCTTCCTTTCCCCCCCCCCGCCCCCCATTTGATTTGTCATTTTGACTCTAACACCTTTTAGACTTTTCTCATTGTCTTCAGCTTCACGTTATGTTAAAATTTACTATATATGTTGCCTTTTATGTATGTTAGATACTGTGTCTTGTTCTCTCCTTACCCCTAGAATGTTTTCTCCAGCTCCGGGCCTTTACTTCTTTAATTGGTTGTTTACAGTGGGATGTCCAGGCCCAGTCTGTGTCCCTTGTGTCATATCCCCATGCCAGCACTCCTCTATAGCCCCTCCAGCGTCCACCCCTCTCAAGGCCTCTGCCCTCTCTAGGGTATCTTTACCTTAGAGTGGAACATATCTCATTCTTTATAGAAAAACTGCTCGTTGCTGTGATCTACCTAAAATTACTCCTGTATCACGCAAAGGTAACCAAAAGCAAAGCAAATTAGCATCGGAGAAACTGCCATTACAGATGAACTGAGCTCTGATGATGACTCCAAATTGCTCTGGTCTGCTGGTACCTGCCCTTTCCAGGTAGAGTGTTTCATCCCCAGGCAAGTTTCTGTTACGTGCGTGACCTTCACAGGGCTCTGCAGCAGAGACACGGCTGGGTGGAACACGGGCAGGGCAAGGAGGAGGGGGAGCACAGGAGATTCAGCCCCAGCTGCAGGATGTGGATCAGTGCCTCTGCTTCTCAGGGTAATCAGGAGCTTTTATGAAAAGTCCTGACAGTTTGTCAGAAACCCTTTAGCACATTTTGATCTACAGCTTGTCCTGGCAATGTAAGTGGGGAGCAGATGATAGCTGAACTGGGAGTGCTTAAAATTTCTTTCCTCTCTCTCTTGATTATTCAACGAAGCCTTCACTGGAAAAGCTGAATTGCTTCCCAGATGTCTTTGGAAAGACCATATTCTTTTCTTAAAGCTAAAGAGATCCCAATGTAATTTCTCAGCTCCAATTTGGGGTCATCCTGAGTGAGCCACTGGGCTTCCTTCAGAAACAGAAACCCCTCCACATGAATGAGGATGACAGAGAAAGGACTGATGGAGACTGACAGAATAATTTGGAGCAGAGTTATCTATTTAAGGACGAGGACAAGCTGAAAGGCGTCCATTTGGAGGTTGCCTACACCTGCCTGTGCAGCTCTGAAGAGGATTCTCTTCATTGGAGAATCTTGCCCATGGTTTTTTTCAATACACCAAGCAAGAGCCTTACCTGCCTCCATATCTCTGGATCATGCCCACAAACACCTCTCAGGAAAAGGTGAGTGGTGTGTGCAGGTCTCAGCTGTGCTGAAATCAGAGCAAACTTTCCTGCAGTGGTGGAACCTGGAGTCTTGTTCAGAGCAATTAGGTCAGCCCTGGTCTCACCTTGTCTGACCAAGCTCAGTGATGGCACCTGGGGACCAAAGGGTGAAAGAGACGTCTTAACCCGTATCTTTCTCATCTCCACCTTTCCCATAAGGTGCTGAAACCAGCTTTCTGTCATTTCTCTCCTAAGTGAGACTCTTAGCAACAGCCTTTTGGTGTGTTAGAAAGCCATAATCAAATCAGTCTGCCTTCTTGCTGAGGCAGAACAAATCCATGGCTGTGTTCCCAGCTGTAAACAAAGGTAAACAGATGTGGGACTGTGGTCATCTCCTTCCCAGCAGGAGGGATTATCAGAAAAACTCCATAAAAAATGAAAATGTAAATGGGGCATAAAACTCATTTTTAGATGAAACTGGAAACCCTTTGTATACCCCCTATCCAGTTTAGGTAGAGAACAATCCCTGCCTCACCTTATAAAATTAATTTTCTTCTTGGTGAATATTTTAAAACTTTGAACGCTCAAGTATTCCCCTGTCATATCTGACTGTTTTCCCCTTGTTTTGTTTGCTGGCTACTTAAAATGAAGAGGTTTTCTTCCTAGCGATTACCTTTCTCAGTTTTCTTTTTTTCTTTTAATTTTATTCCTTTTTTCCTATTTAGAAAGCTTCTTACTCTGCCAGATCTCTCAGCTGTACACTATCCCCTTTCCCAGATTGTATCCCAACCTTTTGGGCATCAACTCATGCTTGGGTTTGCGTTTTCACAAGCAGTATCAGAGTAGCAGCCAAGAGGGAAATAGAAAATAATATAAATTTGAGGCCAATACAGCTGAATTCTCAGTTCATGTCTCATCACTGGACATAGAAAATGGTATGTGTTATTATTTCCTATGTACATTGTTATAATCATTGCCATTTGCAGATTATTTTAGAGACTGAACCTATCTTCAGGGAAAAAAACCCAACAAAGCAGAACAACCCACCCTCCTGCTGTGCCTCCAGTCCCAACAGAAAATCTGTCGTGGTGGATTTTATATTGAAATAGTGACTGCCTTGAAATCAAGGAGTGGCTGTGCTGTGGCTGAAGCAGTGCTGGGTGCCAAAAGCCTCTCTGGAGAGTTTCTCCAGAGCCTCTCTGTACACTGTGGGTCCCTCTGGAGTTAGGTGGTCTGGGAGCTAACTGGGTTTCCCTCACCTGCACAAATACACTGCCTCTTGTTTGGGATGGGCAGACTGCCTGAGCACCTGTTCCTGAGCTTTAGATAAGAATCATGTCAAACTGGGCATGCTTCTGCCACAGCTCAACATAGTAGTGGATTTTTTATTTTATTTTATTTTTTTAACTGCAAATGGTATCAGGGTACTCCTGGTGACTGAAGGCAGATCCCAGAAGGTCTCAGGCTAGCCTTCAGGAGGAACCTCTGCTGGAAGCCAAGGACTGAGCAGGTAGTTAACGTGCTTTGAAAAGCAAGCCCTTGGAAGGCATTTAGGCTGCATTCAATGTTGCCATAGCGTGAGGTCCTAGCTTTTTGTGAAAGGAGAAGGTATAACTGCACAGAAAATCTGGGTAAAGGTGTCTAGAGCCGAGGCTGTTGTTGTGAACTTATTGAAATTCATTGGGGGATGATGAAATGGCAGCCAAAAGATCACCCCATCATATGGCTCCTTTTCAAAATAAGCCTTAGAGTGAGGTTTCCTCTTTCCACTTGCTTGGGAGGGTCAGCAGTGGGGATTGCTGCTCGCAGGTGTTGCTCCTGTCGGCACAGGAAGCTCCCCGAGCCACCGGGACAGCAGGGAGCACAGGAATTCACAGACATGGTTCCTGTCTGCCCAGAGGGGCGTCCCTCTTGTCACAGCCACAGATCTGTGCTTGCACGGTGCTCCGCCGTGTCCACAAACATCATTCTTGGCCGTCAGTCTGCCCCAAGAGCATTCTCTGTAGCTCCATACATCATCATGTATCATAATCTACAAGATGAGAAGCATTACTGCCACATTTCTGCTGCAGCATTATGGATTATAGCAATCCTATCCCCTAGGAAATAGTTCCAAATTTATTTTCTTTCAAAATGGACAGAAAAGTAGAAAATTGTGACTATTTCTGTGGAATGAAAAATAAAGAAAAAGAAGTTTGGAAATACCCATGATACTTTTTATAATATGAATTTTTTAAAATTTTTTCCTTTACTGGTCATGTCCAAATACTAAATAACATAGTGTTTTATAAAATGCGTATGTACAATTTTAAAATATGACAGCAGGCAGAACGTAGCCCAATAATCTGATGAATCCAAAATTATATATTTAAATATTACCAAAACAAGCTGTGGCACTTGAAACTGCACCCCAGACTCCATCAAAGTCTCCTCTTTCTGAAACTTATTTGAAGGTAATGTTCCTGTGAAAATACCTTCATAAAAAAAAAAAAAATCTATTTCTTTGAGAGGTCTTGTCTGGTTTGCTTAAGCATCCATAGTACACTGTATTTTACGTTTCATCTTTACAAAAACTGATGAGGATGCTGCCTCTGTAGGAGACATTCCCTCTCACAAGTGGGTAGTGAAACCTTTTCCTTTGGAGTGGGGAGAAAATCCAGTTTGATCCAGTCCAGAATTAATATGTTCTATTTTACTCCTAATGAACTGAAAACCATTGATTGTAGCTTGAAACAAAAGAATTGCTCTTTCAAATAATTTAATTTTATTTCTATTTTGAGCATCCCTTGGCAAAAACAGGAAAAATGCAGCAAATGCTGAGTTTAGAGACGTCTTGCAGGTTGTTGTGGATTATGGTTGTCTCTTCACCCATATAACTGAATGTGAAATCACCTCTTCTGCTGCTTGGAGCACTTGGAGAACCCAGTCTAACCTCGTCTTTCATAGGAGATCAGGTCCCTGCAGACTCCCTTAGCAAACTCCATGAATCAGACAGTATCCTGGGATGGAGAAATGCCGTCTCTCCAGCTAATGGTTTCCAGTATCTGTAAAGCAGTTTAATGTTTATTGGAACAAAGTCTGGAACATAAGGGTTTCTCCTCTGAGCCGAGTGCCCTCACCAGATGACAACTGATCTGGCTCATTGAATGTTTTAGTCTTTATGGAAATTATATCAATTCCAGCAGGAGGAGAAAAGGAAGAAAATTTACCCCTTAGTTCCCAGAGCTGTGCTGGTAATGTTGCTCTCCTGGAAAGCTCCGTATTCTGGTCCAGGTCCCGTCCTCTACTCTGGCAGACCTGAAGCCAGGTTTGAGGTTATCCAGTTATTCAATTTCACTTTTTAGCATTCATAGGGGCAGTATGGAAAGAACAAAAAGGACTCCCTGATGTGTTTTAAGAGAGAAGCAGGAGATTAAAAATATTGCAATGCAGGCAAATATTTGGTCTACACGCAGTCCACAGTGGTTTCTCCTTCCCTTAGAGGCAGTGAAACTCCCATTGTAGTCTCACAGTCCTAGACCCCTTCCTTCTACATTTCTGCAGTGGCTGGTGCCTGGATAAGCCGAACTCTGCAGTCTCCTTAAGTGACATGATGAAGAGGATGATAAAATAAGGTTTGGTGGCAGACAGAAAAACAGGTAGGTCCTGATTTAATGTCCCAGCCCTTCTCATTTTGTCTCACAGGAAGAGAAAATGGAGAGGAGAGCTGCATCCCGGGGCTGAAGAGTTGTGGTGCTGATGCTGGTGCTGGTGCTGGTGCTGGTGCTGGAGGGGAGTTGCTCACTGGAGCAAGACTGATGGATAATGACTGGCATAAGGGGCAGAATAGATCAGAAAGAGGTACACACTGATAAAATTCTAGGGAGCTGACCTGCATTGTCCTGTGCCATTTCTTTAGTTTGTGTCTTAGGAGATCTAGGGAGAGAGGGACAAATTATTTTTTTGTATTTATAAAAGCTTATTATAGCTCTGTCGATTTAAACACTGCTTCGCAAACCTAGCTGTGTTCCTTACCCTCTAAGTCTTTCATAGTAAATCCATTGAATAAACTCAATTAATTATTTGGAGTGGAACAGTGGTGAGATGGGAATCATCTAACCCTGTCCTTAAAAGTGATATTACAGCTACATGAGGTGAATTTGAAGCATTATGCTTATTTGTTTGTGTGCCTAAAAAGTTGACTTTTTTGGTTTGCTTCCTTACCTTTGTCATGATTTTTTTTGGGCCAGAAATTGTGCTGTTTTCAGGAACTGACCCCTGCTCTGCCTGACCAGTAGGTCAAGTAATTAATTTCTTTCCAGCACATAGAAATGCCTTTTCTTGTCTGCATGCTTCTCGTTAGTAACTCATCTGAGAGGAACATCTGCTGCTTTCTGAGTTTTGCTTGGACTCGGGCCTCCTTCTTATTCTGACTGCAATTAAGAGGAACATCTCCAACACCTCTGTGTGTCCAGCCCCTGGATGTTGCCTGCCTGTGGGTTTGAAGGTGGAGCAAAGATCAGGCATGTGAGGTGGGCCTCAGTTTTTCCCTATGGCAGTCCTGGATGTGCATCCTCTGGGGTGAAAAGGCTGCTGGATGGGAAGTTTGGCACATAGTAGCTTACCCAGTCTCCAGCCCTCATTCCCTGCCCTCCCTCCTGCTGTTCTGCTGTGCATCCTTGCCTTCCAGCTATAAGAAAGGGCTGATCATCCTCTGTCCTCCCTGCTTGCCAGCAGTGCTGGAGTGCAAGTTTTGGCTAAGCACCATGACAAACCTTGGCTGGGGCCAAGCAGGGAGGAGAGGACCTCGCAGATGTACTCTGCAGGATTCAATTTTGCCATCCTCAAGAAGAGGGAAAAACAAAGCCCTGGTGCTGTCTCAACTTTGAGCAGTGATTTTTTTAGCCTTTGTAAGGCTATTGCCCTAGGCTACCTCCATCTCGGGTGATGCCAAGGTGGGGTCTCCCTGTACTGTTCAGAGACCATGGCTGAATACTAAAGTCCTCAGCAGCATTAAGATAGCAAGACCCCCAGATCTGATCTCAGAGCAGTCATGCTGTAATGAACCTGGACTTAGCTTCCCTGCTTACAAAGGCCTTTCCTCCCCCTTAAATAGAGAGGAAGGGATTTGTGTCCACCTAGAACACAAGGTATATTTGTTTGGGCCCAAGCTTGTAGCAAGCTGCTCCCAAATATGGGTCACATTCTGATTCAGCAGCTAACTTTGTATTTGGAGCCCACCTGTAGCATTAATGGAAGTGTTTCATTTAAAACAGCATGGAACTGGCTAGCAGTGCTTGTGAGAAATATCTCGTGCTGTTAGCCAGCAGTGGTCCTGATGGGAAGGGATTAATTCTGCTGGCCCTGGGAGGCAGGGAGCTCATTGCTTTTCTGGAGTAGGGAAGTAATAGCAGAGGTGAGTGGGCAGCCAGACAGAGACAAAAGTCTTGTATGTGAACTCCTAGATCCTCTTGGGTTAGCAGTGTGGATGCAGGGATGGGAGGGTTGAGGTAGGTGCTGGCTGGGGCTGGATATAAACAGGAATTTAGAGCCACCACCTCCCACAGCCAGCATTTGGGCTATCTGTCCAGAGCTGGTGCTCCAAAGACAGCTTGAGCCCAGTGTCTGCCCAGTTAGCAGAAATAGTAGTCCAGGTGTGGGTGAGATCTGTGGGACCCCTGAGCTCCCCTTGTGCCTGCCCACCTGATGCGCTGTGTTACCAGGCTTGCTGGTCCTGATGCTTCTGTGAGGGGAGACATGGTGCTACAAGAAGCAGCAGCAAAAGTTCCATTCTTGTCTTCTCCTGGTGTGGTGGCCCTTGACTTGAGCTAGAACCAAAACTTCTGTAAAGATATCGACTTTTTTTTTTTTTTTTAAATTCTGTCACTCTGAAAGATTTTATATCACTGTGATTTATATAAATTGGGAGGTATATCTTCCTGATGTTCTTTCTTTTCTGTCTTTAGGGCTTTTAGAGCTACATTACAGACAAGAAGAAAGAAAAGGAGAGACAGACATTAATTTACAGGAAAAAGAGGTCACCAGAAACCTGACTGTACATCTACCGGGTACTATTTCTGTGTCCAGGGAATCTCTGCAACAAACAGAATGGCTACAGCAAATTTGCTCTTAATTGCTGCTTGTTTGCTTGTAAAACCAGGAGCCAACTCCAGAACAGCAAAGGCTCCAAAACTCATTTTCTTGGAGTGGGCTGTCTCCCCAGGTGCGTGCTATTCAGTGAGTTTTCACTCCTGATTTCAGGACGCATCAGCTCCAAACCCTGCAGAGGTCAGTCCGAATGCTGCCCCATGTGCAAGGGGGGGTTGATGGATCAAACAGTGCCTGGGTGCTGGGGGTGATATTTGCTGGGACGGGTGGGTCTGTCGCACGCCTTATTTGTAACCTCTTTGAGTTCAAACCCTTGAAGGTGTACGGGGAAAGAGAGGCTGTGCTTCCAAAATTACTGAAGAGGCTCCCAATAGTCTAATGCTGGACTTTCTGTCTCTCTCGTTGGCAAAAGGGTTACCCTTGCTATGCAGTCAAAAATTGATCCAGAGGGAAGCATTTACCCCCCTTTGACTGTTCAGTATTTAGTCCCTAGACGATCTGATTGATATACAGTGTGCTGTATATTTTATTAGGTGAAAAAGTACCCACTGAGGCATAGTATCATTTCCAAGGGTGACCTTGTGACAGCGGGTGGCAGCAGTGCACATAAAAATGATAAAAGCCTGGCTAAAATCCCCGGCTGCATAGGTTGAAGAGGAGGCTCAGAAACTGTTGATGGATGGGTTAGATTAACTGATATGCCTTGGCTCAGAGGTTCACTTTTTTTTAAAAAAAAAAGGCAAATCAGGGAGAGAAATGAATGCAGATGAGCACACAGAAAATCAAGAGAAAGGCAAATGCAGAGGGGAGAGAAGGAAGAGAGGAGAAATGTTTGGGTTTTTTAAAAGTAAAGCATTCTTCATGAGGAAATATGGCCAGACTGAGGTGGCATGTTGCTGTGTGCTGCAGAGGGAAACAAGAGTGTAGACTGTACTAAATTGCACATGAGTTTCTTTGTCACTATTAAGTTCTCCCTCTCTGTTTCACTTGGTTATTTGTGGTGTGTGTTTGTAGCGAGTTTTCAGGCAGTGTAGATAAATTATCACATTGATTTTTCTTTCTCACTTTTGTTTTTTGGTGGGGGTTGGCTGGAGGGGGCAATGGGAAAGGTTTCTCTGTATTATATAGAAGGCAGAGTGGCTGTTAACAACCTGCTGGGTTTAGTATCCACTGTACAGGAGAGGCACCTGAACCAGAACTTGGAAACCAAACACCTTAAACTGCAGGGCAGCTGAGGGTCTGCATCCGAATTTGCCATTCAGGACCATTTCTACTACCCAATACAAGAATAAAAAATGGAATACTAGCTTCCCAGGACTGTATATATCATAGCCCAAGACAAGGAATATCATACCTTGATATATTCAGTGATTGATGTGATCATGGTCAATGTAACAGAACTGATTGTTTTTGCAGCTATCATTGCAGTGGGAATATAGAAGTAACATTTTCTGTTCAGCACCGCTTCGGTTTTCATGCCCTGCTCTGCCAAGACAGAGATATTAAAGGTGAAGAGTGGAGAAAAAGGTTTTAAGCAGTCAAGGGAAGAGAGAAGAGATTGATATTTCTGCCCAGAAGCTGGAGATGAAAAGGGAGAGTTGTGCCCATGACAAATATTACCTTGAGTCACTCACCATTGACAAATGGGTTTGTGGACCAGAAAGTGTCATTTTTCTCTGGGAAAGGGTGGCTTAGATGGGAGACGGGTGGGAAGGAGTTTAAGTGGATTTGCCTTAGTTAACTTGCAGGACAGTGGGATCTGCTAGCAAGTGGGGAGCACAGAAATTTAACCTTCCATTCAACAGACTGTAAGATGTCCCTTAGAGGGTGCAGAAAGCAGTGGAAAAGAAGTGATCCTCACTGAAAGTGGTTATTTACTGCCAGCATTTGGCAAACTTCTGTGTCTAATAATTCTGTCGGAGTTTGTTGCTGGCAATGATGTGACTCCTGTGCAATCTTTGTTGCCTTATCATTCCCTAGTGCACCCTGAAAAACAAAAGTGCAGTCCATAGCCAAAGTGTTCATCCAAATGTAGTCTCGGTGCATTGTCAGTCACGCTGGAGCTGTGCCGTGTTGGTTCATTGCAGTTTTGGTGACTGCAGCTCATGTTGCACTCCTGTAGTTTCTTGTGCTTTCACTTCTCTGCTCTGCGGTGTTGGATTTCCATATTCATCATCTTTACAACTTGGGGTTATGCGTGCCAGTGTTTAGAGTCAGTCTCTATAGTGTCCTCTGCCACCATGAAGCGTGTGAGCTGAAACTGCTCTGGGGGTAAACCATCCTTGCCTGCTTTTGTGGGCAGTAAAATGATGATGAAAAAGGGGTAGGAGTGTGAAAGGTGGAAGGACAGCAACAGCAAGCAGAGGGCTTGCTGCTGGGGATGTTCATGCCTGCAGCCCCGCCAGCTAGGAGGTTGTTCCAGCACTCTGGGCAAAGTGGTACATGTGGGACCCAGAGCTGTTCTTGAGAGCTCGGGAGTGCTGCTGACTCCAAGGCAGGTGTGTTGGAGAGTGAAGCTGGGATTTCAGGGGGCTGGGAAGGGAAATGTCTGAGGGCGGCATGGCATCAAGCATAGCCGTCAGGTTAGCTAGAGTAATGACGTGATCCTATGAATATTTACTTTCAACTATCTATAGGGCCATGTGTTAGATGTTCTTTATGGTTATTTTAGTAGGATTAATGCTTAGGAGATATTCTTCATGAAAAATATTTCCCGTGAGTGAGTCAAATCAAATAAATAAATTTGCTACTTGCCATAAAATAGCAAAGGTACACTTAATTTTCCTGCTAGGATGATATCATTTCTGGAGATGCTAGCAAAATATTTCTAGTGCATGCAGTACTTTGAAATGAAAATAAGTAGAATATAAGGTATTTTGAGTGCAATGAAAAAATTACTGTGAAGGCTGAAAAGAAACATGTACCTTTTGACTTTGAATTTTATTTCAGTTTTGGAATTGTCTGGATTATATACAGCCACCTCAATCAAAACTGGTGCAGAGTAATTAACATTTCTATGTACATATGCCAAGGAGGTTGAGGACAATAAGAATTCAGATACTGAAATGAAAGCCATCCCTTAAGAAAACATAGGTTCATTACTTGGTACAATTGGCACTACTGCATAAAAAAATATGAACTGTTAAATGAATATTCATTATGGATAAGGGAAGGTGCTTTGTCCTACATTTGGGAGTCACGGTGAGAATGAAATTCTGTTTTGAAAGTAGCTAATGAAAATGCTAGAGAGCCACTGCTAACAGTGAGCATCTTAAAATTTGCATGACCAAATAAGTTTCACCCAGGAGTTCAGAAAATGTTTGAACAAGAATATCACACATTGTTTGTGAACAAACTGTGAAGAGCACAACAGAGAAGGGTGTGCTCAGAAATGAACTTGATTGTATAAGATTGTACCAATTTTTAAAAAAGATACTTTGAAACCAAAAGTGAATATGATTTGCCTAGCAATAAATGTGGTCTAAAAAGAAAAAGAATTAGAGAAGAGAAACAGGAAGACAACTGATGCCTTTCAAAATTGTTTTTGTGGAAAACAGGTCTTTTTAGCTTTTTGATGTGATTATGACTTCACTGATGATGCCCACATGATGTGCTCCTCATCATGTGTCAGGCATCAGACTCGGTGTCGCAGAAGATTCTAATAAAGGTTAGCAGTAGGTAAACTAAAGGTAGCATATTTTAGATGGATTAAAGGCATCTCACCAATAAATCTCAAGTAGTAACCCCTAAGGGTTACCCAGGGTTCACTTCTAGGCTCAGTTCCTTTTGTATTCCCCCAGTTTCTTATAAGAATATATAAAATCATGGTTAATGAAGTTTGTGGATGACATAAAGGTGAAAAATAAGGACCGTCTACTTCTCTGGACTGAATGGAATCACTTGATAAGGCTGGACTTTGCTGAGCTAAACCCTCTTCAGTACATCCAGATTCAAGGTCATGCATCCACAACTGGAGAATTTAGATCACGCTTACAGGAGTAGAGGCTGCTTCCTGATAGATAGCAAGTGTGAAGAAAACACACAGTAGATACCCACCAGCCCCTGTTGGGATCCTCTTGCTTAAAGCTGCTTTGAGAAAATTAAGAGACCTATTCCCTATTTATAGTGTCATGTGCAGGACCAGCAAGATAGATGGTGGAAATCTGTGAACAATTCCTGGAAAATTCAGGTGAAGCAGGAGAGATTTATAAAGAAAAGGACAAAGACTGGCTTAAAACTTGAATTATAATCAGTTATTGTTTTTCTTTTGTTAGTTCATATGTTTGCTCCGCTTATTTAACATAGCTCTTGGGCAAAGGAGAGGAGGAAATTAATGTAAGGTTTAACATTGCTAGCTTCTTTATTGTTCAGCAATGGATAAATACAATTCCTATATCTAATTCTAAGTAAGCCTCCATGACTGTACACAAAATTATTCTTTTTATCTTCAACCTCTCTCTGTAATACCTACTTTCCCCCTTTTTTCTCAGACTGGGCCCTGACGCCTCTATCTGCCATAGAGGAGCTGAAAGTCCAAAGCCGCCCAACTAACCAGCAGGAGTTTCGATGCCTGTCATAACCTGCTGGGGAGGTTTGCTTCACAAAGTCTACTGGATCATAAGAACTAGACACAGGACAGAAAGAGAAAGGATGCAACATCCAGCTGGGTTGCAGAGACCTCCACGGGTGTAGCTACCCTCTGAATGTTGTGACTGCGCAGTGGAAACTACACAATTATTGTCACTTCAGTGCTTTTGTTTTATAGGGCCTGAACCCAGAGTAGTCTAGGAATAAACCAGAAAGATCAGAGCTGCAGCTAGACCTGAGTGCCCTCTCAACCCACTGGTGACTTGTGATGCTGTCTCGATGAGGAGAGGTCTGGTATAGCAGCAATGCCCCCCGTATGGCACCAGTACAGCTGGTGATGCTAAGCCCAGAGGAGTTTGGTCTGTGTGTTATGCTTGAGTGCAGAGCAAGACAAAGAACAGCTGCTGTGGTCATTTAAGGGCATGGGGCAAGTGGCACAAATGGGACAGTGTCTCTATGTCCCTAAGCAAGAAGATTAATAAAAATGGTTTTCATTAAGAGTAATGAAGAATAAAAATAATATAATGAAGAATAGCCCAGATATAAGGCAGGATAGCACTTTTATTTTCTCTGCTTCATGAAGTGAGAATGATGAGACTAAAGAGGTAGAATTCAGTACTGAAAAAATGAAACATTGGCTTTCTCTGCCTGCTTATAACTGAACTATAAAGCAGATTGCCATAGTATGAATACTGAAATACTTTATTAAGGAGTTAGTTTGAATTATTATGCTAATTACTGTAATTTGTGCCACATTCTCTTGATATCCTTATGTCTGCCTATAAGGAACACCTAGAGCAATCGTAATGACCATTGTTAAAAACACTGCAGGGTGAACAAATCTCTTAAACCTCCTGCTTCAGAGCTTAAACCAGTCTTCAGCTACCAGAGATGGTGTGGGACAGAACACGGCTCACAGGAAAACCATGGTGGGATAACGTGCAGGCCATGGCTGGAGCCAAGGTATGGGATCATTTCATCTTGGTTCTGGTTTTCAGTTCTTAGTTTTGGACTTGTCTTGCTGGTTTTTGATTCCTCATGTGGTGTAAAGTGGCACAGGGCTTTTAGTTTTAGCAGCATGTTGCTGATTGACACTATGCTTTGCCTAGACGTAAATGCATCATTATAGTATTTATCCCTGCTGCATCAGTCAAACATACATTCCTTTTTCCTGATACCCTGAGAGAGTTTACACTTGGGGGAATATCTCATCTTTTTTCCATCTGAAAATAAAAAAAAATCTTCCACCTGAGGTCTAGGAAAAAGGTGTTTCTTCTAGTTGCATTTCTCTTTTTCAGCTGAAATTGAATAGGCATCCTGTGAGCAACCAGATAGAGAATTTTGGTCCCGTTGCACAAGTCTTACTCTTCAGGTGCTCATTTGCAATTTGCAAGCATTTCTGAATATCTCCTGGCATGTGAGATCTCTCTTCTGTGGATGAGGTTTTTTTGAATCCTTGTATTGTGCAAATGCTCTCACAGGTGGCAGGCATGCTGCAGATAAACCTTTAGATCCTTCAGAATCACCTACCCTTTTAACCGTGTTTTCCAGCTTTGTAAACGTTACCCCCGCCTATACAGCATCTTGTTACTCTCAGATCTTTGCCCTTACTTCTTCATTTCAAACAGCACAGTCATCCCTGTCTCTCAATGTGCTGCATCACATTTCCCCAAGAAAAAGAGAGTCTTCTTGAAATGATCACTAGATGGCTACACTACCGCACAGGATTTCACAGCTCTGCTTTCCCAGACCTTCAGATCATTTCTCTGAGCCCTCTAGTTCGCGATATCTTTGGTCTGAATTGCATTTCAGCCACAAAATGCAATTTCCATATCTTCAATTTTCTTCTCAGCAGGTTGCAATATAACTCCACACCGTTCAAATTTATTGTACAAAGAAGTCGCTGGGGCTTAAACGGCATCTAACCTCTGAAGCATCTGGTATTGTCCAGCATTGGAAACAGGATCCTGGACTGCATGCCCCTTTAGTTTGATCCAATAGAACAACTCCCGACTTTCTGGAGTCTGTGCAGAAAGCCTTCGGAGTCAATTTGGCGCAACCTAGTGTGTCTATTGACCTGGCTACGGCTGAGCAGCTTCGAAAGCCCAGAGATTTGGGATGAGCATCAGTCCATGACGCAAACGTTCACCAGTCACCACTATGGTTTCACAGGGATTGAAGGGAGTTTCCGAAGGAAGGAAAAAAAATGTGCTAATTTTCCTGTTGTAAGCAAGAGCAGACTTTAGGAACAAGAAGTGGCAAATACTAGAGAAATGTTTGCCTTCCTCATTCCCTTTTTTCTGTCTTTCATTTAAATCAAAGTCTAATGCAAACGTTAAACTTTCCAACAGAAATAATTTCTTGCAGTAGTTTCCAGGAGGGACCTAAAAAAGACACAGTAGTATTAATGTTTGCCGTATATATTTGTGTTCAGATTCATGCAGAATAGAAACTTGTTCCTCCTCTGCTAAAAATCCCTGTTTGTGCCTTTACACAAATCCTCCCACGTTCTTGTGAGTGGTTACACTAATGACATTTATGTAATATCACTGGGTGTTTACAGCTGCGTAGTCTGAACGTGAGTCTGGATATAAATAATGTGATCATCGTCTCCCGCGAGCTGGAGAAATGTTATCTGTGTTTTACAGATGGGGGAACTGAGGTAAATGGGGGGAAGTGAAGTGGAGTGAATAACTGCTCTCACTGCAAGCTGTGGCACCCTGCTACATTCCTGAGGGATGCAGGATGCGGGCACACAGTCAGCCAGCCCTGGGATGCCAGCAGGCGCTCGATGGTGCCAGCAGCTGTGCTGTCATGGGGGCAGGAAAATAGGGCAGGGGAGCATTTTGCAGAGAGGGAGCCTGGTGAAAAGACCTGTTTTGAGAGAACAAAAGCACCTGGCCGAGGAATAAGGTGTGTGGTGTGTAGTGGCACCACTGCAAGGGACCAGAAGGGTCTAGAATGGACTAGATTTTTCAAGTTAGTTTTGTGCTGGCTGCTCTGGAAACGCAATGTGAAAAACAGGGCTATAGATACATTTATCTTGACATACTTTCCATGGGAGTCCATGAAGGAGTAAAGGCATCAGAAGAGTTATAGCAGAGCTCAAGCTGGGTCTCCCCTGCCACATGGCCATTTGGAGCTCAGAGAGGGTGGCCTGTCCTCCCTGCCAGGCTGCTCTGGCTGGGTACTGTGGAGGTGGTTGCTGCTCACCAGTAGCCCTGGAGGCACCCAGTAGCTTAAAAGGAACAAAATAAACCTGGATGGTTTGCCTGTGATTTCCCCATGGAAAATAAAGCTCCTCATTTGGCAAACATTCAGCCTGTTGTAAAAGGCAAATTGAAAATGCAAAATCCGTTCATAAGTGCAGATAATCTCTAAACTGTGTATTTAAAAAGAGCATCTCAGCTGTTTGCTCTGAGTAGGCTGGAGACAGGCACACCGTTCCTTTGGCTGTGAAAGGTGTCTCAACCATTTCAGAGATGAGACAGTTTGGAAGATGAACTTCAAGTTGGCATGGGCTAATTTGCTCCCAAATTTTCAGAAAAATATTAAAAACCACTATGGTTGGTATAATTATCAGATATACAAATATGTGCATGAGAGTTCCTGGGGAACATTGAGAGTTTGTAGGTGAAAGCCAGTATTAATTTCTGATAGTAATCTATAGTGACAACAGTCTGTTTTCAGACAGCTGCTTTGCAGTCTGTGCTATTGAAATTTAGAGGCAAAGGAAGGTATTGATGGGAACCAATATCTCCAATGTGACCATCTCAGCAAAATTCTGGGTATGGTGCTCAACATTGCAGCAATCATTTTATTTTGTCAGCACAAAGCTATGAATCAACAGTGACTAATGAGACACCAGTTTATAGCAGCACTGTGGCAGAACTGTATGGACTGCTTTAGACAGCCGCATGTAATTTTGGAAATGGAGCTGGCACCTGCTTGAAGGGAAAGGGTTTAATGGCAAAGTGGTTCCTTCTGAATCCTCTACTTAAGCTGTTGTAAAAATACTGATGTGTTGGCAGCTAGGATGGCTGCTTGGCTTTCACTTTTTCTGTAAGTATCTGCTCTGAACCCATATCACCTGTCAGGATGCCCAATGGATAGGTTACATAAAAACCCTCCACACCATTTTGCAAGTAACAAGAATCCCTAGTGACTTGATGGCCAGTGTGTGGTTCTAGGAGACTGATGACTGTGGAGGCTCCCCCTTCTTGCCTCAAGGAGATGGCAAACATGAGCAAAGTCCTGACATTGCTAAGGCAGCTTATACAGCACTGTTGTCTGCTCCACAGCGTTTCTTAGGGACTTCTTTTTCACAAGAAAAGGAATGGTTTTGGCTTTCCTTTATGCAAGAGCAGAGGGAAAAATAATCTGGGCTAGGAGCGTGACCCAAGGCTCTAATAACCCCTTGTTGCCTTTGGGGCTGCTCTACATTGAGATTTTCCCAGCAACTCTGCCCTTTCACAATTCACAGGATACGCCCCAGCTCACAAACCATTTTGCTGAGAGGTTAAAGCCAGCTCTGGACCACAAAAGTTGTGGGCAGTCATTTATGCAGGAACGTGCTTGTCCCTGAGGCCCTAAAACTGACCTTCTCTCCTGGAGCAAACAGCTCCAAGGAGGACACTGTGTACCCGTGCCCCTGCAGTGTGACAAACCCTATCCCAGCACAGGGGCCAGGCAATAGTCCAAATATCTCAGGGAACAAAAATTTAGTTTTTAGTCTCTATTCCACCCCAGAGCCGCCTGTGGATTTCTTACAGCAGCAACTTGGCCTCAAAAACTGCCAATGCGTAACACAGCATTTCATGTACTGCACACTAGACAATTACTGTGGGAAGGCTGCTTTGTACAAGCAGAGTTGCAGAAATGTTACCACATCAGTCAGCTTTCTAGCCAGAAACAGCTCCTTCCTTGTCCCATGTTAGATTTTTCCGCCCAAATCTCAGGCACTTGTTTCTCTGGGGTTTAGCTTTATTCAGCCTCCATGTTGAGGTTAACAAGAAAGTTAATGACAAGATTAAATAATTTGCCTTCAGTTTTTTTACTCCCCAAACTCAGAGATAAAAGAGGCACTGAATGTGCACAAACATATGATGCAGCCTTTCCCATGATTGTGCTTAAACCCCACTTGAAAGAGAGACTTTTGGAACCATAAAATACTTTTATCTGTAGGATTGAAATTGGGTTAGCAATTTCCTCAAAGAACAGAAGAAAACTGACTGCTCTTGGTCATGCAGTGTGCTTGCATGCCTTTGAAGTAGTCTTTTTAAAATTAATGCCCCAATGCACAGTTAAACTTGCTGCTTTTTTTTTTTTTTTTCCTTTTCTGACACTAAGAGGTCATTGGAGTCAATAAGGTTATTTTTCATCTTTCTGGATAACCAGAGGATGGTGACGGGAAGTGCACAGGTCCCCATCAGCATCATACTGCAAGCTTCAGAGAAATAATCCCAAGCACTCATTCAGACTTTGGTTATGTGTGAGCTGTTCCTGATTCTGGCCACAGCCACTGTCACTGTCACAGATTTATGTTGTTGTGTTTTCTCTACTCATTACAATTTTCCAAGAGGAAAAGGCATTCATCAGCTCTGACATCAGACAAAATCTTATGAGGGTTGTTGCCAAGTCCGTTCGGCAACGAGGGCCCCAAGAAAAGTGTCACAACTTGCTCTGGCAACGTGGGCCATGGTAGTGTGTAAAGCATGAGGCTTGAAGTAATTACAAGCAGGAAATAATTAGCTAGCTCCAGCCTCCAAGAGGCAATGTGGTTTCATGATTTAACTCTGAACTGGTGGGGAGGACTCCTAGATCAGAGCTTGGTCCTGCTAATAGCTATGGGCAAGTGATTTAAATCTGTATTTTGATCTCTTTGAGAAGAACATGTAACAGTTGTGGTTTCTGGAGTGAATGGGTACTGGGCTCTGATCTCCCTCCCTTATTGGAGGTGCACCCTAGCGAAAGCCAGCAGAAGATGAGCCTTTGAGTATTGCAAACAGTTCCTGAGGGAACCTAGAATTGAAAAATACTAAAAATCAAATGCACTCAGCAATTGGAGATATATACTTGGAGATAATGGCTTTTAGCAGAGATACATAACCTCGAACTGAGTAACTTCTTTTTTTATGTCCACCTGTTGTTTGTCCTCCAATCTTTGTATTTCAAACCCTCTGTGTCAAAGTAGGCTCATATTACATCCATGTGCAGTACCTGCTACTGTGTATTGAGCTTGTACTGTGCTGTCATGTAATTAATAGTTGGTTTTCTGGTCTGGCAGATGACTCTGCCTGGTCTTATTTGGGCGTGACTCTGACATGGCATTCCTTTACTTTTTCTCATTTTCACCTGCACCGCAGTCCAAGTAAGCTGTTACGTATTGCTGAGATAGGGCAGGGGCTATCATTGTCTTCCTCTGAATACCCAGATGCATTCTGACACCTCCTAATTCTCAAGGCCAGAATGTCAATAAAAATTGGAAACACTGTGGCATCATCATATCTCACCTTCAATATGATTCTAACGCAGAGTCTGCGGCCTCGGGTACATGGTAGAGGAGTTTTTATGGCTGTGTTCGGTTGCTTTATAATGGTATATGATGATTGTACTGTCAATACCTAGCTATAACCTCTGCCTGCTGTACGGATTGTTCTGCTCCCTTAACTGCTGCTCTCCAGCCCTGAGCCCTAAATTTTAAATCTGTGTGAGAAATAATGTGTGTGTGCAAAATTAAGTCTTATATTCCTCTCATTATTAATCATCCCTTCCCTGGCAGCTCCTGATTGTGGCTTCATGTTGCATTAGCATAAATGCGGTGCTTGAGATCCACCCCCACCTCGTCCTTTTCTCTCTCTGATTCCTTTTCTAACTTGTAGGCTAAGAAGGGCCGTTCAGTCAGAAGGTGTCAGGTGTGAAGTGGTGGAGTTTAACAGGAAAAAATAACAGAAAAGACTCCATGAACAATGCGTTTATTAGACTGTTTCATGTTAAGAGGGAAGGAAAGGGTTTTCAGAGAATGGAGAAGAGAAATTACAGAGCTGTGTGACTAGAGCTGAATTCAGATCGAGGTTAGGTAACTTCACAGCGTAACTTCTTGGGTGTTTCGGGTCTTTTTTTCCTTAACTCAGGACAACACTTGAAGAAAAGTCAACTGATGAGAAAGAAATAGGCCTGAACTTAAATCCTAGTCTTAATTTACTGAAACCCAGGGGAGTCCAGATCTTGCTCCATGCCCAAACTTTGCCTTTCATGGCCAGAGCAGAGATAGTTTGGATTTTTCCCCCAATTTTCTCCAGGAAAAACAGCAAAAAGAAACATGATGAATCATGGCAATAAACTGGATGACAACATCATTTCACCATCTCAGGTGGGATGCCAGGCGCCCTGGGGGCACCAAGTAGTTCATGGTAGCCACAGGCAGCCTTGCTGGGACACCTCCAACACCCTGGGGACTCCAGCTCAGGGCCTGGTCTAGGACCTTTTCTCCTGGATGGATCTTGGACACACAGTGCTGTAGGGTCCAACTCCAGCCATGTCTGCAACTGCTCCTAGTCGGACCTGGACCAGATCTTGTATCACTGTTTCACAAAGATATTTATCGCAAGTTTTTAAGGGAAAACTTAAAAAACATTTTCCTGATTTCCTTATTTTTCTTTGTTTCATTTTCCTTGGGGAGAAAAAAGAAAACACCCCCCTCCAAAAAAAAAAAAAAAAAAAAAAAAAANAAAAAAAGGAAAAGAAAAGAAAAAAATATCAAAAAAGGGGGAATTAAGATGAAAAGGAAACTGGTTTAGGTTGGGAAGAGAAAGGTAGAGCATAACTACTACTATTGTTTTGCTGTATCTTTTCTAAAGAAAAAATTTCTGAAAAACAGCCAGACCTTATGCCTGCCCAGAAGAGGATCTATATTGCTTTAAAATGTACATTTGGCAAAAGCTTTAATTTTCATCAGCTCTTTTATTGAAGGATGGAGTCTGCTGGTATAAGCCTATTTTCTGGTATGATAGGCTTGAAATAGGGATGGAAAGTCATATTACTATTTGATAAATTAAAATCTTAGAGATGGAATAATGATGTATGTGTAGAAGTCATGAGGGTCTTAGAAAATATTAAGAGTTTAGCTATTCTAGCCTGCAGCTTGAAACAATTTTTGTTAGTCCAAACGTGGGAATAAAATGCTTTTTTCAAGGGTGGTTTGTTTGCTGCATGCTTGATGGCTAGTTCTGTCTTTTTGGTTTATTAGACTTTATGAAGCCTACTGGAATTTTTTTAGACTTTCGTTTTCCTTGGAATCTTTCTTCCTTTTATTTCTGTTAGCTACATCTTTAGTGTGAGTAGTGGTTTTTTATTACATAGCCATATTATCCTTTGTATAACAATATTATTTGCATGGCATTAGCTGCTGTAAGACTTGGGTCTGAGGTCTCCTAGCTCAACTCCTGCAAGTGTGAACACGTAGAGGACGGGCTGGTTATGCAAAGAGTCCACGGTCCAGACAGGCAGGAGAGAGAAAGAGGCAGCCCTGAGAGGTACAACCCTTGGCTGGAGCCAGAACTGTGGGTCAGTGTCAAGAGCTGAACGAAGCTTGAGCTGTGCCATTTGGGCACAGCATTTATGATCACATGGGACGTGCTCCACGGTCAGGAACAACCCAGTGATGAGGTGAATCCTGAACTGACTGGATTGAAGGAAAAGTACTTTTCCCTATGGATTAAAAAAATACATGTTTTAGCATAAAATTTCTGTTATATCTCACGCACCTGATAGCATTCACCTTGATGAATATGGGTTGTAAATGTATTGTGTGTTGGTGAATAATGGTGTGAGTTGGCCTGAAATGAGCTTTCTCTAAGTGTGGATCCAACCAGTCTTGGTAGCACAAAGCTCAGGGGGCAGCCAGCCCGGGCCTCTGTGCTCACACAGGAACACTTCGCTGCAGTTTGGGCACAGTCCACTGTCTTCAAGGGCTTATGGAGGGTTTAACTAAACTATCCAAGCCCTGAGCAGGTAAAAATGACATTCTATCAAGGATTATTGCTTAGAGTCTCAGTGGCTTCTTGCTCATCACTTTGTTATTTTCAGAGATGAGGTCAAGAGGAACGATGAAGTGTGATGAGAGAATAATCCATTTGCTTCTGCTAAAATATGCCTAACAGAGCAAAAGGGAAATGGGCTATTCTAAAGATAGGGAAATAACCTAGCAAAAGAAAGATGGTTTCATAAATACTATTGCTGAGGAAGCGGAAACTGTATTATTAAAAGAATTATTCTTTTGACCTCTAAATAATTCCAAGTCTATAAAAGGCAGAATTTTGTCAATAAATGAGCGTCATTAAGACAGATCCATACAGAAAAAAAGATCATAAATCAAAAGGAGGAGGGCTGCTGTATTACAGCACAGCTACAAATTGCTGTTCTGCTCATTTCTGCATTGTTAGCAACCTGCTGATAAATATGAAATGGGCACAAAATGTCTGTAGCTATTTCATCAGCAAAATGGTCCAGCTTTTGAAAATGGATGGACCAGGTGGTGTTAGCTGAACACAGGCCTGGCTGAAAAGACAGTTTAGGTCTCATATATGATAAGAGTCCCCGTAGAACTGTGAATTATTTCCATTGAACTTATTTTCATTGCACCGTGCTCCTTGGAGCACTCCAGTGAGGGCTTATTAGAGTGAAGTGGCAAAGCATGGTGGTACTGATATCCTTTAAATGTCACACCTGACTAACTCCAAAATTTCCAGGGACAACCTGGGTGCTTAGGGGCAGAACTAGAATGTTTGGGGGTGATAAGCCTCTAAGTGGAAAAAAAGGAAAGAGACAACCTCACACACTGCTTCAAGCCTCTTGAGTATTTTCCAAAGTTTAAAAACAAGGCAGAAGGTGGGAGGCCATCCTAGTTAACACTCTCAGACTGCTACTCCTATCTTATCTAACATCTGTTGAACAATATATAACATAACATGCCATCTCAATGGGTAAAAGAAAATAATTTTGCTAAGGGAGAGTGGGAGACGAGGCAGGAAAATGATATGCAATGCTCACGGAACAGGAAGGAAGGAGGGAGACAAGAAAACCTCTGATACGTGATTAAATTCAAGTGTCCAGCCTAGGCTCAGGGACACATTGAGGACACACGTGCTGACAGCAGGCATTTTTCCACAGCTGACAGAGACAGAGGGACAGATGTCTTGCAATGTGCCTGGTTCTCTCTGGAATTCAATCCCAAGTAACACTGCAGTTAAATTCAATGAGGCAGTGGCTAGGGCTGGATGATGTCCTATGCCTCCTGGCCTGAACATCCTGACCTCCCTCTGTCCCAGTTCTCCTGCTGGCCTTGTGTGGAAGAGGTGGCCCAATTACACTGGCACGGGGCAGAGTGAAAGGGGACCCAGGCAGCAGCGGGGTGGTGGTGGAAGAGGCACTGCCACGTTCATGGGCAGATTGAGAGGGAAGAGGTGAGGATGAGGACAGAAAGGGACATGTGATGCAAGGCCTAGGGGTCGCAGGGGGGAGTGCTTGAGAGGTTCTGAAGTGGCAGGGAATGGGGACAGACAAAAAAGGTGCCCTAAGGAGAACTGATGTACTTTGTTTTGCAAAGAATTTGGCCTAGAGAAAAGTACGCCTTTCCCCCAGCCTGCCAGCCTGACAGATAACATTTGTCCAATGATTTGGGACCAGAACACAGCAGCAGGATAAAGATGATATCATCTTCCATTATTAAATCCTGATGGAGGATTTCTTAAATGCAGTCGTTTCAGACGAATGTGTTATTTTTTCCCTTGACGTGTGAGATAGTGAAAAAGTAGGACTTTCTCTTCCTAGTTTAGATTGTGGTTTGTCACTGATTAGAGGAAACAGAACTTCTCTGCACTCAGTGGCTCTGAGCCATCTTCATGAAGCTGGTGCAGTAAACACACTCTGACAGTAGGAATTAATGTTATAATCATATCAGGACTGTGAACCATAACTTGTTGATGAAGTTGTGAGAAGTGCACTTACCAGATATAGAATGTATGCAGAGCATTTGATGCATTAAATGTCAGATCCCCACAGCCTACATTCCAGAAATAAAAAAGGATAATTAATTTCCATACATCTTGGCACACTCCATTAGAACAGTGACAGCAGAAGCAAATGCTTTTACAAGTAGCGGCTGAAAAACTCTATTGAATTTTGGGAATAAGAACAGCAATTCAGGGTCAGTCTAAAACTTCATCTCACTCAGTATTTTCTCTCTATAATGGCTAGTGACAGAGATTTAAGGAAAACATGAGAAATGAGGGAGCACAGGATGATTTTTCCTTGATTTTGTCCTACCTTCTAGCAGTCTGTTGTCCATGGACTACATGTATTTTCATCACATATTTAAGAGCCTGTGTTGAACCTATTTTTTTATTTGTCTAACCATTTTATTTTTAACCTAGTTTTATTTTTGGTGTCAGCAATGTCTCAGATCAGTGAGTTTCACACTTATGTATACATGTGTGAAAGAGCAATTCCTTGTGTCTCTTTTTAAACCTGCCACCTGATAATTTCCCCAGTTCCCTCCTACTCCTTCCATGGTGATATATTATGAAATTGAATAACAGTCCCTTGTTCACCTTCTCCAGACTCCTTGTTAAGACCCTGAGCTAGTTTATTTCCAAGTTGAAATGCTGTACTTCATGTACCGTGTCCTCTCATCTGGCTCATCACAACATGGCCTTTGGTACTTTCTGTGGTAAGCAAGGAAGAGCTGAACTTCAAACCCATTTCTTCCCAGAACTGCTTCTATGTGATGGATATAAGCCACTCCCACTTGCACCAGCAGTTGGTTCACTTCCTACTCTTTTTTTGAACATGAGCAAGCCCGGAGCAGTAGTGGGTAAGCAAGGCACTAATTCTACTTTCTCATTTCAGCCTCTGGAGAATGAGTGAAGTCAGTCAGCACAGCTGTGCTAACCTGCCTTAGGACAGGACTTCTCTATTACAGAGAAGAGGGAGGAATGCCAAAAAGACACAGAAATCTTGGTCAGATACAAAGAACATCTAAAAACCCAGAAATGTGTCTGGCTCAGGAAATTCCTGAACCATGTATAGTGCATGGGAGAGTGCTCAGGGAAACTCTTGAGGCCAGTTCCTAAACTCTTCCCTAGGTGAAAACTTTTGGGCAGAGTTGGAGATAAAGTACTAAGCTAAATGGACTTCTGATCCCACCTACTGCAGCTGCCTTTACTCTTAAGTCATGGATGGATCATCTAAGTCATGCTGAGCAGATGGGCTGTTGCACTGGGGTGGATGCAACCCTGCTGGGTACAGATGGGGATAGTGTAGGGAGGGAGTGAGGGGGCTGAGGCCTTTCCCTCCTCTAGGAAAGCTGCGTTAGNGCCGGCCTGACCCATGCTACATGTCTGTGTATGAAATACTCCCTGATGAGATGTTCACTGAGAGGGTTTTTGGTCTCAGTGATCCCCAGCACTGGTTGGATTCCCCTCTTTGAGGCTTGAGAAGTTTCTTCTGTTGCATTTATGGACCACCTAAGGGAGAGGGGGACTGGCTGAACCTCAGGGTGGTGCTGCAGGACTTGCTGCTGGTCTGCTCCTGAAGGCTCTTGCCCCACTCCTCTTTTCTTCTTGCTTGTAAATGGGGATAAGACTGTTAGAGCTGGAAAACCTGAAGAACTCATACCAAGCATGAAATCTGTTTTCTCTGATGCAATCAGCTTCAAAAACTTATGTTCTTAAAGAAAATGGCAATGCCCAAAATATGGTTAATGATTCTTCTGGAACTTAGTTGAAGACAGGTTTTCAGGAACATAGAAATACTCCTTGGGCTCTTATAACAAATACCTCCAACACCTTTCTAAGTGTTTCTCTCACTGTAGCCCTTGTGATTTCAAGAAGTTTGACAAATAGCCTCCGTGTCCCAGGCCTATTCAGGTGTTGCTAGATTATGGCATTCATTAACCTTTTACAGACAGAATTAAAATATAAAGCCACAGTCTACTCTTATGTCAGGGTTTGGGATACTTTTTTTTTTTAGAATTTTTGCCCATTCTTGTTGATAATGGGTGGGTAATTAGTTGCTAGGACGTGATAATGAGTGGTGATTAAGGAAAACAAAGAGTTGGGTCTGAGATGGGTGTGGGTAGCTAGCCCTTATCTAAGATTCCCTGGTATCTGAGTTTTCCCCTCAGAGGGGGGCGGAGATACTGGGGGAATGGGACTCGTTAAAAGGGCTGAGCACAGCTGGGAAACTCTTCTTCACTTCTGGACATCCAGAGGAGGGGGAGAGAGGCTGCTGGAGCTCCAGGAAGAATCTTCCTCCACCTTGGGCTTCTGTCCTTGGATTGCCAAGAGAGCGGGAAGAGACTGTCCGTGAGTTTGTCTGTTCTTATTTGTTGTGGTTACCATTGTTGTTGGTCTGTCCCTATATATATATATAAATATATTAGTAAAGGACTGTTATTCCTCTTTTCTCATACCATTGCCTGAAAGCCTCTTGATTTCAAAATTTTACCAATTCGGAGGGAAGGGGGTTGCATTTTCCTATCCTGAAAGGGGGCTTCTGCCTTCTTTAGCAAATACCTGTCTTTGAAACCAAGACATCTTACTATTCCAGTTTTGGGTTGTGGAACTGAATGAATGGTAGCAGGAACCATTTTACTGCATGGGGTTAGGTAAGTGTCTCATTTGAATTGAATGACAACAAAACGTTCTGTGATGAACACTCTTCACATATATCAACATTATATTTGTATTTGTACAAATATTACATTTGTAGCGTTACAATGATAAAGCATTAAAGAAATAAACAAGGGGAAAATCTGTACTTGCATACTGAACACAGGATAGGTAAAAATCTCTTTTTCCTTTCTTTTTCTGTAAAAAAAGATAGAAAAGGTGATAATTATTTCAGGGCAGCCTTCTCTGTTTGTTCTGCAAGGATTAATTACTAGTGACAAAATTAATTGTTGTTATCAGGATTATTATGAGCTGTGGAAGGTGGTGGAAGTGAGGGGCAGAGAAGCAGGAGGGGAGGAACGCACAGTTATATTGAGCTAAAACTCTCTTTGCAAGTATTAGCATTTCAGAGAGTAATCAAACCTCTGAACTGGGTCCTGAACTTTGAAAGTTTGTGAACCTGTGTAGGTTTCTGTGAGTGAACAAATCTACCTGAGGTTGTGTTGTGCTGTAAATTACCTCTATGAATAGTGTTCCTCTCTGTGCACATGACAGCTTGAGTAGATGTAACCTTTCAGGTGTGTTTCACAGCATAAAACATGTGAAAGCCTGCACCATGCACCTTGTCAGGGGGTTTCCTTGATGATTGCTGATGGAGGCCTTTGTTCTGGTGTCAAAAACCATTGTCTGTCTTCTTATCACACCTCTGCGGTACAGATTGGAAAGCCACCAACAGGACAAACTGGGAACTTTGCTAGATTACACCTTGTAATACACTTCATTTAGAAATGTTAAATTAACCCGTTTAAATGTTCCCATTTGAGTTACATGTTCTGTAGGAACCTCATTGAATTGCAGAAGTTAAAGCAGCACTTTGCTTTTCTTGACCTTCAGACTCTATTTTGGAAAGTTACCCTTTCTGTGAATTTGCCCTTCTATTCTTCTGTGTTTAGCTATGGGATGTTTTTAAGTGTGCAGGTAGCTTATTCCTAAACTATAGACATATTTGGGGCACTAGAGAAAATGTCAACTTGTTTGAGATACAGTATGTATCATTATGAACTCCTCTTTAGACTGGTTGTTAGAGCTGTTTCTTGCCTTCTCAGAGAGTAGGCACAGCTATGCCAAGACTCAGCTTCCAGACAAATTAACTGGCATTGGAAATGACATTTCTTTTGTGTTCCATTACATCTCTTTTTGTTTATGTACATGGTACTATGGAAGTTGCTAAGGTATCTTTTGTGCCAGACATGAATACACTGAGTAGCTTATCCTGGTGTAGCTTGACTGGTGTCAGTACAGTTGAGCTGGAAATGAGTATGATGCATTACATTCCTTTCTATAAGTGATGGAGCAAGCATTTACTCCAGACGTGCTGAAGTGATGGAGCAAATATTTCAACAGTGCTCTGCTGTTGTTGTGTGTTGCTCTTGCTGCAGTGGAAGGGATGGTGCTTACACCCAGGGCCTTGACTGTGCTGTGCAGAGCTGTCACACAGTGCTCACTCTGTGGGTCTCCATAATATTTGCCTGATGCCAGGATTATTTGATGCCATTTGCATCTTTCTACATCATGGAAGGTGCTTTGTAGCCTTTCCTGTGCACCTGAGGCCGGTGCCAGGAGAAGGCCATTCAGTTTGATTTCTTCTTAAATGAACTATTGTGCACGCTTACCTTGGTAGCAGCTCATGTCAATATGGATTTGAGTAGTGGATTAGAGGGCACAGGGCACATAAAGACTCTCTCTCTCAAATGCCTTCTCAGCAGATGATTGATGAAGTATGAGAGACTGATTGGAAAGCCTGTAAACTGCCTTTTTCCTTTTAGTCCTTTTCTACCTCCCTCTGCTGCCAGCAGTGTTTAGCAAATACCCTTACTGAAAGACTAGTTATTCATGACCTGCAGTCTTTAGGCTTTTCAGAAATATCTGGCGGAAAGATGAACATGCATAAGGAGCAGCTGTGGGACAAACTCAACTATCAAGAAAGAGGTATTGAGAGGAGTGCCGCATGATTTTTCTTTTTTTTCTTTTCTTACATTTTTTCTCTTCCCATCATGCTTGTGAAATGGCTTTCTACATTGAAGACATCAGAAGTTAAATTTTGTCTGATGTTTTTCTAACACCCATATAGGACACTGGCACAAAGCAATTTATTGCTCCAGAGTGCTGAATAGCTTGGTCTCATTTCTGTTCTTTGGCTACTGAGGGAAACTGTCCTCCATCCATGTTCTCGGCCATGAGTTTATAGGTGGATGGACTCATACTACCCCATGTTTACACGTGGATAAAAATTTCTGAACACTTCAGTTTTTGGTCTGAAAGAGTCAATATGTACAGCCTGATATTAAAACATGCCTAATGATTTCTGTGAATGGGTACCTGCAGAAAAATATTGAACATCTATACTCCAAAAAGTTATCCTTTAGGCAAAGAACAGCTGTATTACAAATAAGGAGACCCGGTAAAAATGAGTGCCTCAGTTGGACTCTGTATAGATCCTGTACCTGGGTTAGGGCAATCCCAGGTAAAAATACAGGCTGGGCAGAGAATG
>VYZT01023602.1:0-17502 GCA_013400735.1 Pomatostomus ruficeps | reverse complement strand
ACAGTTTAATAGGGAAAGCTAAAAGTGGACAGGCAAAGCCAAATGAGAGTAATACACTGCTTCCCATGGACAGGCAAATATTCAGCTATCTCTAAGAAAGTTGAGGTCCACCACAAGTAACAGTGACCTAGAAGACAAATGCTCTAAATCCAAATATGCTTCTTCCCTTCTTCCCCCAGCTTGATAGCTGAGCTTACAGCCCATGTAGCTACAGTGAAAAAAATTAACTCTATCCCAGCCAAGATTAGCACAGATGGCATCTCTTTAACAAATTAACTACATCACTCAGCTATGTGTCACCTGCAAACTTGCTGAGGGTGCAGTCAATCCCACTGACTAAATAATTGCTGAAGATTTTACATAGTATTGGTGCCAGTATGGACCCTCACTTAACATCATTCCTTAGTGGTTTCCCCTTGTACATTGAGCCATTGTCTGTAACTGTTCGGGTGCAGCCATCAGTCAAGTCCTTCTCCACCAAGTCCTTATATCTGCAATTCAGAGGTAAAAATGTTGTGGGGAGGCATATCAAAGGCCTTAGAGAAATTCAGATAGATGACATCTATAACTCTTAGCTGATACAACAATGAGGTTGATCAGCATTTGTTTCCTACAGTAGCATGAGAGCACAGGTTGCTGAAATTGTTTGGCTCTAATTATGAATACTGCTGTACAGACCAAGCACTTCCAGGACATCACTGCAGAGCACATCCTATCCCAAAGATAGGTTAATGCAGGCACTTCCGGAACTTTCCTGTTTGTCCTTATGAAACCATTACCAGAATGAAACCAAAAGGATTCTGTAAAAACTTGTTTTAGAAAATCCACAGAATTACTAAAATAAATCCTGTTTTTTGTATGTAAGTCTGCAATATAATTTTATTAAATTCTGTGGAACTCATGTTTTGGCAGAGAGGAATCTGTGGACATAATAACCATTCTAAACATTTATGCTGGTTCTCCAGCAGGTTCAAGAGAGTTTAGTTGGTTATTTGGTAACAATTAGAATACTTGGTAACAATTTCTTGCTTGTGTTTTCATTAACTATTAGAATGTTCTGTTTGTTTTTAAGGAAAATCACCTACCTACTGAGTCAGTTGGGGAATCTCAGAATGACTGAAAATTTGTCTGAGTGAAGAATACAGTCTGAAGTAAGCAGTTCATTTTTAGAAAGCAATCCATTTTCATCATTATGGTCATGTAGTTAAATCAAACAAAAAGCAGAGAAGAACTTCTGCACTGTAGTTACTGGAATTTTACCAAATATTAATGAAAATATGTTCCAAGAATAGCTTCAAAAAGGTGCATTTGAAGCTAAAATTATGCAGGCAGTGTTTTCATTTATAAATCTACTTTCTTCCATCTCTAGAAATGGACACAACTTGCATTCTTGTATTGTATCTCTCATCCACAGAAGTCAGGCTCCAGATCCACACTGCACAACATTCTAATCTTTAAAATGTGTGTTCTATAGGTCTACTGTGTGCAGAGATAAAAACATTATTCACAGTGCCCCAAAGAACTTCACAGCAGCATAAATCATTATTCCTGTAAGAAAGAAATGCAAAGGAATCTGTTATCTTTGGGCTTTTGAGAAATGTAGAGTAGTATAGTATGAATGAGTAGTTGGATATAATGTTCAATACAAATATTTCTAATATTGAGTCACACAGTCTGTTTCACACACAGCTGAATTAAGGGAAAATTATTTTATGCTGAACACATTTTACTTGTTTACTTACGACTAAAAATGCAATCACTCTACAGATGAACAGAAGATACTTAAGGTTTTTGTGACGCTCCCTTGCAAAAGGTAAGAAACAGGCAACACATCAGTATTTTTTTCAGAAATGAAGCTTTGCCATCTGTATTTCTTGAGAAACATTTTGTTGAAGGCTAAGATGCTTCTCTGCCTCAGTTGCAATGCAGATTAATCACTCATGGTGCAGATCACAGACTGCTCCTCTATATTCAGCCAACGCCTGATAGAGAAAATAGTGTCACTAAGTGAGGAGATGCTATTGCTTGTTGTAATTAACAAGTCTTCACAAATAGATGTCTGAAAACAACAGGAAGAACTTATGCTGCTGAAAATGATGTCCAGAAAAAGAAAGAATGGGGAAAATTACTGCCAGAACAATAACTACTTTGAATAACAAAGGAAAGCTGCTTCTCATGACTGCTGTGGCAAAGGGAAGCACATTATAATTGACTTGACAATTAGCAAAGACTTTGGACTGATGCTTTTACTGTCTTCCCTTGACAAAAGCAGGTGTCCTGGCTTTGACCTTGTTGCTTTTAAGCAGGCTGGGCTCTGCACCCAGGAATAATGCAAGCCAATATTTTTTGCAGAAACACTGAGAGGGTATGAATATAAAAATTAATTAATTATTATAGAGAATTTCATATCCTAATTACAAAATAAAATATAGCACCAGGTCTTATTCCCTAGTAGTGAGCCCACCTGAAGCAACAGAAGGACACTCACAAGCTTTGCTGGCATTCTGAAAGGGAAACAAAATTCCTTCCTCAGGTCCAGCTGGATTTCATGGTTATCAAACCCAATTTCTGGAACAGGACACTGCCTACAGAGTTCACCACTTTGTAAATAGATGTAAATATGAACTATTCCTTCTGGATGTTATTTCTCAGTCATAGGAAACGTAATTCCTGCTTGTCCTCTGACAGGTGAAAATTGAGTTCTCCAGGTCAGTTGTGTCAAGGTATCCAGCTGTCAGGTTGGTAGACCTGCCCTGAGCATTTTTACCAGGACATTATCATCTATTCTGTATCTCCTGCTTTAATAATTAATCTTTCCACGTTTATTAAAACTCTTGACTGCTTTGATATTGTTAGTTCCCTTTAGCAAGAGAAGTGTATTCAGGCTAGACAGAGAAGTTTTCACTTCAAAAACATATTTTAGACAGGCATCTCCTGTATCAGGGATGAGAATTTGGAATATCTTCACACCTTTTAAACATAAAAACATACTGAAGTTTCAAGCACTCATTAATGCAGAAAATGCAGTCTCCTTTTATCAGAATTTTCAATTGCAGAGTTTTATACCAAATGAACTAATTTGACACCCTTCTTCCCAGGCACAGAGAGACATTTGAAGAAATAGCTCATTACCCTATTTTTAAAAAGTCTTCCAAGCTGGAAAGAAGCAAGAAAAATTTTCATGAAGTATTTTTATTTTTATAGGATTCCAGTATTTTCCAGTTTTCCATTTTGTTGCTTTATTAGAACTCTTGAATTATTACACAGCTTCAGAGCTTTTAAAATGACCAATAGCAAATGCTTCTAAATCATTAATGATTCTGAACTAGACTCATATACAAAAGCATAATTTTACAGAGTTAGACTTAAATAGTATGGTGGTAATTTCATACAGAATTGAAATCTTTATTCTCCTGCAAAAAATATATATTTTTGCTCTCGGAAGTCAACAACCTACTAATAAGAGGTTAGTGGGAGGCTAGTGGTAGCATTTTTTTACTTAAAGGCCTACACAATGCGAGCAATACAGAAATTTACGCTGTTCTTTGCTACTAGAAATAAAATATTCTTTCTATAACTGCGGTTTAGACAACCTCTAGCAAATTCTCAGCCTTTGACAAGACTAGAAACTATGTTATCAGAGTAAAAGTGCAATTTCCAGTCAATCTATGAACCTTGAATAGGAACTGAATGAAACAGGTCACATAATCCAAACTGATTTTTACCATGGGTCAGGAATTCCTATGGCTTTCGGGTAGAAAAGGAAAGTGCATGGACCTTGGAAGCGAGGTCAGACTACACAGGATGATTACAGAAGTGTTATTTGACACTGTAGGGAGAAAATTCATATGACCAAAACTCAATTTCAATGATTCTCACTTTAGTTTGCGGTAATATTATGTAGAAGGTTGTCTGGGAGTTATTGTAAANTGACCAAAACTCAATTTCAATGATTCTCACTTTAGTTTGCGGTAATATTATGTAGAAGGTTGTCTGGGAGTTATTGTAAAACACTTGAAAGACAATGCAGTCACCTATCAAAGCCAAGATGGGGTCCTGAAGGAATAGTCATGCCCTCCTAAGGTTACTGTCTAGTGGACCAAGGGAAGGCAGTGGATGTGTTTTTTTTTTTTTATTTTTAGCAAAGCTTTTCATACAGTCTCTGACATTACCCTTCTGACAAAATGTCCAGCATACAGGTGGACACATACACCATGTGATGTGTGAAAAATTGGATGAATGATTGTGCTCAAAGGGTTGTAGTAAAAGGGGTAACATTTGGCTGTTGCCAGTCACTAGTGGTGTTTGCAGGGCTCATTGTAGCACTTTTATGTTTTCTTATGTCAGATACCTGGACATGAGAGTTGAATGCACTCTAAGTTTGCAGGCAATACTAAACTAGGAGGAGACATTTATTCCTTGAGGGTAGAGACACCTTACAAAGAGAGATATTAAAAGGTTGGAGTGCTCTAAGATCACCAGCCACATAAAATTTAACAAGAACATGTCACACTTTGTACCTGGGAGAGTGTAATCCAAAATGCATGTACAGACAGGGGGACCTTACTCTGGAGTGCAGCCCTGTAGAAAGGGATATACAAGTTGGTCCACAGTCATTACAATGAGAGTCAACAGTGTGCTCTAGCAGCCTAAAGAGCCAACAATACCAAGTGGTACATCAAGTGCAGCATAACTAACTGGCCAAAAGAAGTGACTGTCCCAAAATATTTGACACTGGTGCAGTCTCACCTTGAGTACTGTGTGCAATTTTGGGCTCCCCAAAATAAAAAAATATTATAAGAATGTGTCCTAAGGAGGGAAACAAATATGGTGAAAGGACTAGAGAGCAGCTGAGGATGTTAGGTTTGTTCAGCTTAGTGAAGAGTAGACTGAGGCATTATCTCATTGTTGTCTACACCTTGGTCATAAAGGAAAATGAGAGTGAGATGCTGAATTCTTCTGTCTTGGTGTGGTAAAAAGACTTGAGAGAATGGCTTTAAGCATCAGGAAAGGTTCAGATTGGATATTAGAAATAACTTCTTCACTGAGAAGGTGGCAAGCACTGGAAATTGTCAAGGCTCCAAGCTTGTTGGTGTTCATGAAGTGGTCGGACATCTCTCTTTTATACATGAGCCTGTGATCTGTCCACAGAAAAAGTGATGACAGGATTTTTTATGCTGCTGCTCAGCAGTAGCCAATTATTTTATTTAGCCAATGTGTATTGTTGATGTCCTTTCACACCTAAACCTTTCTTCTGCTGTAAAGTCCAGCCCTATAATTTATTTGAAGCTTAGCAGCACTGTATGTTTCAAGTCTCCAAGTTATAATGCATCTGTGAAGGTTCTTTGTCCTGCAGAATCTGAAAAGTACACAGCACAGTCAAGGGGTTTTAATTTTTTTCTTGTGTTGTCAAATTGATTGTGCAGACATAGAAAGTGTGCCCTGGACATTTGGATAGATGGAAGCCAGTGAGAGGTTCTTGACCTTCCTACTATATACTAAGTTCTGCCATATAACATTTGGTTGTTGGTAAATACCTAGTAAATAATTTCTCCTGTACCTTCCATTCATCACCTGTAGTGTAAGGCTTAATCTCCTGCAGCTCTCAGCAGTCCTGGGAAATGATTGCTATCTGCAAACTTCTCTGAGATTCTTGAATCTTAAGAGATTGCAAGATGAAATGGAAGAGTGACACAGAAATTAGAGGAGGGAAATCCTCTGGATAAAAGTTTTACGTCATTTGATAACATTACAGTGATGATTAATTTATCTGCCTTGCAGAAAAATGTTTTAATAATTTCCATAGGAGAACGGATTGATGTGTGTGAACACTCAAAAGAGAGGAATTCCCTTTCAGCTACATATGTCTGCATTAAATTAGTTAGCAATCCTTTAATGCTGGTAGTGTTACTACTTTGAAGAACAAATGCCTGCAGACAGGCAGCATAGTTTGAAAAGAAGTGTCAAGGGACTCAGTGATTTCTGAAAACGAGTGAACTCAAATAGAAGAAGAGAGGAGAAAGGGAAGGATTTGATTTAGGACGCGCACATTAAATGTGGCAGTTTATCATTCTAATTGCGTTAGTAGGACTAATGTGCTTCAGCTTGCCAGTTGTATTTAAAACTAGTAAAACACATTGCTCATTCTCAAAACATGTACATCCTTTCCATCCCAGCTGGAGGATGCTAGGGTTCCAAAAGCAGAACTTGTACAAAAAGCAACAAACAGCAACAGGGAAATGAGGAGCATCTGAATAAGATGTAATTGCAGAATTAAGTAGCTTCCAGTCTATTATTCTTATGCAGTGAGCATAGAAACTGCTGTATTAATGGTAGAAAGCTGGCCTGTTTTCTCTTTGTCCAGGTGTCATAGTCTAACCCCAGCCAGCAACTAAGAATCACACAGCCATTTGATCACTCCCCTCTGCCCCAGTGGGAAGGAGAACCAAAGGGAAAAAAAAGTAAACTTCATGGGTTGATATAGGAGCTATTTAATCATTGAAACAGAATAAAATTTAATAATACTCTTAACAATACTAATGACAAAAATAGCAATAATTACAGTAATAGTAATGATAATAATAACAACAATAATAATTTTAATGGAAAGAGAGAGTAAAACTCAAGAGAAACAAGTGATGCACAATACAGTTGTTCACTACCCAAAGACTGATGCCCAGCCCAGAGAGCAACTGGCCCCCTTCCACATAACACTCCCTCGTTTATATACTGGACGTGCTGTTCAGGTCTGCTGTCCTGGCCATGGTCCCTTCCAGCTTCTTGGACACCTTCTCACTGGCAAAGCATGGGACACTGAAAAGTCCTTGACTCAGAGTAAACACTGTCCAGCAACAGCCCAAAAGCATCATTGTGTTATTAACACTACTCTCATACTGAATCCAAAACACAGCACCGTACCAGCTACTAAGATGAAAACGAAGTCCGTCACAGCCAAAACCACGATAGTATCCACCTCTGATTCCATACAATTTATTTCATACCAGGTCCCATGCTTCCTAATAATACATCCCCTTTCCTATCTTGGTAATTATGCACACAGCTATAATTTCCTTAGTCTATCGACCATCCCTGTAATAGTCCAATTAGTTAATTTAGACCATGACCTTGGAGTCAATCTGTCCAAAGCTGTCAGAATCAGTATACAGAGGATGGCAGGGCTGTATTTTTACCCTGGGGCAGGTGGTTTCAGCTGCACTAGACACCTCTCTAAGTGTCTAGTGAAAGGGTCTGGATAGGCTTGAAGAGTAGGCCCATATGAACCACCTGAAGTCCAATAAGGCCAAGTGTGAGGTGCTGCACTTGGGTCAGGTCAATCCAAAGTGCCAATACAGGATGGGAGAGAAAGAGATTGAAAGCAGCCCCGCCAAGACTTTAGGATCCTGGTGAAGGAAAAATTGGACATGTCTTGGCAACATGCACTTACAGCCCAGAAAGTCTAACATACCGTAGGCTGCATCAAGAGAAGTGTGGCCAGCAGATCAAGGCAGGTGATTCTGCCTCTCTTTTCTGTTCTGGTGAGACACCACCTAGAGTACTCTGTCCAGATCTGGGCTCCTTAGTATAGGAAAGATATGGACCTGCTGGAATGAATCCAGAGGAGGGCCACAAAAATTGTCAGAGGTGTGAAACACCTCATTCATAGGGAAAGGCTGAGAGAGCTCATGGGGGTGAACTTGGAGAAGAGAAGGTTGCGGGGAGACATTATTTCCACCTTTCAACATAAAGGGGGCTTGTAAGAAAAGTGGAGGTAAACATTTCAGTCGGGCCTCTAATGATAAGGGGAAAGAGTTTAAAATTGAAAAGAGTATATTTCTATCTGACATAAGGAAGAAATAATTTGCAATGAGGGTGGTGAGGCATTGAAAGAGGTTGCCAAGGGGAGTTGTGGATACCCCATCCATGGAAGTATTCTAAGTCAGGTTGGACTGGGTGTTTGAGCAATCAGGTATAGTGAAAGTTGACTCTGTCTGTTGCATGGTAGTGGAACTATATGAGCTTAAAGGTCCTTTCCAACCCAAAACATTCTGTGGTTTGATGATTCTATATCTAACATATATGCCATTTGGAGAGAAGAAGCACCTAGGGTAAGGTTGTCCGTAAATCATCAGGTTACAGGCATCTGCAACGTTCTTTATCTCTGTTACTGACATGTCTTATCACTGAAAGTATGACAATGCCTTCCCATTAAAAGTGTAGGGCAATGACATACGAGCTAATGGTGTTGCTCTGCATTTACACCCCTGCACAAAGAGCAGGATTCAACTCCCTGTACTTAATCATCCCAGTAATAATGGTTTATATTATAAATTCTATCACAGTTTGTACAGAGACAGATGAGCAGCAATGGATGCCTTTGGATATTAGACAATGAATGGATATTTATCATACCAAAATCTGGACATTTTTATATTAAATAGATGTCAGTAAAGCATTGCAGAGTTTATAATCCTAATTAAATTGTTGTATTTTTAGTATGGAAACCTTGAAAACTACAAGCCTTGATCTATGATGAATGATGCAATCATTTTTGTACTGTAGGGTTAATGGCTTTTCTTGCCATGCAGGGCTAATTTAAGGAAGGTTCATCCCAGTCTAACACTCTGCTTCCTTTCCTTTCTAGTGTAGAAATATAATACCAATAAGAGTTTTACTGAGTACTTTAACTTTTTTTTAGCAAGTAATACAACGAGAGTAGTTATTGTGTTTGATGTGGGTCAAATTTTTCTGTCTTTTGTGTGGAAGGAAAATAATTTTTCCAAATAAAAAATAATTATGAAGTATTGAATTCTTTCAACTCTTTGACCCTGTCTGTCTACCAGTGTAAAAACTCTGCACTTCAAAACAGGAAAAGCTACTGAGCATTTGTAGTTACCTGAGACCATGTCTGAGATGGAAAGAAGTCTTGAGTCACCTGTAGAGGATAAAAGAATGCACAAGATTTCTGATTAGTACGCATCCACTACTGGAATGGACCAAGCGTAATACTGCATCTTCTGTGATACAGATGCTCCCTAAGCATCTGTTACTCTGTGATGCACTTTTTCAAACACATCTGCCCAGGCACGTTGGTGCCTAGCTCCAACTCAAACCCTACAGAGGAACAGTTAAAGGATGGAGAGTTCTTAGATTTTCTGAGCATTACTGTCTGGTGGCTATGCTTAGAATACAACCCACACACAGACACAATGTTGAATTCACAGTGGTCATAGCTACTTTCATGCAAAAATGAACAAGTTAAAAGCACTCCATTGCAGAAGAAATATAAAGGATGTCTTAACGATAAAATTTTGTTGGCTTCAGGACCAGAAGGAAAATGTACAGGAAGTGAAAAGTGGGTCAGATAAGTAAGTGTGAGGGTAGAAATACAACATAAGCTTAAGAAAAAACAAAATACAAAACAATCACGAAAATTACCTAGGTACCATGGAGTAGTGTATCAACAATAAAGAGAAGAAAAAATTATTGGTTTTTTGTGCTGTGTTTGATGCACCTCTGGGTGGGCTTTGCCCTGGCACACTGGTGACTCACACTGAGCCTGCTGCCAACCAGCACCCCCGGGTCCCTTTCTGCAGGGCTGCTCTCCAGCCTCTCCTCTCCCAGTTTATATTTGTGCCAGGTGCTATTCAGTGCCAGGGACAGTGCCCAGTGTCAGTGCCCAGTGTCAGTGCCCAGTGTCTGTTCTTGTTAAATTTCAAGCCCTTGATGGTTGCTCAATGTACCGATCTATCCAGATCCTTCTGGAAGGCCTCTCGTCCCATGAAAGAGTCAACGGCACCTCCCAGTTTGGAATCAGCAGCAAGCTCTCTAATGGTGCATTCAACTCCTGCATCCAGGTCATTGACAGACATGTTGAACACCTCTGGCCCTGAAACTGAGCTGCGAGGAACACCTCTGGTGACCTGTCTGCAGCCACCTGTAGCCCCATTCACTGTAATCCACTGAGCTCTGTCCTTCAGACTGTTCTACACCCAGTGCACCACGACCCTGCTCATCCCACAGCAGGACAGTTTGTCCAGAAGGACGTTGTGGGGGACAACATAAGAAGCCCTATTAAGACCAGAGAAAATATCCATCAACTTCATTTCAAGCATTAAGTGATAAAGGTTCCTGTATCTGTCTTTTGAGGATGTTTGCGAGTGCAAAAGAAGATATCAGACTGCCTCTCCATTGGCCACTGTCTATGTGTGTCCTTTCTAGTTTCTCTAATTTTATGGCTTATTATCTGCTCAGCTTCACCCACCTTATTTCTGACAGAGGGCAGTGAGGGCCCACTGCTCCATACAGGAGGATGAGTGGAAAGTCAAGCATAGTAACAAGGCAGATTGAGCAGGGGTCTCACTGAAAAGGAGATGGGATGGGGATGGGGTAAATCCAGGTCAGGATCAGTGTCAGAGGCAGATATCAGGGTCAGACACAGCCCACTGTACAATATATTCTGGGTGTGGGCTCATGGATTGGGACGTTTCTGTTTCTGACAGGCATCTACTGTTGCTGACAGGATGCATTGGCAAACTTTGGTGGCGTGTCTTTGCTGCTTTTTCAGTGTCTATTGATAAAGACATATTTTTCATCAGGGGAGCCTTTAGTAAACAGTGGTATGACTCTTAAATGAAGGGAATCAGTAAACTTCCTGAAGACAACCGATATTCTGAGAGGCAATACTGTTTCAAGCCATATTCCCATAAGACCTTGAGTTGGTATCAGTTAACCAAGAAATAGTAACAGCTTAAAACACTAATTCTCACCTGTCAGCAAGTCTGTCGTATTATGAGAATTTCTGATAGATTTTGGAATAAACTTGTGTTCAGGCCGTTGCTGTTTATGTTGGGGCTTCTCGTCTTTCTCTCTCCTTGAAGGCAAGGCACACTGCCTCATAGCACTATCTACCCTGTTTTGTCCAACGTGGTACACCTGCCCATTACAGATGGTCTTGAGCTATCCAGCAACACAGAAAAAGGTTTTTTAGTATAAAAAATGTTTCTCATTTCACTAGTCACAAATTTCATGGTCTGAATAGTCACTTTCTAGAAAAAAGGGGCAATTCCATGCTTACCTCATGACACTATTTTCTCTATGAAGCTGGAGGATACAAAAGTTTGAAAATTTATTTCTTACTCTGTGTGTCTTCTGCTTAGTTGTAAAGAAAAGTCCAATTACAAATGCTTCAGTAATCACACAGAGGATTCCATTTTATGGATGGTTGAACTGGAAAATAAAAAGTCATTACCTGTGAAATATCCTAATTAAATTCTTGATGGTGGGGTCAAATATACTTTTTAAAGTAATGTTTAAAAGAGGTTATAGTTTCAAAGTACAGTTTCAAAGGTTATATCTTTTTCTTTTCATAATTTCTAAATATAATTTTCATTGGAACTAGAATTTTATGAGGGCTAATGTGTTCTTTTCAAGTTCAACAGGTTTTGGACATATGTGTGAGAGATGTAGCTTCCAACATGAAGATTTTGCCTGTTACAGAAGCAGCACAGAAACCTGAATCTGGAGGCAAATCTGAAGATCACAATTCTGAAATGCTGTTCAAAAAGTAGACCTGTCCAACATTTGAAAGGATGGATTGATCTGCTTTGAAAAGTTCTTGTTAGTCTGGCATTTCTGTTCAAAAAATTACTGTCCTGAAGCTATTAAATATTCCTGATATTTCAGACACTTAAGAGTTCTTTTTTTTGAATAATGTCATATCCACACAAGAACATTTTCCTGGAAGCTTAGGAATATACTCCTGGCAAATTTAGAATCCATCTGTAGTCCTTGAATGCCCATTGTCAGAGGGATAAATAAGTAATTTTGAATGTGATGAAAGATGACACAGTATGTGGGGTGTTTCTTTAGGAAGAGCATGGTTAATGAGTTTATAGTAGGAATGTGGAAAGACTGTATTGGACTCTACTGACTGAAATACCCAAATAACCACAGTCATTTTCACAAGAAACCCTTCTCTTTACTGTGTTAGATCTTTAGGGCAGGGACAGTAATTTTTTCTCTACCTTTGCATGTTATAGGTTGTGTGACATTGCTTGCAGTAGTATAGGAAAAATAAATTGCAGTAATAGTAGTCTGCAAAATTACTGACTGTGTAGTCTTCCCATGTATTAGGACTAGAAAAGATGCAATATACACATTGTCTATACTGTGTACCTCTAACATGCAGAGATATAGGGATCTTGTGCAAAAATATAATAAATATAATGTTTAAAGGCTGATAACTAAACAAGCTAAATTATTTTTCTGGAACATAGCAAGGTCAAAGTATCACATAAATCTAAAAATTTTTGAATTATAATGCTTTCTTATTTAAAATGTACAAATACACACTTTGCTACTGTCATTTTTGTAATGTAATTTCAAGTTTTGCTCCTACTAGACAGAATTTCAGGAAAGGTCATAATGGTTTACATGAAAATTTCAAAAAACGATTTGGTACATTGCAAACTTCCCATGAAACAGACAAGCTTTTCCTTCAGTGTCAAATACGTCGTCACTCACATGAGTGAAAATGGAATGCAAAGATGACTAAATTATTGCTATTGGAAAGTTTTGTATTGGCTTGAAAATGAGGAAAATCACTGCAAGGTGCCAGGCATCAGGAATCAGCATCAGGGCTGATGGTCCTCTAATGTTCACATTCTGAATACAGAGGTAGCACAAGGATCTTTTTCTGGCAACAACACGATGACTCTTTACAGCTCTGCTAATTGTATCCTAAGTAAGAAAAGAAGAAAAGTAAAACTGGCAGAGAGAAAGAGGGAGAGACAGAGAGAGAAAGAGGGAGAGGACTTCTTTAAGAGTCAAACGCAGTTTTGAGCTCTTTTTTCACATCATCCTAATGAAATCTGAATAAGACTGGCCCAAATCAAGCACTATATCCACACATCCAGAGCAAATGTGGGGTAACTTCAAAATGCCTTTAATTCATAAAAGAACTGAACAAGACCCTTTTAGGCTTATGGGCATATTTCTCATTATAAAAGTCTTTGTACCGGGTGGGAATATATCCTTGAGAAGTCTGGAGAAAAGCTCCAGGGCTGAACAGGTAACAGCTGGCTGCCTGTGAACAAGAGCACTGTCATTTCCCAAAGCAATTGCAGAATAAATGCATTGGGAGAAATGCTCTGTGAGCCATGGCCTGACAGCCTCAGTCTGTCAGTATGTGACAGCAGCATGTGAAGAATAGTAAAAATGAAAGCAGCAGACAATATGTATAGAGAGCAGCAAATACAGTGAAATAAAGAGAAATTGGAGTTCAAAATGTCCATGGTCAGTCTGTATGATTTCTGGCAGCTTTGCTTCCTTACTCCTTCTAAGAGGCTGATTTTTATTTGCTTGGGGTTTTTTGTTTAGCTGTTATTTGTTTGGTTGTGTTTCATTTTGTTTGTATTTTCTAATCTACCTGTTCTGTAGTTACTTATAGTTTCCTGGTCTACTTACACACAGTTACAGACAGGGAAATGCATGCTGTCTTTGGCATATTCAGATCAAGGATGAGGTCTTTCTCTGGATGAGTATTTATGGTATTGCGCAGGAGACACCTTCACTAGCTTGGCCTTTGGCAGTGCTGATGATTGCCTGTTTTTTTTGGTCCTACTTTTATACCCTTTTATACATTTTATACCTTTTCCCTTTCTCTATACCCTTTTCCTTCCTTGTACCCCTTACCCTTATACCCTGTACCCTTAGTACTGCATGTTTATGGTTTTGTAGTCTGATATTTAGTTTAGTTTGGGGGTGCTATGAGGGGGAAGACAAAACATCACTACTATCTCAAAACTACAGGCTCCAACCTTGAAGAGTCTGGATTCTGGAACATGTTTTTGAGCTAGGCTGTAGTTTCATTTAGGGGGGAGGAATAGGGAAATAGTTACTTCATTTGTTAAGTTACTCATTGAGGGATTTTAGGTAGATATGCTAATTTGTAAAGTCCATAAAAGTTGTATACGGGGTTACACCCAGGGGCTCCAACAGAGGTGTACACCAGGATCTTATTAAACCAAGGGAATACCCTTTTCCTATACTGCTGTGTCTGCTTCTTATTTTTTACCAGCACTTAAGGCATCACTGACAGTCTGTTAATATCTGCCATGAAATGTCTTTTTGAGGGATATAGTTATATTGGAGTGTTACTTTGCAGTGGTCAGGGAGCAAACGTATTCACAGCTTAACCATTCAGTCACCAAAGCTATGCACTGGCAGTAATCTTCTGTTTTTCATTCCAAAGATTGTTAGCAAATCTGTGGACAGCACTGTGAAGAGCAGATGGCCATGTCAGGGCAAGCATAAGTCTTCCCTCAGTATACCACTGAGCAGACATGATCTGGTTCCAGTCCCAAACTTGGATTTCTGTAGCCTCAGTCAGTTCCTGCGGAAGAGAAATGTGGCAGTCACATATACACAAACTGGCATAAATTTAACTCTTAAACCTCTCTTTTTCATTTCTTACTTTTTCCAGGGTTGTGTGACAACTTTTTCAAAAATTTCTTTGTCTTACTTCCACGCAGAGAATATCCCAGCTATAAGCTACTGACCTCAGCATCTGCAGAAAGTGAATTCTCCCACCACCAACTCCCACTCTGCTCAGTGCTGTGGGAATATTTTCCTCTACACAGTGTGTGTATCCCTCAGTCCTTTTTCTCTCTCACCTTCCTATCAAAGTATGCCCTGCCTGTCACTGATTATTTTGCCTGTTAACTCCCCTAGTATTTTTTAGATTCTTCTAGACCATTCTTGTTTCTGCAGCCATTCACAGACACAAAGGTTATAGGAAGGCTTGTCGAAACTCACTTGAGATGGCTGTGCAGGAAGACTTTCTGGAAAGAGAGATGAGCAAACAAATAAATTTTTTTCATTTCTTTCTGTTGTGTCCTCACGATGATTGTATCTTTTCTGGATGCATGGAAATATCACAATGTTGGAACAACTCTCAAAATGTGTAGAAATGTTCATTCTGGCCTGAATTATTTTCCTTCAAGTGCTTTTCTCCTTCCTTTATTGAGAAATATTCATTTAGTGTAATTTAATGTTATTGCTACTTTTCCTCTTGTCTTTCCAGCTGCTCTGTGTTTGGTCAAATTCCCAGATTTCTTAATTATGAAAAATCCTTTCCCTGGGGGAAGCTTGAAAAGGATTTAGGTTTAAAACAAATAAAGAGTTCCAAAGTAAATAAGGCCTTCAAGATCCAGCCTTTTATTGACATATTTTTCTATCATTTTGGTCTGAGAAATGAGATGTATCTCTAAGAAGGTTCCAGTAGCAATTTCCAGGCTACGGTCTAAAACTCAAATAACTCACTCTGCAAAACATGACAGCTAGTACAGATCTTCTTAAACCTGGAAAGAAATTGGAGCACAGCTAAAGCTCATCTGTGAAACATTCATAACTGGCTTTAAGGTAACTGCCTTCTAACACTTCAAGTATAGACTTCTGCTATTTCTTCCTATTAACAGATGTGAACCATTTCTTTCCCTTCAAGATGAAAATATATACAGAATGTGAGTTTCAGTTTAGTGCATGGCTGAATTTGACAGAATCTTTATCATGACTGTGTAATTTTAATTTGAAAATCAGTTGCTTCCAAAATTGTTACTGCCCTTTACTCTGTTGTGCTAGAAGTTTGCTTAATTTTTACTAATATTTGAAATAGAGTAGTACAACATATGCTGAAAACTCATTTCACAATCAGATTTGTTTCACCTTTTATGTTCCCACACCTTTTATTCCTTTATAATCCATCTGATCAAAAAGTGGAAATTATTTCATGCAACAAAAAGTTTCTTTCAAAATATGCTCTGTTGAGCAATTTTCTCCAAAATCTAAAAGGAGTTTTTGAAAGAATATGTCTAAATAAGTGACAGATGTTTCTTCTTTTCCCAGACCTATGAAAATCCATTTTGTAGTTTTACTCTGGAGCTGTAGAGGGAGGCACATGGCTTTGGGACAGCCAGCCAAGACAAGCTTTCCTGGCTTTCTATGTAGGTGAGAATTGGTGGTTCCAAGAGTGGAATTCCCGACCCTGTTTGGCTCCTGGCATTCCTGCTAGGAGACAGCAGCTGTGAAAGCTATGGGCTTCCAGGTATTCTGCTGCAGAGCTGTGTTGTGGTTTTAGTAGAAGGGAGGGGGCCATAAAGATGGCTCCTGTGAGAAGTTTCTGGAATTCTTCACCATTTCCAGCAGAGCCAATCTCTGATGGCTCTGAAGACGATGGACATGTCACTGGCCATGTTTGGGCCAATTAGAAAGGTTAGTTACGCCTCTGTGATGACATATTTAAGGAAAAATCAAAACAAAGTGTGCACGCAGCTGCTTTTAGTTAGAGAAGGAGGAGGATGTGAGAACATGTGAGGGAAAACAACATGGAGGCACCAAGGTCAGTGGAGAAGGAGGGGGAGGAGGTGCCCCAGGCTCGGGAGCTGAGATTCCTCTGCAGTCCGTGGTGAGCCCATGGTGAGGCGGGGTGTCCCCCCTGCAGTCCATGGGGGTCCATGAGGGATGCAGAGAGAGCCACCCGCAGTCCATGGGTGAGGTGCCAACATTGGAGCGGGAGATGTCAGAAGCCGCAGCAGCCGCAGCAGCCGTGGAAGAAGCCGCAGGAGCCACAGATGCCAGAGAAGCCGTAGCAGGTGCAGCCCAGTGAGAGACAGAGACTGAAATAAAAGTCCCGCAGTTTCTGAAGGAGGTTACCACGCTGAAGCGGGTGGATGTCGGAGGAAACTGCAGTCCAGGTGGGAGACCCGGTTTGGTTATGAAACTGTTGAGGCTGGATCCAGGGCATCCAAATAATGAAAACTTGGCATGTTGCCTTGAAGACCGAGATACATTTTCAGAGAAAATTCTCATGATGCTGCTTCAGCTTCTCATGAAGCTGTTTAGCTTCACCTACAAATCCGTTGGGCCTCATGGGGTTCATCCAAGAATTCCTAAAGAGCTAGGTAATGTCATCACAAAATTTCTCTTCATTTTTGAGTGGTCTTGGGAATCCAGAAAGGTCAAGCTAATGGAAAGCTGGTGAATACAGTCAGTGGTCACAGCCATCACAGATTCATGAGATGAAAGTCCTGCTTGTCAAATCTGATTTCTGTTTACAACAAGACAAGCCACCTAGCTGATCAAGGGAAGCCAGTGGAAATCTTTCTAGATTTCAGTAAAGCTTTCAATACTGTCCCTCTGAGGATCCTTCTGGACAAACTGTCCAGCACATGGCTGGATAAACACATTGTGTGATGGGTGAGCAACTGGCTCATGCATTGGGCACAAAGGGTTACAGTGAATGGGGTGACATCAGACTGGTGACCTGTCACTGGGGGGTTCCACAGGGCTCCATCCTCAGCCTTGTGCTTTCCAAAATCTTCATAAATGGCTTGGACACAGGACTGGAAGGGATACTAAGTAAGTTTACAGATACAGGTACAGGTACAAAACTGGAAGGAGCTCTTGACTTCTTGAGGAGAGGGAGGCCCTGTAGAGAGACCTTGA
>VYZT01023601.1:0-30957 GCA_013400735.1 Pomatostomus ruficeps | reverse complement strand
TGCTGGTTGCCTTGGAGAAGAGATCGCTCTCACCTGGCTACAGCCTCCGTCCAGGCAGCTGTAGAGAGCAATATGGTCACTCCTGAGCCTCGTTTTCTCCAGGCTGAACAATCCCAGCTCTCTCAGCTGCTCTTCATAGGACCCTTCACCCACCTCATTGCCCTTTTCTGGACTCATTCAATGTCTTTCTCAGAGAGAGGGGCCCAGAACTGGACATAGTGCTCAAGGTGAGGCCTCAGCAGTGCTAAGTACAGGGGGAGAATATTTTAGAATATTAATTCAGGAAAAAAATAGTATGCTGGCACTTCAGCTCTTTCTGCTCCAGTTTAAGAAATTCTGTTGAATTTTCAGATTGAACTGTATTTTTTTCATCATTCTTTCTCAATTGAGAATATTCTTTGATGTTTCATCTTCTCAGCTACATCAGTAAGTTCCTTTGTAATTACCCAAAGATAACACGTCTCTTTCTAATAGCAAAACTGGAAAGCAAATGTTCTCTTTGAAATAAAATAATTAAAGTTATGCAGATAAACTAATCAATTAATTAGAGTATATTATATGGCCTACCAAGAAAAAATCCTCCAAAGTTCAGTTTTGGTAATGTCCAAGGTGTAAAAGGTAAGGTATAAGAATAATTCTGCACAAAGATATAATACGTAAAACTGTAGCTAGGTGAACTGTCATCAACTATAGGATCCATTTGTAGGAAGAGATGTAACTGACAATGAAGTGAATTAAAAAAAAAACAAACCTACAAAAACCAGTTCTGTTGGTAACAGGATAATATTGCATGTCACTTTTTAAAATATACCAACCACAATGCTGGAATTGAGGGGAGAAGCAACTTGATCCACTGAAGAAAATTAGAATATGTGATGATTCTTCAGCTTTGTGTTCCTTGCTGATACAAATATTTAGAGTTTTTCTGTCCATAGTGCTTAAGTAGAGTTTATTCAGCCCAGAATTCTCCTGTAGTGAAAAGAGGGGAGCCTTAGAGGAAAAGAACTTGGCTTTATTGACCTATTGTGCAAAAGTAGCTGGGACAAAATGTCTTCCTTTAGCTCATTCAACTTTCCACTTACAAAACTTTTGCTGATCTTACTCTTGACATGTCCACCTTTTCTAACTTCTTTCATTTGTTGTTTCTTTCTTTCATCCAGATACTTTGTCATGCATTCTTGCTCCTTTCATCCGCTTCCTCTTCAGATACTGTTGACCCTACAAGATACCAATCCTTGCTGCACCTGTACAAACAGTGAGTAGAAACCAGCTTTTCTTTCCCCTCAAACCTCCCCAGAAAATGTAAGGTAAACCTTCAGGCTTAGCAACACTACTCCTAGCAAGATGGATTTCTCATTAAGAATATTAAATGCAGTATGCACAGAATATGCCATATAATGACCTCTAAATAAAGTGTAATAAGATTTTATGAATTGTACCTACTGACATATTAATTTGATCACTTTCAAAACTATAACCTTATTATAGATTTCATCAGGTTCCATTATACTGCAGTTCTTTTTCACCAAGACCATTCAAACAGTAACAAGTGCTCAAAAGAATTATTAGGTGAAAAAAGGACTGCTCTTATATAAAGAGATGAGAAGGTGTGCTTCCCCACCCTGCTTTCTACTTAAGGAGAAGTCACACTGGTTGTGATGACTGCAGGTGCCTTCAGCTGGACTCTGGGGAGACAGATAACAACACAATAGCTGAGGGCTATAAATCTTGCTCAACTGCTGAGGGCTAGTTGAGCAAGCACCATCCAAAATATGGCTGGTGTGCAAATGGGACTGTAAGTCAATCATCTTGTTCCATTAACAGTGAGCAGCCCAGCAGGCTGCATGCCAGCATCTCCCCCTGAGTAGGGCTGTCTCTCCAGGTTACTGCTTGTGGCTGAGGGTATCCTTATTGTGTCAGATACTGAGTAAGTGACATGGGAATAAGGGCTTGAAGCTTGGAAATCTTAGCAAAGTGATATAAAAGATGGATTTCACATATGTAATCCTTTAGATACAAACCATTGACCAAATCGGCACTAGGTCTGGATTCAGCTGCACCTGAACTCCACTCTGGGAAGGAGTTTAGAACTTAAGGGTGTCTTTTCTGAACCTCATGGCTCAACAGGAGGATCTCCCTAACCATTTTGTCTGACTTTGTCTTTTATGCAGTAAATAATTAAGTGTACCTTGTCACTGAATCTTTTTAAACCATTAACCAATTTGTCATTGAACTCTTGTCTTATATCTACAAAATATATTGTTGCTTCTCTCTAGTGAGTAGAGTACATCACTCTTTCCTTGACAGAAGGGGATATTATAACTTCTCAAAATAAAGGCTGCAAAAATGATAATGACACATTGGAAGCAAACAAGGTAGAACTGGGCAGTTTCTTTTACACTGAAAGAAGGGGAAGAACAACTTGGTTATAACCAGCACAAGTAATCTTGGTGTTGGACATGAGACTTTAAAGTAGCAGGACTTTGCTAGAACCTTCTAGCACCTATTGGATCCTCAAATGTAAGTATCTTTATTATAGAGCTTAAAGAAAATGCATTAGCTGATTGCATTTGATTGCAATTAGTAGGACTTATTCCACCATAAGGCTATATCTCCATTTTAGGATTATTTTTATTTGCATAAATACAAATTTTTTTGTGTATACACCTCTTGCTCTAATAAGAGTTCTACTGGTAGAGAGCATACATTTCTCTGCTTGTGAGAACTAATACAATGGCATTCCTTAGGAGCTGAAGGATTAAACTGCTGTAAGAAGTGATTAAACAGTATAAGAAGTGATGAGATTAGTTATGAGACTGCAATGCTATTTTTTTCCCTATTGATTGCAACCTTAAATTTCAAAGAACTATCTGTCAGCAGGAAAGACAACAGTGACCGTTTTGATCCTTGAAGTGCTGCTAACAGGCAGACAAATGTAACCCTACCCTCTTAGGCCTTCCTTTTTTTTGTTTTTCTGAAATTATTTTCGGCAAGTTAAATACCTTTGGAAGTTGGAAAAGGAAAGTATCATTATTTGTGTCAGGGAGCTGCAATAGTTGCTCCCAAAAAGTGTGCTGGGAGCCAGACTGACCCCAGCACCGGCAAGACGGTCCCTGCACTATCGCAAAGCACTTGAGCTGCGTGAGAGTAGGGTGGTGACAACAACAGGTCCCATCAAGAGTCCAGTGAGTATCACGTGAAGCAAGATAACAAGCCATGTCCTAGCTCAGTCCAGGAAATCCAAACAACAGTTTGGAAAGAGGCTGGGGACAGGCACACCTAGAACAGAGTTCAGTCCTCAGGTTGAGCTGAAAGGGGCTCCTGGGCTCATGGGTAGGGCTGCAGGGAGGCTGCAGGGGAGGATAGTCATTGTCAGTAGAGCCTGTTAGACACCATAGGGCCCTGAGAGCTTGTCAGGGAAAAAACCTAAGCTATCAAAAATCAAACTGTTCTTTCCATGCAGAAGTTGCCACTTCTATTGCAATTTACTTTAGCACAGTCACTATTGCCTCATTTTTCCTAACTCACCACCTTTTTCCATGCAAAAGGAAGGAGGAAAGCAGATGAGCTGGGGGCATGCACAAGGAGGGCATGCATGAACCACGTACTTCATCTCTTATCAGAACATGGATCAGCTTGTTTGGTGCAGGAGTGCCAAGGGCTCACAGCTCTCCGCAGTTTGGTCTCTCCTTTGCAGAATGGGAGGTTAAGGGTCACAAGAAGGGACATACATAGGCAAATTTCCTCTGCCTTTTTCCTGACTGGGGTTTTATGAAGTAAATATGAAGTTCAGAGAACCAAGTAGGAATGATAACAAATGAACAGACTTCAGAAAGTGCTCTCTTACAACCCAGAAAGTAATGAACCTCTCACCTTCTCTGGCTAATTCAGAACATAACGTTCATTAGACCTGAAATAAGTTGCAAAGAAAATACTGCCTAGAGTCGCATTATAGCTCATTGAGTGACAATTTTGGAGAGATTAATTCATGCTTGAGAGGGAAGAACTTTGTCTTTTTTGCCATAAAAGTTATTCTCCTCCAAGTAAGTTAGACCTTTTTGATCTGTGTCTTTACCTTGTCCATCTTGTCTTATGCTCAGTAAACTAGAAATCAGGAACTACTTTTCTCTTTTTTTGTCACTTTTCCAGCATAATTTCTTTTAGAAAGGCATAAGAAAGGGTCCAGAAAGGGGAGAGACCTGTTTGTTACATCCCATTTTCAGTGTAGCAGGTACCAGCCCTCAAAAAGAAAGATCCTCTGCAAATCTGTGTGCACTGACTGTTAGCCTTCATATTTACTAAACTGAATAATTTGAGACCATCAGCACCACCTCACCACTTGTCTTCCTTACCATGTGATTCATACAAACATTTAATATAAGCATTGGTTGCGACACAGATATCTCTAAACACCCTTTCATAAAAATCAGCCTTCTGCTTGTACTATCCAAATCAAGCTCTGAACTAATTACTTATCCTCTGCAAGATCTTTCATCTTATGGCTCTTTAATAGAAAACTGATAAATGAACTTGCTAAGTGCCTCTATAAAATCAAGGATTACATCAAATGTTCCTACCTTGTCCATGTACTCACTGACTGAATTCCCTGGTCTGACCTCACAGCTGATCCTGTTTTGAGCAGGAAATTCAACTAAAGAACTTCAGGGCTATCCTGTATAGAAATCACGTTGTCTATTCCTCAGTTTGTCATATTTATGTAAGAGTCCATTAATTATATTTTTCTTACATTTTCTGCTAACTTGCCTCATACATACATCAGTCTTACTTGTTTGTGGTTTTGCAGGTGGCCCTTTAAACGAATTTCCACATTTTCCATTCTCCGGTCTCATCATACTTAGATTGCTCTATAGAGTAAATATGTATATCACCATAGCTAGAAGTTACAGACCACTCCTATTTCTTCCACTAGTCTTTCTTTGAATTTCTTAAGAATTCCTTTAAATATGATATCTTCTTCTCATTACTGCTCATTTTACCTTTACCATACCCTTTTTCATACACACTCTGACTTGAGACAAACCATGACAAAATTTTCAAGTTACAAATTTGAGTTTGTGTACTTAATTCAGTACTGACCTTTTTGCAATATCCCATCTACTATCTCACTTGTCCTTAGTTTTTTGGGTTGGTTTTGGGGGGTTTTTTGGTGGTTTTTTTTTTTTTTTTTTTTTTTCCGTCTATAATGACTTGTTACTTGGTATCCCATTGTATTTGATTAACAAATTTTCCCTCTGAAAACTATCTCCTTTTTTTTTTCTAGCATTGATTCCATGTGCTAACACTACAATTATAGCTCTGAGAAAGGCCTAAAGTCCCTTGTTTTTCTATTACTTGTGCATATGGTACATATATTCCCTAGTACCTGGGGTGAAATTTGACATTTTATTGCCATAGAACACTTTCGTATTAATATCATGTTCTGTCCAATAACTTGTGAAATACGGTTCATAAGTATTAATGCTAAAACTTCCTTGCTTGGCTGCTATTGGCTTGAAAAACATAGCAACTGTTTCTGGTTTTCAGCATTACAAGTCTTGGTGTCCGTGTCCAAGGAGCTACAAGCATGTATGGATCTTGTTAATTGCAGTGATTCTTTTTGCTACTCAAAATTAACAGGGTAATAAGATGACAACCACACCAGGATTTATTATTCAAACCATGTTTTATTGGTAGTAATGTTCTGTTAGCAAGCAGCTTAGTATGAAAGAAGGATAGAAAGAAGTTATTATTAAGGTATCTTCAATCATTCAATTTTTACAGTGTTTCTTTGTTACTGAATTTTTCTTTACCTGTTACTATATCTATTCATGATCTCCTTCTAGGCTTCATAGGCTGCTGTATTTCCCTAATTAATTTCCCTTGCATCTTATTTTGTTTTGAACAGACTATTAAATAGTAGAGCTCATGAGATCCATGTGTGCTATGGATGTATGTGGCCAATTAGACTTTAGATTCAGTCAACAACATTGAGAAGAAAGGAAGTACTTGTGAGATCTAACTGGATTTTACCATACTCATATGGGAATATTTTTGTATGTGACTGTAAGATTTATCTCTGTAGCATTCCTTTCACTGAGTATCTCTGCCTTTTCCTTCATTTTCAGCATCAAAATACATTTCAGAATGAAGCCTCCTGAATATTACAGGTAGTAAAGAAAAAATACAAAACTAAGAGCAACTAGTCATAATGGCATCCCAGAAGCAGGAGATAGGCCACTAGGCCACGTACCATTTAACATGGTAGGCACTGAAATGAAAAAAGAACCAAAACAACCCCCCAAAATTAACTATATTAACTACAAAAATGGATCTTAACTTTCTAGCTGTTTGTAGTAAGTCCATAGTAGGAACTGAATTAATGTGATTTCATGAAAATTGAAAATAAGAAGATATGCAGAAATATTCCTTAATGTGAAAAAATTACATAGGAAGAACAAAATCATCTGTCTTGTTCTCTTTTTTTGGCAAGCAGTTACTGGCTTTGATCAATGCTAGGAAACAAAATGACTAAAAGCTATTACATTTTTAGTCTCTATTTTGTTAAATTGATGAAAATACATATTTTATCTGCTTTACATCTGGTACAATTATGTTTTTACAAGAGCTCCAGGAGTGCTGTCAGATGACAGAAGTACTTAGTCTTTGGCAATTTAGGATGAGAATATTTTGATAGCCTTTTTTGCAGGCCAGATTTTACGGTGCTTTTTTCCTTCATATATTTTATTTCGAGTTTTTGTGGGTTGTAGGTTCAAGCCTGCAATGCTTGAATCAACAGCTAAATTCCACAGAACCCTTCGAAATGCATACAGCTTGAATAAATGCTTGATCTGTATTCCAAATTAAAGCTGAAAATATATTGAAGAACTCCCATGTATATTATATCAGAAAGCTGTTGTAAGGAGTTTTCTATTCAGGAGGCACCCAGAGGCCAGATTTGTGACCGCACTGTGGCAGCAAGAGAAATGAGAGTCCGAGCTAGACATTGTCTTCTTTGGGTCATTAAGACTGACCTTTCCAGGATACTGTGCTACATTTCTGTAGTAGTTTGTATTCAATAAAATCTGAGCTGCAGCTACTCTTATTCATACCTTTAGATATGTTTATTAATGATTTTTAATATCTTAAAACCTGAATTTGATTGTTTTTCTTCTCTACAATTCCAATAGCTCTGAAAGAAAATTGTGTTTGTCCAAAGGTAAAAGATTCATCACTTTCATTCTTCAAATAATTACAGAGAATTACAGATAGCACAGAAGAAAAGTTTGGCACACTCTTTTTCATATATGCTATTAAAAATATGTATCAAGGTGTAAAAGAAAGACTGGTTTTGTTACTTGAATAATGATTGATCTTTGGTAATACCACTAAAGGGCCTCTAAAATCAAAATTATTTCCTGGGGCAGGAATGAAAAGTTAGCTTATTTTTTAAAACGTCCTAGTTGATTTAACAGTTGTTGTAGGGGGCTGCAGTTGTGTCTCTGTTGTGGAGGCTGATAGGCAATAGGCATCTATAATGTTTAATGCACTTTTCCTACTGCACAGTATTCTCTGTAAGTACACAACACTGTGTTGAATCACACTCTTGCTTTTAATTAGTGCTCTTAGCTGAAATTGTACTTCCAGTTGTCCAAGTATAATGAATTGAATTCAAGTTCATGTATTCAAACTGAGCTAAGTGGCATAATTGGAAGCACATTCTTCTTTGAACGTGGCCAAATCTGAATTATCTTCCCAATCTCTTTGCCTTGAAGGCCTCTCTAGTGTATCTTTTGTAGAATTAAAGACAACTCTTTTAAGTAGGAGTTTCATTTGACCAATAAATAAACTCCTTTGAACTTCTCCAATTCTTTATTGGGGATACTAATATAGTTGGAATATCTGAGCATCAAAATAAATGACTTGAAATAACAAATGTCTGAAAGCACAAAATTTTTATTTAAATCAACAAAAGCTATGTTTCCTGAAAATTATAGGAGTTTTCCACTTCAAAATAAGGATTTGAAAAATCAAAGCTTTTATTTGAAATCAATTTTGTTGTTTCATTTGATAGAGTTACAGAAAAAAATATTTCTAACTACCTATGTCCTATACCATGACTATATGTTCTATACCATATATTAACAAATGCATTTTTAAAAAATCCCAACCATGAGATAATGTCAAAACCTTTAGGAATATTGCATATCTTACAAAAATTCAGTAATTAGGCTCTGTTTCTTTCATATCTTCCAAGTTAATACTAGATTAAGATGTTGGTTTTTTTTTAAATTATCACCTTTATTGTCTGATGTTTAGATGCCTGTTTGAGATGCATTTAAGAGCTTTGATCTGAACCTTATTTCTTGTGGAAAAACGTCTCCTGTTACCTTTTGAACTGGCTGCTCTGTTTGTATACCCATTTCAAATTTTGTTTCCAAAATAAACACAGCAGAAATAATTAGTAATTATCTAATCTTTTTTTGTGTATAAAACAAATGATAGAACTAAACTTGAGAATGTTCACATTGTGTCCAATTTTTGCTTGAATGAAAAACCTTTTCAAAAAAAGAGAATAAAATGAATTGTTTTAAGGAAGGAAGAATACAAGGTTAAGCACAGGATAATGTTCCTTATTCTCATTGTCTTTAAGAGAAAATGCAAACACAATGTTTTTGTAGCTGCATTTTCTCTGTCACAAGATCTTGTTATATGGGTTTTTTTGCAAAATGTATAGGTTTTTTTAGTATTAGAAATGCTTTCAATAAATTCTCATCTATGGATTTTTCTTTCGGATAAATTCAATATATTGAATGTTTTAAATTTTTCAGTCCACAACCTTTTTTCTTTTTGTCTCTGTATTTCAATTAGTTCCATCTCTTTCCTAAATCCTTTTGAATATTATAACATCCTTTTGAAGTCTGAATACTTAAACTGGTGACAGTCCTTCCATATTTACATATCAAGTGTGTAAATTGCATAAACCTCTGTTTTAAGATTGTTCCGAGACTGCGTTAATTTGCCACCAATATGAACAATCTGAGCTGTCTTGACCAGACCATGTCACTGAGAAGCCCTGCTCAATTATTTATGAACACCTTCACCCTTACCTTTTCAAAGTTACATTTATATTACTTACACTGTAGATCTGGTCTATGTGTTTTGTTTCTAAATGGATTACTTCACCTGTAGCTATATTCAAATTAAGCTTTATACATCATATTATCTATTCTGTCTTAATAAAATATTTATGCTGATGACTTTTCTGAGGACTTCAGAAGGAAAGCTGGAAGCATAGCTTTCTGTAACAGTGGCAGCATTAATTTTATGATTAATCTTTAGAAAATCAAATTCAAGTGGTTAGAATGCCTGTGTTTTCCCTAGCAGATTTTGTGAGAAGTAAAGGCTTAATGTAGCCCTGCCAAGCTACAGGTTTTGGATAAGGTAACAGACAGCAGACTTACAGCTTTAGGAGAAAAAAAAAATATCTCTAAATAACAATACAGTAACGAATACAAGCCAGTAGTATAATTAACCAAGTAATTTCAGTAGTACAATTATCTAGGTCAAAACCCCCAAGAAACCCAGTAATTCCCTGATAGTGGGCTAAAGTTAATGTTAATATCCAGGTGTGCGGTGGCTTACACAGTCGTGGTGGTAAAGCAGGCTGGCAGGAAGTAGGGCACAGTGTCATCTTTGGATGAGACACTTGGACCGGTCAGACCCAGGGCATTCTGAATTTCCTGGACTGTCCTCTTTTGCTGGGTTGCAGAAGCTCTGTCTGGACTTGGTTACACACCTTCATATCCCAAGGAATCATTTAGGGTAAATTTAGCAATAGAAGAGTCACTTGTTCCCTAAGTGGTACTACTATAGATGAAAACCGAGCTCCCCACTGGCTGGTATGAGAAGAGGTGAGGGTAAGGGAGAAAAGTGAAATGTTTACGGCTTATAAGTTGTGATTCGTTTTGGTATTTCACTGAACAGTGAAACACTTTTCATGGTGAGCTTTTCAGCTTCAACTCAACTGGTCTGCATGGAAGTCTTTTTAACATTTATGCAATGTAAACAACTTTGTACATTTAAAAAACCATCTGATTGTTGGGCTGTAACTCTTGTACCATAAAACTTTCCAGATTTCCTGCAATTTCATTTTTTATGTATTACTGCTATATGTATAATTTTTGCCTGTAAATATTCACTCCAGAAGCTTAATTTTTTGTGACCTGTGGGTTTTTTTTTAATCCAGTCTTCCTTTTTGTGAAAATAATAATAATAATTTGTTGAATTCAAATGTCTATGATATTTCATACATTCTATACTGGTAAAAACCTCCCTGAAAATTTCCAGAAAAATACTTTTTCTGAACCACCCATTATTAGCCATTTCTGTTTATGTAAACTATAGATGTCAGATACCACTGAAGTTTTTTTTTATCCACACTATAATAATTTCTCTTCATGCATATAGTGGTTTTTGCTAGTTTATGTAGATGCCCTAGTAAAAACTTGTCACTACGCTAGTTGAGATGGTATGCTATTATCCTAGAAAACATTTTACAAGTCTTTAACAATCAGTTCCTCTTTTCTGTTCTTTATAATGCCACACCTACTTTTATTAAATATCATTATTTTATCCTCTGACAACATGATTATATCATTTTAGATTAAGCTTCAGTAACTATTTAACAATAGCTAATAAGCCCTGATGAAAATTGTGTTTAATGGAAAGAAATAAAACAGAGATCTTGGAATGTTAATTCAATGTACAAGAAACCATATAATCAGCAAGAATTATTTACCTGATGATGTGACATGTTGAAAATCTCATTATCTGGTTTATTACTCAGCAGAGCTTTTGCTGCACAGATAAAATTTGAAAAGACTATTTCTTCTGGCTAAGAAAGGATTATTTATAATCAATATCTATATGTAGTCAATGCAATCTATTTTGATATAACTTACAGGCATTTTGGTTTTCTTTTGCTAGCAAGTTCTGTTTCAAAGAGAAGAGATGAAAGTTTCAGTCTCTTAGTCTCTTTCAGGTTTAAGAGACTAGATTTGTGTCTTTACTGTTTCATGACTATTACCTATGGAAGAGCCGTGAATGTCACTTACTCTCAGGAAATCACCTTGGAATTAGTTCGACCTTAGCAGAAGCAATTTTTTAAATAACATCAACTGAAATTTTTTACATACTTGGTTTCATCTCATTATGCTCAGCTGTTGGGCCCTGAAATAATGAGATAATTACCACTGTGGATCAGTCTTCTATCAGGCACATTTGATTTTGGTTATATGGGAATATTTTACTTCATTTATTTATTTTTATTAGAAATAACTTGACAGCCACTCCATTAAGAAAATTCTTCATCATTCTTTACTGTTACTTTCATTTACCCGTGATCCCTGCTCTTTAGAATTTAGGTTCCAGCTGGACCTTCACCAGCCCTCCAGTGCCCGGAGCAGCCTGGCAGCCCCTGGAACCATGAGCGGGAGCCCGGTGCCCCAGTGCATCACGGCAGGCTCCAGCATGGGAAAATTTATTGATAATTTCAAATTATTTTAAAGTTTTGTAGATCATGGAGATTTTGTAGATATGTACTACATAACATAACATAATAACATATTCTTCCCTGAGTTATTGTCTATCAAACTGTGGATTTACTCACTCAAGCACAAAAAGAGGGCAGATCTGATTTGCCTGAAGTTTTGTAATTGAATATCTTTCTCTGAAGACTAATTGTGATTTGACATCAATATTCGATTATTGTGATGATAAACATGAGGCTTATCTTTCAACATGTCTGAGAGGAGGTTTACTGTCTTGCACAGCTCTTCCTGAACTGCATCCTTTTCCTACAGACCCCAGAGTACTTACTTTAGAAATGAGGAATGAGATTGCTGTACTGATATTCAAACTTTCATGTGCCAGTTGTGGGAGGGAATAATATGACTGTGTATACAGTATCTAACTTTAGGCATGCTTAAGAAATTTGGAATTTCTGAAATTTCTATATGTTTAGTACTTCAGATAGTGTAAATTTACTTGATGGTGAACTGTTTATAGGTTCTTAATACATGAAGTAGCAATTTTTTAAAATATATTTACCTACAGGCATTTATGTTTGTTAGATTAATAATATTAACAGTATTTAAAATATGATTAATAAAAAAAAAGCTTTCATTTTCTTTTCAAAAATGCAGAAAAGCAAGAATTTTTAAACATAAGGTCTCTGCAAGAATTAATCATTGAAAATAAAAAATAATGATAACTTGGACATCATTACAAGATGATCCTAGTATTGACTTGCAGCATTGTTTTAGTCAGTAATTTCATTTTAATGAAAGCTTCTTAAAAATTAGATATTCCAGACCCATTTTTGAACTTCATTGAAATTTCAATGTTAATATCTTATTTTGAAAAGACATCAAAATATTTAATATTTAGAATGTTAGAATAAATAAATGTTATTATTGATAGCATTTATGTTGGCCTTCTATCTTATCTCCACATAAATAGCCACTATAAACTCCTTAAAAGCTCAATTTCACAGTCATTATTCTGCATGTCAAATATAAAATGAGGGAGATTGTGCTTGAGGAAAATGAGGGAAATATCCAGAAGGCAACTAAGTATAAATCAGATAGTTTGTTCAAAATGAGCATTTGGCTTTTAAGGTTATTAAGAACATTTGGGAAAAACCTGACTAAATAGCTCTCAAAAGTATGTACTTGTCTATTCTTTGGCAAGGCAGTACTTTTTAATTTCAAAACCTAGTAGATTAGTTCCATGCAGACATATTTATATATGGAAGGAAGGATCTGATTTTGTACCTCTTTTGCTGTTGACCCAAGTTAAATAATGAAATTATAGAATAATAGAAAATCTTGGGTAGAAGGGACCTTAAATATCCTCTAGTTGCAACCCACCCCACTAAACCAGGTTGCTCATCCAACCTGGCCGTGAAGATTTCCAGGGATGAGACAGCCACAAATTCTACAGCTCCTTGGGAAAAAATACTCCACTACTCCTCACTGCACTCTGAGTAAACAATTTCTTCATAACATTGAATCTATTTATATAAAATGTGTGGTGTAAATTATATCAACCACAACACTTTTCATTTTAAAGTTTAGAGCAAAATTGTGGAGACTAGAACTGTCTCCAAAGATGTAACCTATATCAAAGAAATCATTACAACTGAATAATTGAAAATCTTTGCAAAGAGATGAGGATATTATTTCACGTGGGTTCTCATGCTTCATCTGTGTTCAGATCTCAGGACACGCATTTATCCCCCTTAATTTTATAACAGGCATGGGCAAGCAATTTAAAAATATAAAAAGCATTTCTAATCTGACTGCATCTATACAATTTATACACCCTAATTTTATCAGGGAATGTTCTGTTTTAAGAAATAGTTTTTAGAAATATGCACTTTAAAAGCACCTGTGTTTCTTGGTAGTTAAGTTAAAAATAACAAACAAAATTTATGGCAATAAATTACCAAATTTTGGAATTTTATTAAGCAAGAATTTCAGATTCTCCTGTTTATTCTTATGCTTCAGATGCAGTGAAAAAGTTCTGAAATATCTTCAGGACTGAATAGAATATCAAAATTTCAAAAACACAATCAATGTTTAGATTATTTTGAATTCAAAACTGGAAATTAATGAGTGCAGAGGTAGAAATAACTATCATGTCTAAAATTGCCTAAAACATCCTGATAGTATGTTTTTGTTTCAAGTCGTTTTGAAATTCAGTTTGTGAACACCACTTTTTTGTGCTATTAGTGTAATTTTAGTATGCCTGCCATTTTTGAGCACAAGGAATATATGGAAAATATATCCAATATATTTGCATAGAAAATAGCATTTAACTTCTACAATCAAAACAACTTATAGTTAACTGATGAAATTTTATAAACAGAAAGAATTACCACTGGATTGGGCCTTAGTCACATGAAGACTATTTTCACCTTAGCATGAGTAAAGTATTTTTTCCCCAGTGCTGATTTCCATCCAGTTTAACAAAATTAAACTTCAAAATGTAACACTTGTGTTTATTCCAGGTAAGGCAGATGTCAGTTTTATCAGTATACTTTGATGTGGAATACATTTAGGACATGTATCTCCTGGACACAAACATTTCTTCAACTCACGTCTCACAACACATAATTTGCATTGTCAGTCTCTTCCTCACTATTTTCAAATTCCACTGTGAAACTCCCCTACATATTGCTCCCTGATTACCAAATTTGCCTTACATCTCAGATCTTTGATTCCTCGTATCTTACCCATATTGTTAACCTCAGGCTCTTTAGTTTCCCTCTGTGTTGCATACTGCTTATCATGTTAGTCCTCTTTTTTTCTTTTTCATTTTTTTCCTGAAGGCTTTTAATCACAGTCTGGACCCTCTTATTCCAAAGGGTTTTTTTTTTTGTTTGGTGTTTTGGGGGGGGGGGGTTTTGGGGGGGGGTGTTGTTTGTTTGTTTGTTTATTTGTTTGGTTTGATGTTGTTCTTTGGGGTTCTGTTGTTTTGTTCTGCTTTTGTTTCTTTGGGTTTTTTTTGGGTTTTTGTTTCTTAAATTCTATACTGGCAGCCTTCTATCTTTGCACAGTTTCCCAATTTGCTTCTCTAATTTCCCAGTATTTTTCACCACATTCCTACTCCTTAACTATTCTTAGTGCACTATGAAATAACTGGTTATAGTTTAAAAAATTTTGTGTGCTTTTTGTCCCTTTTCCAGAATTTCTATTTCATCCCCATTCTTCTATTTTCTGTTTTTATCAGATTCTGGCAGAGTTCAGATGTCTAAACATACCCTTTTAGAAATTCTGGAGTATCTGACATATCTGCATGAGCCTGCAGATACAATACAGGATCTGCAGGAGACATGTACTTTCTGAAATGATGGCTGAACATCAAGAACATCTGAATAGCACCACTTCATAGCATCTACAATAGCATTAGACTCTTCTGTGCAGATATCTGTATCACTCCTTCTGTGTCCTAATTAAGGCTTATCTTTCTGCAGTCTTGCATTGCCTGATTCCAGGCAAAGAAAATATTTAGACTATTTCTGTGTTTTACTTCAATCAATGGTTGATAATAAATTAAACTGATTTTCCCAAGTCAAATCTATTTTGTCCATGATGACAATTGCTAAATGGTCTCTCCCTGTCCTTATCTCAGCCCATGAACTTATCATTATATTTTCTCTCTCCTGTCCAGCTGAAGAGGGGAGTGACAAAGCAACTTTGGTGGGCACCTGGCATTCAGTCAGGGTTAACCCATCACAGAGTGGCAGGAGGACTGCCAGGAGATGTATTTTTCATGAAACATTTCAGTAAACTCAGAATTCTCGTTAATGTTTTAAAATAATGAACACGGATATGTCACAGTTTCAGTGAGTATTTTTGTTGGGTTGTTTGGTTTTTGTGTCTTTTTTTTAAAAAAAAAATCTCTTATTTTTCATTCATGTGCTAGCTCAAATGTTCTTATAGGCTTGTGAGCCTTAGAAAACCTGGCACAGTTTTGGGGATTACAAATTTTCACAGGCATGTTTTTCTTTCTTATCTGTGTTATGGCTTTGCATAATTGCAGTTTTAATAAAGAGACAATTTGCTGCAATTTTGCTTGCAATACATGCATCAGTATATATGGAACAGATTTTAAGCATTAGGCTGTATTTCATACTGGATAAGAGATCGTGTATGTCAGGTCTTTGGCTGGGTTAGCAAAGACTTCCAGAGCTTCAAGGTACTGTTAAATAACTTATGCAGAACCTTAGCCTTAGAACTGGCTTATTTTGAAAGATATAATTCTCTCCAATTTACTGATGAAAGTGGTGGAAGATAATCAATTGATGCTTGTGTGAGTATCAGAATTTGCAAGGATAAAATATACCAGGTAATATCCCTGTTACAAACTGGTTTAATCATAGAGGAGTAAAGAGAACGAAGTCTCTGTGAATAAAACAAAAAGAACTTTGAAGGTTCGAAATATTCCCCCAAAAAAAGAGATAAAAAACAAACGAGATTAAATGTTGGTACAAAAAAAAAAAAAAAAGGCGCTATATTTTTATTTAATAGTAAAAGAGACAAAGAGAAAGAAAGAGAGAAGTAAAGTTAGAAAATACTAAGGTTACTTGAAAAAGTATAGGTTAGGTCACCACCACTCTGTGCTACCTTTGTTGCTGCTTAGACCGGGTGGGGGTAGCGGAGCAAGTTTTGCCTTTTTTTTCTGCTGTTTGAAGCTTCTTACCTGCCCTCTCCGATCCCGGGAGCAGTTTTGCTGGAATGCGGCGGCCCGTGCCCCGGGATGCAGGCGCGGTGCGCGATGGCTGCAGCCGAACCTCGGTCCGCCCGCGGTGCTCCCGGCACGGAGCGCAGGAGCGGGGCAGGGGATCCCCAGCTCACTCCTGACCTCGGTCCGCCCGCGGTGCTCCCGGCACGGAGCGCAGGAGCGGGGCAGGGGATCCCCAGCTCACTCCTGACCTCGGTCCGCCCGCGGTGCTCCCGGCACGGAGCGCAGGAGCGGGGCAGGGGATCCCCAGCTCACTCCTGACCTCGGTCCGCCCGCGGTGCTCCCGGCACGGAGCGCAGGAGCGGGGCAGGGGATCCCCAGCTCACTCCTGACCTCGGTCCGCCCGCGGTGCTCCCGGCACGGAGCGCAGGAGCGGGGCAGGGGATCCCCAGCTCACTCCTGACCTCGGTCCGCCCGCGGTGCTCCCGGCACGGAGCGCAGGAGCGGGGCAGGGGATCCCCAGCTCACTCCTGACCTCGGTCCGCCCGCGGTGCTCCCGGCACGGAGCGCAGGAGCGGGGCAGGGGATCCCCAGCTCACTCCTGACCTCGGTCCGCCCGCGGTGCTCCCGGCACGGAGCGCAGGAGCGGGGCAGGGGATCCCCAGCTCACTCCTGACCTCGGTCCGCCCGCGGTGCTCCCGGCACGGAGCGCAGGAGCGGGGCAGGGGATCCCCAGCTCACTCCTGACCTCGGTCCGCCCGCGGTGCTCCCGGCACGGAGCGCAGGAGCGGGGCAGGGGATCCCCAGCTCACTCCTGACCTCGGTCCGCCCGCGGTGCTCCCGGCACGGAGCGCAGGAGCGGGGCAGGGGATCCCCAGCTCACTCCTGACCTCGGTCCAAGGGTGCAGGATCGGGGGGTTCTCCCCAGGCCGGCGACATCGGCTCCCGGAGGCCTCAGGGAGTCTTGCAACAGGCGATGCTGGTGGGGATGCGAAAGGCAAAGGTCAGGGATTCTGCCCTTTGCTTTCCCTTTCCCCGCCACATTTTGCACCAGTTTCACCTTCCTTTTTATGGGCCTCAGGGTAGACTACTCACGGTCCATCCCACATGTAGTTTTCAGGTCCTCAAGAGGAGTGAATTATCATAAGCAGACATGATGACAAAAGCACTTTTTGAAGCCTTTTTCTTATTACCAGGCTTTTACAATCCCACTTCTTATTATGAGTACATACTCAAACTTCTAACTGGGTAATAAAAAGGCAGTTTGTCTAGCTTTGTGTGAAGTAAATAAAATATCAACTGTCTGGTGCTGAATTCTGTCTGGGCTGTTTTATCTGCTTTCTCAGATTGTAAAAGAGAAGAAGAAGAAAAGTGGTAACAGGAGTTCTAGGTTATAATATCTTTGGGTTTACTAATGGTCTTTTTATGGAAGGGAAAATTAAAAAGATGATGACTACTTGGAATTAGTGTTCTTCAGCTATAGACATGTATTAAAGTCTTTGATGTAGATCCATTTCCCAAACAGGCGGATGTAAAAGCATCTAGTCCTATCCTGTAGTAAAATCTTTCAGGACATCGAATATCTTCTCTAGTCTCCTAAGGTATATAAACTGTAGGAGTGGGGTTACAGAAATAAATGTTACAGTCTTCAAAATAATTGCAATAATTTGAGGGTCAGTATTAGAAATGGAACTGTTCTTTGTAAGAATACACCTTTCTCACACTAAAGCTTGTTAGAACCTAAGAAGCCAAAACCATCTCACACTAGCAGCATTAAACAAACAAACAAAAACACAAACAGAACCAAAAAGAAGTAACAGGGAGGGCTTGTTAACGTAAAAATCAGGTCATAAATAATTTAAATTGAATTAATTTTTTTATGTAAAAGTCAGGCAATTGTTAAGCTTAGCATGTATCTGTGGCTGTTTACCCTGAATTGCTTGTGTAATAAAATGTTATTTCAGTAGTTAGCATATTAACATCATACAGACTTCTATTTGTACTGTTGAATTTACATATTCAAAGATGGTTTGGTGTGAACTCAAGAAATGTAAATATAAAGTAGGACAGACAGGATGGGTATAACAATGACAGGAAGAATAAATTTTGCTAATATCACTAGCAAAAGGCTTTAAATTGTGATAAAAAGAAAGAAGTTTTGTGCTTTCTAATGAAGCAGTGAAAAAGATTTAGTAGGCATGATAGATTAGAAAAATGGTTCCTGCTCCTATTTCCAGCTTAAAAAAAATTATCTGATTAGATTTTCAAAATTAGAATTTTAGAGCTATGTAAAATTCCTTGTGCTTTGAAGATGCTCTCTTTGAAAAATCAAACAGGTCTCCTAGCCTCTTTCTCTTTAGGACAAATTCTCTTGGGGTTGTACCAAAAAGGTTCCTGTATATCTGTTCTTCTGAAGTCCAGTAATTCTGCTGTGTGTCTTGCTTATATCTCTCAGGACTTTAAACTCTAGTCCCATGGTTGTGGTAGCCAAACCTGCCCTTGACTGTATTCAGTGCTTCTTCATTGTTTGTGAGCAGCAGGTCCAACAGAGCACCTTCTCTAGTCGGTAGATTGATCACCTATGTCAAAAATTGCTTTCAACACATTCTGGAATTCTCACAGATTGCTTGCACTAGCTCTAGTCCCCTTACAGCAGATATTAGGAAGATTTAAGTCTACCATGAGCACCAGGGCCTACAGTGGTAAGGTTTTCTCCAGCCATCTAAAGCAGGCCTCATCCATCTCCTCTTGATCCAGTGGTCTTAGCAGACATCTGTTTCAACACCTGTGCTAGTCTGTCTTAATTCCTACTCACATGTTCTCTACTGCTTTCTCTCTGGCTCCAAGGCAGCTTTTTACATTTGAGCCACTCCCTGCAGTGAAGTGCAACCTCCTCCTTGCCTTCCCACCTCCATCCATCCACTGCAGCACTCCACTATAGAGAGATGCTCCATCTTGTCTTCATAATTCCAGTGGCATTATAACTCTACAACTTTGCTTAGACTTCTTATTCATCCTGCTTCTTAATATTACATCCATTTTTATACAGGTATTTGACTTGGGCCCCAAGTCATATGTCATGTCTCTCCAGGTGTAACAACATCCCCTGCAATGTTGTTGCTGAAATACATCTATTTTACCCTTTGTGCCCTCACTTCTCTTCATTTTAGGAAAATGCTACCTAGCATACATAGTTTAAAGTACTTGTCACTACATTAGCAAGTTTGTTGGCAAAGATACTCCTGACTCACTGCCAGATATCCCATCCCTACACAGTAGTGCTCGTTGCTCACAGAGCAATGTGATCGTAAAAGCCAAAGCATTGCTTGCAACATCAGGCCTGTGTTGACTTACTGAAGGAGTGACCTGCTGGAGCCTTTCCCCTTACTGTAAAGGCAGCGTCATCACCTGTCTGCCTTTCCTTTCACTGCATCCCTTGGGCTCTGAAGAACCCTTGGTGCACTTTGGGTTACCCTTATATCACACTGGAAAAAGGAGCAGGGGGTGTTAGTTTAAGAGCTAAGTAAGCCTTGACTTTTGTTCTGCAACATCTCAGAACCAAGGCACTGGTAAGCAAGAAATAGCTTGAAACCTGAATAGCATGACCTGGAAAATCAGGTCATGTTGACAGATAGCTGCTTTCATTCCCCTAGGAAGGGGTCTCTTAATATTACCACATACCTTTTTAAACCTATTTGGGCTCAACTTGCTCTGAAAAAGCCCCCAGTGGGTCTGGTTCATCCTTAACCAATGCCCATAGCACTAGATACATGCTCAAGTTGCAGATTTGCAGATGGAGCAGGAGGTTTTCCTGGCAGAAGTCACAGCCTATTCTGTCTGAACAGTCTTTCTCCTTCACCTGTTTGAACATGACTTCCAGCTGTAGATGCTCTATCCTGCCTTGCACGGATCAGGTTCTTGCCTCTGCTGCTTTCCTGCAAAGAATCCTTTGATACCCTCTTCAAACTCCCTGATGCTGTGCAGTCTCTCAGCTCTCCCCACTGCTCCTTTATCAGGTAGCTCAGTGCCTAGTTCAGAGCACACCTCTCATAGTAGAGGCCCCAGGCCATTTTTGCAGCAGGAAATCCAAGCAGTGGCCAGAGCCTTCTCTGTGTCAGGGCCATTAGCATCAGTCAACACTGGAACTTGTGTCTTGTGGCATGCTTAAGACCATCACTGCACTGTCTCCTTGTGGTTCTGCTCAATCCTGAGCAGCACTGGCAGGCCCCTGTGTGCCTCTCTTCACTAACTGCAGTCACAGTGGCTGTGCCTATTGACTGTCCCTCAGCTCCAGTGTTTCAGTCTATAGTTCCCAGCAGCAGCCTACACAGTAAGCAAAGCCCAGAGAACTGGCAGCAGAGCCTGTAGTTTCTATTCAAACTGAGAGCAGCAACCACAAACAGCAGCACCAGCAGCTTCCAAGGCACCAAGGCACCCTGCCTAGTCCTGCCAGCTGACCAGCACCTTTTCACCACGTTCCCAAACAGCATGACCCATTCCCACTGGCCCGTTCCTGCCACACAGCTTCTTTGCAAGCCCACCAGAGCCTCCCCCCAGCCCTTGCCTCCCCTTGTAGCTGCTGCTGTAAGTGCCACGCTCACAGCAGCTGCTTCCAACAAGCCTGACCTGAATGTTACAGTCTGAAGAGCTTCTCAAGTACAGGGTTTAGTCTGAGACCCTCAGCTGTGATATCACAAATAGTCAAACAATTTTTTATCAGGCTGTAACACTGCGAGGTGTCAGGTTGACAGGAAATGTGCAGGGTAGTAGGTAAGTTTTTCAAGCTTACTGAATACTAAATTTTACTTTAGCATTTGAACAATCATGAAAGCAATTTATCAGTTTACTCTTTTGCAATAAAAATATTAATTCTATGGTATTTTTATTATGTTAAGATGAAAGGTTTTTCTTGCAGACAGTTTAAAACTTTTAAATGTTGTCTATTATTGCATAAATTCAAATATTATTACAAGCATATCTTTTAAGCATTGTGGGTTGTTGAGGGCAGCTTCCTATTCAGAATACGGTTGCATGCTCTTTTTCTCTAAATGCAAGAACAATGTGATCTCTGTACGTTTTTATGTATGCTGGGAAAGTCTCTACCTTTTGAACTCACTGTAGAAACTCAACACTTTTCAAGAGTGCCAAGATCTTGGAAATAATTCTTTAACATTTTGTTAAATTGGAAAGCTGAGTAAAGGAAAGATTGCAGCTTGAGGACATGATGTTAACAGATTAAAAAGAATCCACAAAAATTAACAGCATGCTCTTTTACAAAGACTTAACCTGGGGAAAAGCTTCATTCACAGCTGAGGCCTTTCTGAGACACCAAAGTCAATAACCATGTGACACCATTCTATAGAGAACTAGAAGCTGTTAGATCTAGGGTTGCAACTAGTCTGTCCCCTCTGAATGACTGGTCCTGAACATCACATATTTTATCCAGCTTATGTATCTTATGTGAGCATAGTTAGAAAAAGTTATAACTTTGTGCATTATCATTTGGAACAGCAAAAAGTAAAGTCATCTGCAGTACCTGCTAATGGATAGATGACTTAAACATATGCTTTAATGCTTTAAATAAATACAGCTTATCAAGACGGGGGAACTAAAACAAATGTTATTATACTGGTACCATTTACCCAGCATTTACTGGCACATTTATTGAAAAGGCCATGTGCCTGGAACAGAAGGATTTTGTCATCAATATACTGCTGCTTATTGAATAAAATTTTGTCATATTTTTCCAGATCGAGACTTTATCTTATGCATGCTAAATGTTATTCCATTTGGCTTATTTAGTTAGAAATAATGAAAAGCAAAGACAAAAAGTAAATGCAAAGACTGAATTTTTACTAGAGCAGAATAAACCAAGTTATCATCTAAAAAGCTAGGGCTCACCTGCAGACTGTTTAATTGAACAGTGGGAATCATGTAAACATGCTGGGGCTCCTTGGTTTTTGGAGTTTTTTTTAATTGTTCCATTGTAATCTCTCCTGATTCCAGATGCAGCTTTCTCTAATTCCCCTATCTCTTTTAATCTCTAGTCAACAAATCAGTTCTCTCTCAGCAGGCTTTTTGCTTGATTCCTTCCTTGCCTAGATTGTACAACTAAATTGTAGCATAAATGTTAACTGGCTAGCCAGCTTACCTCCTCCTGGCAGGCTGCTGCTGTCCTTTCCTTGAACCTCAGCCTCTGACTCAGGCTCATTTTCAGGCTGTCCCTCACAGTGCTCGTGACTCTAACTGAAGCCCTCAGCAATTCTCCTGGAGTGTGCTTTTTAAAGATGATTCTCTTTCCACCACCAAACTCCTTGTTACCTTCCTGCTATCTGAATATAAATCTCCCACAATACCACAGGCAAAAGTATGGAAAAATATGGCTCATGCCCTGCATGATCAGCAATTGGATAATACCCCCGGGACAGTGTAAAGAGACAGATATCCACTCTGCAAGCAGACCTGTAGATAGGCTGGGGTTAGTAATGTTGCCAGTAGATATATTAGCTATACGACTGGTCAATTCAAATAGGGGTACTGGCTGATACAACTCTGGTTTTCATTCTGTGTGACTTCCAGCAGCTAACAAAAGTATTAGGCAGCTATCATTTAGTCAATCCTTTCCTAATTATGTTGCTGAAGTAAAATTTTGAATAAACTCATGGAAGTTGTTTCACTGTAGGAGTGTCTGATTGATACAAACATTACCAGCATTTGTTTAAAAAGCAGCCAAGTGAAATAGTTATAAAATTGTATCTAAGAAGTATAATTAAATTAAACGATGTAGATCAATGGCCAAGACAAAAACATGACAGTCTTTTAAGTATGAGAGGTTATGAAAAAACCCCAAGTTTTTTGTTAGTTGTTTCATAGCTTAATTCAGACCTTTCCCAGGAATTTCTTTAATAATCATGAATGTTTTGTTGAATATAATAACTGAAACAAATTTATAAACCACATATGCTGATTTTCACTGGGATAGAGTTAATTGTCTTCATAGTAGCTGAGTATGGGGCTATGCTTTCAATTTGTGCTGAAAGCAGTGTTGGTTACACAGAGATCTTCCATCGTTGCAGAGCAGGGCTAACACAGAGTCAAGGCCTTTTCTGCCCCTCACAGCACCCCACAAGTGAGGATGCTGGGGGTGTACAAGGGGCTGGGAGGGGAGCTGGGAGAATAAGAAGGAAGAGGGGACATTTGAAGTGATGGTGTTTTTCTTCCCAAGTAAACACTGTGCATCATGGACCCCTGCTTTCCTGGAGATGTCTGAACACCTGTCTGCCCATGGGAAGTGGTGAATGAATTCTCTGTTTTGCTTTGCTTGTGTGTGCATTTGTTTTTTTAACTTTCCTTATCAAATTGCCCTTATCTCAACCCATGAGTTTTCTCAGTTTTACTCTTCTGATTCTCTCCCACATCCCACTGGGAGGGAGTGAGTGAGTGGCTGTGTGGGGCTCTGTTGCCAGCTGGAGTTAACCCATGGCAGTCCTTTTTGGTGCCCAATATGGGGCTTGAAGAGTTAGTGATAATATCATATTGACCAGAGTGCATTGGAAAGTCTTTTTATCTATTAACGGTTGAAGGTCACAATACTGATTCATCTGTTCTCAATATTAGTTCATCTGATCCACGCTATGCTCTTTTTTTGTTGTAAGAGTTAAAGACCGCTGTTGGTTTTTGCATTTTTCTGGGGTTATTGATATTTTACCTGGGAGATTTGTTATTAAAACAGTGAGCTATAACTTAAAAACCAGCACAGTGTGTTCTCCAAATAGTACACATATAAAAGCACAGAATACTTTCTCATTGAAATCCAGTATAAAATTAGCCTCATTTGTGATTTAGGACATAGTTAAAACTACATGATTAGTGATATTTTTATATAACGTATTTTTGTTCTGTCAACCATAGTGTAAAAGTATACTTTTAAGAAAGGCAAAATTCTGGCAGCACTTGGAGATCTAAGGTTTTCATATCATAGGATATCATATATGATATATATGTTTTAAATCATATACTAATGGTGATATTTTCAGATAACCATATCCCAAGATCAGATGTACCCATTTGCACCAAGAATTTTTTTACATACTAAACAAACACATGTAGGCTACGTGACTTTTGTAACTTCTGGCATATATACTAATATTCTGTATGATAATAAGAATGAAGATTTTCTTAGTTGCCCAAGTGACCGTAAAATTTAAAAATGTTCTTTGATCATACAAATATGTATGCTTTCAGGTGTGTGCTCAAACACACCATATATACATTCCATGTATATTGGAACACGTGTGTACCATCCTGCCCATACCATTGCAGTCCATACCATCCCATTCCAATTCATATGCATGCCATATATTGCAATGCTCATCCGAAGTCTATTCATTGCTTTATCTAGACTAGAAAAGATAAAAATTAGTTGCTTTGTACAGAATAGACAGCACTTAGGGCATCCATGCAGATTGCCTATCTGAAGTTCTCTTAGCCTGGCACTGGGGCTCCTGTGACACTGGCATGCTGAGTTGCAATAAGGCTTTCTGCCTGCTTCACAGATGGCTCTGAGTGCAAGCAGCCAAGGAACACAACACTGTGCATTTGTACAAGCCAAAATTCCCACATGGTCTATTTGGAGTTGCTGTTTAGGCAGCTTGAATTTTGATCTGTTTTGTGTTATCAAAACCATGGTGTCTGCAGCAGTCTGTAACATGACTGAGGTTTTTTGTTGCATTACTATGAGCCTACACAGCCTCAATGGAATTTGTATTTATTTCTTTATATATAAAAAATTTTCAAAAAATGTGGGCCAATCACCTTACAAATAGACTGGCCTTCTTGTTTCTTTTCTACATCCAGCTGTTTTGTTAGCAAGCCCTTGTGTAATGCTAATCTTTCCTGATTTATTCGATGACAGCTCTTGAAGCCATACTCGGATTTGTCAGTGTAATTACCCAGACCTTTATAAGGGGTGAGAGGAATGGATCAGAATCCTGGAGTATATAGCTTCCATTCAAAGTTTCTGATAATCTTCATATTAAATTTTGGAAACTGAGCTTTAGTAAGTGACCTGAAAAAAATACCTAAAAGGTAATTTCTTGCTGTCTCCAGTTCAATGTGGGTGACAGATATCCAGTGTCAAATACTGCAAGACTCTCATTGTACCCTTCTGCTTTTGACTGCCATCTTCCTCATTTTATTCAGGAACAAAAGTACCCTAATATTGGAAAATTATTTTGCAAAGAACTTCTTTGGAGCCTGTAATTCTTATCACATTTTGAAGAGAATGTTGGCCCATTCAAAGAGAATGGCCCCAAACCTGTGCATATAGTTTAGTACTGACTATGAATAATTTAGGTTTAGTAAGAGCTGGAAAGAGTTGTCTTTGATATTGAAGAATACAATTAGTTTCTGTCAATTGATTGAAATTAGAGAATTGGAATTCAGTGGTGAGATAATGTGGTGTCCATGGTAGAAGGGTGATTAGAACGGATAAGATGTTTGTGAGGAGCTATTTCAATTAAAATAAAGCATCAGAATCTTTTTTCAGGTAATTTTCATCTTAATGATATAGTAAATGTGAAATTGACAGAGATGTTTTAGCCAATAGACTAAGGTACTTTAAATGTGTTATGGGATATATATATAAAATAATTATGTAAATGTGATGATTAATTTTAAAAAGGCTTCTCAAAGATGGCTTCATTGTTAAGCCCATTTGCAAATAGTTTCTCTGCCAGCCTTGGTTTTAGAAAGGCTTCCCTTTTTAACAGTGCTTCTTTAATTACAGAAATGAAAAATATTATTTTTTGTCTTTTGATTTCTGCTGAAACAAATAATTTTCTAGTTATCACTTTGACATGACTGATTGAATTAATACTAGGGAGAAATAAATAATTATTATTGGTATCTGATAATCTCAATGTAGCCTGATAACCAACACAAAACTAATAGTTCTTACAAGGATTTTTGCTGGCATCAAAGCTCAGAAGGAATAATGTCTTTTTCTGGTGCGGGCATTGCAGTAGTTCAGTGGAAACGACTCATGGATTTTGAGGAATATTAGTACTTTTTTTAACCTCAGTTACTAAAGCTCCATAAACCTGATAAATCTCATCTTATCAGTTTGATTATTCTTTTTGTTCTAAAGTTCACAGGACCAAAGGATTTTCCCAGTTAACAGCTCCCTCCATTGTTTCCTATCTTCCTGCCTCTAGTCAAATTTTCAGGTTTATGTTTCTGAACTGAATATAAAAGATATGAAAGATAATATCAAAATACAAGTATAAAAGATGTGATAAGCAGTTAGGGAAGAAGGTGGAGTGGACTGCAAATTTTGAGAGAGGAAGGTGGCAGGTGGTTGATGAGAGGAAGAGAAAATGTAGGAAAACTTGTGCTCTTGCAATGCAGGAATGGAAGTATTCCTACATAGGTGCAGTGTCAGAGCCTCAAGAAAGACCATTCCCGACCATAATGCCACTGTGCTGTGCCTTTCCTGCTAAACAAGCAGCTCTGGAGAACTTGCAGCTGTGCTACAAACACACATGAACAGAGATACAGAGATACACAGAACAGGGGATATATGTGAAGGAGAGAGGTTAAAGGGGCTCTCCGATAGCATTAGTCATCATCAAACACATTAGGCTGAACATTTCAGCAGTGTGATTATTGCCAAAATTTCTACTGGCATTAGAGAAAAGATGATAGAGTGGATAATGAGTCAATAGAGAAGAAGGAAATCCTCCATAATTAGAGAGCTACACAGGAGAAATCACGAAAAAGCTGCTTTGAAATTATACCTTGCATACAATGTGGGCTGATATCACAGGGCAGCTGAGGATATAGTTGATATTTGCATCGCATTCAAATGCTTTGAAATGAATGGAAAGATGAAATTATTTGAGAAAGGCAAAGAAGTTTTTGCTTATGTTGTTTTAATTCCTTTGCTAAAAATCCCTTCAGTCCTTTACAAGTAAAGCCCAGCATTTTGTGATTTAAATGGTTTCATAAGACATCACTTTAGTTAAAGTATTAAGATAGTGACTAAATTTTTTGAAAGTCTTAAATGAAGATGAAATGTAATAATCAGATGGCATAAGTAATGTTATTAACCTAGAGGAGACATAAATCTTGAAGTGCATATTACTGGAATTAATCAGTAGCTTTCTCCAAAAAGCAGTACAATGTGAACAATATAGTTTCAAAATTTGGAAATAACTACCCAAATATTATTGCAGCTTATTGATTTTTTTTTATATATATTAAACTAATACACATCTTTTGGTACATTATGTAATGGTTCTGATAGGGATGTCTGGTAGCAGTAATTTCTGTAAAATGCTATTTATCTGCTTGCTTTTTCATCCTAGTCATCTAATGACATGTATATAAATACATATATAAAATACATATAATATCAAATTTGTGCATACATAATATGCACAAATAAATAGATATATAGAATATCAAATCCTGGTTGGTGCTGAGTACCTGTCTCCTTGTATGCAATATTAGTTAACCAATTGTATTTAACACATTAATAAAAATTACTTAACATATTGTAGTAATCTTCATTCTGGATGGTTTTGTGTCAATTTCTGTGTATGTCCCATCTTCCTCAGGTAATTGCTGGGAAAAATCACCGTTGCAGGACAACTATAAATGTTTCTCGATCAGTTATTCAAGCCAACATATTACACTTGTTCCTGTGTTTCTCAAAAACAGAAGCTCATAACGCCATATTAACTTGTTTATGTCAACATGGAGTAGCATAACCCATAACTTGGGTTACAAAATTTAATCTATTTTGATGTAACAGGGCTTTCTGTTGCAGCGTATGTTAAACTCCCTTTCTTTCTGAGCTTAAACTTACTTCAGTGCTGAATTATTTGCAATAAAATGTTTCTGTTTGTTTATCTTTGCACTGCCTCAATGTTTTGCCAGGTGAAATCCATGAACGCTCACTAGATGGTGTTCTTTTCCGCACCTGAAGGAGACTGGTTTCTTTCTCTTTGACAAGACTTGATAAGCTTCATGCTGAACTCTATTACTTCATTCAAGAAATCAGTCAGTTCAGGGAGGTCTTAACTGCATATGTACCACACAAATACTACTTTAGTACATTAAGACAACATTGGTGATTAAAAGAGTCAAAAACCATCTTGTTGATTTTTGCTTTAAAATGACAGCTGCTATCAGTATGTGAACAATATTGTAGCTGCACTCCTTGTGTTCAAGTCCTGTAGGTCATCAGTCACTGTCCAAACGGGGTAGGCACCCAGCAGCTAATAGCAAAATGAAAGTGCCCATTTCTAAATTTGCGACTCTGTTAGACCTCCAGAACCATGGCATGTTTGCAAACTAATGTTTATTCCTGCGTTCTAAATTAAGCCACAACATCTGTTTGGGTTTCACATACTCTTGTCAAATAATTATGAATTTGGGTGTTAAGGATTACATCATAAATTCCTGCAATAAAGTGAAGAATGACCAGATGCTAAAACCAGATGACACCACATGGTGGACTAAAACGTAAAGTTTGGTATTAGGATTGTACCGTTACAATATAATGTCTTAATAATTTACAATTCCATGACATTTAGTCCTTTCACACCTGTTTTGAGTTTCCATGCACCTGTGCTATGCATTCTCCTTCATACTGTCTTGCACTCCCCACCTTAAGTAAAGGCTTTGAGTTCATGGCTTCATGTTTTTTGGTGGTAAGTGGGAAATTTAGGTGACAGGGGTGGGTACCATATTATAAGTCTTTTCTTGCCCTTTTATCTTTCTTTGCTCCTGGTGCAAAAATTCTTTCTCAGCACATTTTGTTTCCCTGGCCATACACAAAATATCTAATAAAGACACCAGAATAGAGAGCATTTAGATTTCAAAGATAGCAGAGACCTCTAAAAATGACCTTTCTAGTCAGTGCTCTGGATAGAAATCCTTAAAAGTACATTGCTCCTCTGCAGTTACAAGAAAGATTCTTTTCAGCATAAAACTGTCCAGATTCTAATCTCATCTTTGCATGTTTAAAAAGGGCTTTTTTATATTTTGCAATTGCAAACAGCTAGATGAGACAGCTGGTGCATAATGGCATACACGTCCTTTTTGTATTGAACTGGCACTTTGCATTGGAATACAAATGTCTTGGAATTACAGAAATAGCTTTTCATATAGGGCCAGTTGTATTTTAAATTTACAAGAGGTAAAGAGCAAATACCATACAAGGCAATTGATGTGTGATGGAAGCTTGTGCAGAGCATGAGCCCTCCATGGGTCCCAGGAGACAGGTGGTTAATAAGGCAGAGTTAAATGTATTTGGCAATTGTTGCTTCAAGGGGCACTGTAAGAATATGAAGCTCAAAGATATTTTATTCATCATTTCTTTAACCTTCATTTGATACAGTCTGATATATATTGTTAGGTATAACTTGCTACCTCATTAGTATTTCACTGGTTTGAGCTGGAACACTGGAAGAAAATGGGTGACATTCACCAAATCCTCACATAATACACAAAAATTCAAGGTATTTTGCTACTTTTGGATTGAAGAATGTAAGAATTAAAGCAAAATTACAAGCTAAAAAGCAGGCTATTTTTATAGAGCAGATTATCTATACTGAATGTAAAGTAAATTTATTTTGATTTATTTCGAGGCAAAAAGTAGTCTTCTTCTCCATATTCAACTTTTAAATTAAAAAACAGCTACCTCCAAATACAGTAAAAATAGTGCTTCTCATCTCTAAAAGGAGTTTTGAAGTCAGTAATTTCAGAGCTTTTTTTCTTTCCAGGAAAGGTAGTGAAAGGCAGAAAGAATTATAATAAATTATAATCATGGCAGTGATGAAAAACAAGAGTCATTGAGGTTTTGCTGTTTGGTGAATTGCCTTTATCAAGGATTGGATTGGTATAGAACCATGAATGCTTTAGAGAGGATACCCTCTAAAGGGTGACATCTGAATGCATATGCATTATGGAGACACCTGTCGGGTAACGCATTTCTCTGCTCCTCTGCGCTTAATTCTTTATTAAGTCATCTTTTTTATTTTTTTTTCCCCAGGAGCTCACAAATGGGTGTCATGGGATAAAGTCCACTTGAAAGCACCACTCAGGTAAGCAAGGGCTTGGCTGCCCTGTTGAAACTCATTCGATGACTGGTATGTGCTGTGAAAATGAACCAAGTACATTCGATTCGGACAGGATAGGTGTGTGTAGCTCACCCAAAATACACAGCCTACATCTGCCCTCCTGTAATGGTCTGGGTAGACATAGAAAAGTACCAAAAAAAGGACAGACAATATCATAACTTTGCATCCATGTTACCCATTAGGGGTAGAAGGAAATGTGCTACTCACCCAGGTAAGTTACAGAAAATCAGAGAAGGCCTTGGAGTGATAGGAATGATGAGGCTATTGGTGACCTCCTGAGGTAGAAAGCTAAACCACTGAAAATAGTAATTCTTTGGTGGGGGGAGGAACATATCTATCTATATATCCAACCTGGTGCAGAAGGATGAGCCAAAGGCCCACTAAATGGAAGGGCCAGGCCACTAGCCAAGACGTGGACACATCAACCAGCTGGAGTCTCATTTTCATGAGCCTATGGTACTAATCAAAAATGGACTAGAGACCCTGGTTTTGGTGAATGTGGTCAGGACAGAGAGGGTGTATTTGTCATAGAACAGAAATTGACGTCCACCCACTATCCCCC
>VYZT01023600.1:0-21239 GCA_013400735.1 Pomatostomus ruficeps | reverse complement strand
AGCATCGGATGGGGTAATTGAAGGTGGACACGAGGAATGAGCTTGGTCCTGCTGGGATGGATCGGGAAAATTGAAGGAAATTCCAGAGTAGGAAGGGATCCACGAGGACCATCCAGTCCAGCTCCTGGTCCTGCACGGGGCACTCCAAGGATCCCAGTGTGGGCCTGAGGGTTGTTCCACCAGGGAAAGGCAACCCTGAGACCCCACNTGGGCCTGAGGGTTGTTCCGTCAGGGAATGACAGCCCTGAGACCACGTGGTGTCCCGAGCTGTGTCCTGAGCTGTCCCCACAGGGTGGGTGGCAGGAGAATGGAGGATTTTGCCCCTTTCTCCACTCTGATGAGATCCTGCTTGGAATTCTACATCCAGCTCTGGAATCCAGCAGCAGAAGGACCTGAAGCTGCTGGAGCAATTCCAGAGGAGGCCACAGAGCTGCTCCAAGGGCTGGAGAGAAGCTGGGAGAGCTGGGAATGTTGACCCGGAGAAGAGAAGGATCCAGGGAGACCTCAGAGCCCTTTCCAGTGCCTAAAGGGGCTCCAGGAGAGCTGGAGAGGGACTTGGGACAAGGGATGGAGGGACAGGACACAGGGAATGGCTTTAAAATGGCAGAGGGAAGGTTTAGATCAGATAGTGGAAGAAATTCTTCCCTGTGAGGGTGGTGATGCTCAGCATTTCCCAGAGAAGCTGTGGCTGCCTCATCCCTGGAAGTGCCCAAGGCCGGGCTGGATGGGGCTTGGAGCAGCCTGGGACAGTGGAAGGTGTCCCTGCCCGTGGCACAGGATGATTTTTAAGGTCCCTTCCAGCACAAACCTCTCCGTGATTCCATGACCGAACACACATTCGCTGTGAGGAGGCCTCCAGGTGACCTCGTCCCCACCCTCGCCGGGTTCCTTTCAGAGCCAGCAAAGGGCAGCAGGTAATCCCCGGTGCCATCCACGTTTTGACGAGGCTTTTGTCTGACATAATCCGGATTTGTCTGCCCGGCTGGAAAAAGAAACAGCTCCAGTGAGTCACCCAGGAGCCACCTATGGCATGGAAGAAAGACTGTGCTTAACTCGGATGATTCCCACTCCGGATTTTTTCGCCCTGCTTCAATCTGCTCGCGGCTCCATGACTTTTCAGAGGTTATTTCTGCTGTGTTTTCCGCTAATTGGTGCTGCCACAACTTCGTGACTCGACCGCACAGACCCCCGACGATGGGAAGCGGCTTCCTTGTCACGCTTTTCCTATTTCCGTGTTGGATCCCCATGGCAACGTCCACCACGGGGTTATTTTTATCGCTCAGCAGGGGTTGCTTATTTAGATTTATTTAGATTGGCTCGTCCAGATCTGTCTCTGGTGACAGACATCGCTGCCGAGGTGTCAGTCAGAGGCACCGAGGTTGACAAAGCGATGTCGGGAACTTCTCAGTCACAGACTCGGGTTTGACAAGTGACAAGCTCACCGCGAGGACTCTCTGCTTCCTTTCGCTGATAAAGAGGGAAAATCTTCCTGATAAAGGGACGGAAGTGACTCCGTAACTGCCCGGTCACTGCGGAATGCTGATAAGAGATCAACAGTGCCATCAGCTGATTAAAGAGAGGAGAAAGACACCGGAGGCTCCCAGCCAACAGCAGCCCCCGGGAATACTCCCAGCATCCTTCAGCCTTGTGTTCCAGCATTGGGAAAGGGAAGTGGTGGAGTCACCATCCCTGGAAACATTCAAAATTCCACCTGGATCTGACACTTGAGGACGTGGTTTAACGGTGAACGTTGTGGTGGTTGGATTTGGTGATCTCAGAGGCCTTTTCCAACTTTTAACAATCCCGTTTTTCTAAATTATCCACGTTTCAGATGGAAAATCACACAGCCATGGGCTCACCAGTGCCATCAGCTGATTAAAGAGAGGAGAAAGACACCGGAGGCTCCCAGCCAACAGCAGCCCCTGGGAATATTCCCAGCATCCTTCAGCCTTGTGTTCCAGCATTGGGAAAGGGAAGTGGTGAAGTCACCATCCCTGGAAGTGTCAAAATTCCACCTGGATCTGAGACTTGAGGACCTGCTTTAATGGTGAACACGGTGGTGTTTGGGCCTGGTGATCGCAGAGACTTTTTCCAACCTTTAACTATCCCGTTATTCTAAATAATCCGAGTTTCAGATGGAAAATCTGAAATTTGGACAGGTTCCCCGTGAGACCGAACACTGCAGGAGAGGTGATGCCTGAAGGGATTGTCCTCAATCCTCGGCCTGGAAGAAGAGGAACCAGAGCAACCTGGGACAGTGGGAGGTGTCCCTGCCCATGGGAAGTTGGATGAAATGAGATTTAAGGTTCCTTCCAACCCAAACCATTCCACGATTCAATGATTCCAACCTGCGNTTTTTTTTTTTTTTTTTATACTCCCCATGGAGGAGAAACATTTAATATCAAACAGCCCCTGGAAGAAAGAGCTCCTCGGAGGAGGGTGCTCCCACTTTCACCCTTCTCCAGCCCCACGAAACCTGAATTCCTTCCTGCCCAGCAACAGAGTTTCGTCAGGAGGGTGGAGACCCAGCTCCACCCCAGCAAGCCCAAAGTCTCGCTGTTGACGCACACCCGGGAGAGGTGGAACTGCCACCGGGTCACCAAACATCACTGGAGCCACGGGCACGGACAGAGAGTCACACGCAAAGGTGGTGGAGCCGTCCAGAAAGTCCCCTGGTGAACATTCCACCCCTCAGGAATCACAGGAACAAGAACTCAAATTAACTCAGTGCCATGATCAGCAGTATCTGTATTTAACCAGGATACTTGGAAATCTGATATCTGGAAAATGAGCAAATTCCATCCTGCAAATTCTTCCCTGTGAGGGTGGGGAGGCCCTGGCACAGATTTTCCAGAGGAGCTGTGGCTGCCCCATCCCTGGAAGTGTCCAAGGCCAGGTTGGATGGAGCTTGGAGAAACCTGGGATAGGGAAAAGTGTCCCTGCCCATGGCAGGGAGTTGGAACTGGGTGATCTTTAAGGTCCCTTCCAACCCAAAACTTTCTGGGATTTTATGGATCCAGATTTGGGCTGGACAGTGTAGGAGAGCAGCTGGAAAAACAGAGGGAGTTCAGAGAAGAACCATCAGAAGGATTAAATCCTCGGAGAACCACTTTTCCAGAGAACGAGTCAAAAACCCCACCAAAATCTGTCCAAGGGATATCCCGGACAAAACACATTTCTGTGGAGAAGGGGAAAACTGCAGCAGTGAGAAATTAAATTTAGTGGAGGGGTGAAACCAGAGCCACTGACCGCGGGGACCCCATAAATCAGAGCAGAAATATTTTACACGGGAATAATTTCACTTTTGGCTGATAACCAACAATGGAACAGCTCAGCAAAGCTCGGTGTTCACTCCCTGCCACAGAAAATCTCATAAAATTTGGGGTTTTATTGTTCAAACGAGAATTAAGTTAGAGCAGGTGAAGCATTGTCACCTTTTCACCCGTAAACACCGGATTTCTGTCACCCGCCTTTCCCGGGATTCATGATAAACAGAGAGGGATTAAACCTCCCTAAATCACCTTATAAATTAGGACAGGCTGGGAGAGGGTTTGGATTGATCCCGCTGAGAATTCCCGAAGGTTTTTGGCACGCAGAGCTTTCTCCCCACGCGCCACGCCTGGCTGGAATCCTCAGCTCTGCAGACCCGAAGTGACATTTCAGCCCAAGTCCCTCCTGGCTCCTGTCACTCAGCGCTCAAAACCTTTCCCAGGGATTATTCCACCCCTGACAGGGACAGGAGGGAATTTTTAGGGCCCCCTGAGTCCCGCAAGCTGTCTGAGCCTGACCTAACTGCTCTGCCAAACCGCAGCTCCAACATTTTTATCAGGCCTAAGCCAGGTCAGGTTTCTTCCCCACCTTTGCTTACAGAAAAAATCCCAAATTTTTTTTAGCGTTTAAGATCCAACTTCAACTTCCAGTCTCGTTTAACTCAGGTTTGTCTTAACTCTGCCAGACTAAAAGGGGCCAGTGTTTTCCAGCATCATTCTTTGAGGTGAATCCTGTTCTCCCAGTCTTCCCATTAATTGTTTAATTTTTTTTCCATTATAATCCCATTTTTTCTTGACGGGGCAGTGGAATTCCAGCTGTGAAGCCAGGAGGGTGCTGCCACTTCCAAAATCAGCCTCCCTCCCACCCCAACCCACACCCGGACACCACCTGGGGTTGTTTGTGTTGGATTTGGGGTTTTTTTCCATCTCTCCGTCGGCTCCTGAATATCTTTAGATCAAGGAATTCCTCAAGGTAACCGACCTTAAAGGTCCTTCCTCGCCTCCACGATTTTACTGGAACACTCCCAAATTCTCTTTTTGCCAAAGCCTGGCGCTGCTGCACACTCAGCCCCTCTGCAGGAGCTTCGGTGTTTTCCCGGTGTTCTGCCTTTATGGAAAAATCTCCAACCTTTTCAGCCTTTAAGACAGTGTGGTTAAGGATTTATATCCCAATTCCTTCAACCACGCTGATTTATCCCAAAAATTTCTCACTGTGGAATGACTTTCAGGACATCCCTATGGATATTTCCACCCCACAACCCACCCAGCAGCTTTGCTGCGCCCACCCCACTGTGCTTTCCCATCCGGAATGCTGAAAGCCCTGGACTTTTTCCAGTTTCACGGCTGTTCATTGGGATATTGCTCAAGTTTCCCTTGTGCTGCCCAGTTCTGAGCAAGGATCTTGCTCTAACCAGGTCTGGTGCCTTTCACCGAGTGGATTTTTTTTTCCCAGAAATTTACGTTTGATCCAAGTTTTTTTTTTATTCACCTGAGGAAGATAAAATAAAGGATAATTTCCTCTCTCGCAGAGAAGGATCAGGAGGTCTCTCAGTTTGAGTGGATTCCGTCAGCTTCGTGTCACGCGTGGCTGTGGAAATTTTCATCAGTGACGCTCCTCGGGTTGCTGGGAACCGTCCTCGGTCTGGGAAGGAGGAGAGGCTGCCGGGAAGGGCAGCGATTCCCACACGTGTGCTGTCGTAACAAGCCAGAGCACCTCGTTAAAGCACCTCCACTCACCTCATCTCCATCCCCGAAATCTCCAAGGTGATTCACAAACTTCGCCTCTTTGGCTTGTTCAGCCGTTTTTACGGGGAATTGCACAACGCCCGGGATTTTCCAATTCGGATCGCGACAAACCCAAGGAAAAGTCTATCAGCTTTCGCTGTGAAATATAAAATACCAATGACTCAATCCAAAAAGGAGAAGGAAATGACTTCTCCCCAGCTCCAAGCGTTTGAAGACTCAAAATAAATTTGTGACGTTTGAAAAATTCACCTTGATGCGGATAAAGTGAAATTCGCTGTCAGGAAGGTGCCGGAGTGGGAAAATTGATTCGTTGCTCTGTGTCGGGTTCGGGATGAAATTTGGTAAATAACTGGCAGCTTTCCAAAGGAAGGGTGAGTACCCTGAAACCACGGGATTTATCCCAATTCCAGACCTGGAAGCACCAGGGGATCCAGAAACCAAACTTGTTTTTGAGCTGGATTCGGGGAAACAAACATTTTTGGGAAACCCCAGCCGTGCCAGCTCACGGAATCATTTTTCCAACGCACGTGGGAGCCCAGCCTGCTGTCACTTGTCCCCTTGACAGCCGCTGGCCAGCGCGGCACGTGTGACACCAGCCAGCTCCGGGCTGGAAGGAGCAAACAAACTTTGTCACATTCCCCATCCCGGCCCTGGCACGGGGCCACTCCCTCGCCGTGCCAGGCGTGTTTTTCCTTTTCCATGGGACCAGCCCCGGGACACAAACCCAGGGGAAGAGCCGAGCTGTGGCGGTGATGTCACCTCGCCGGGGAACTCGTTCCGCTGCAAATCCCAATCCAGGCTGGAGCTGGGCTCTCCCCTGCTCTTCCCCGCGAGGGAATCCGCCCACAGGATCAACAGCGGCTGGCGGAGGGTGGGAAAAGGTATAAAGCTCCCTGGGAGCAGCTCCCAGGAGCTGTCCCGGCTGCCTGGATCCGCTCTCAGCATGAAGAAGCTCCTGCTTGGATTCCTGCTGGGCCTGGCGTTCCTGGAGTTGGGTAAGAGCTCCTCATTCCCAACCCTCCAGGGACCACCCCCTCCCCCGGGAAATTCCTGGGAGGGGAAAGACCTGGTAACCCCCGGGGAAGGGGAAATGATGGAATTTGTGTTGGAAAAGGTCAAAGGAGAGGGTGAAATGGGAAAATTCCTGTGATGCTTGACCAGGAGCGATGCACATCCCTTGGATCCCTGTCCCCCAAACCCAGGGACGGAGGGGACAGGCACAAGGCACAGGGCACTTGAAGCCCCAGCCTCTCCCTCAGCTCTCCCTGTCCCTTCGGGAATGGGATGGGATTTGTTCATCCTGAGCTCCTGCCATCCCTAAAACCTCCCGGCTGCTGCTGGAAGTGCTGAAATTCAGGAGGTGAAACTTGAATCTGGATAAGGGTGAGGGTGTGAAAAATCACCCCAAGGACATTGGAAAGGATTATTCAACCCCCAGCTCCGGGATTTTCCCTGATTTCTGGAGGCGGAAATGGGAAATTCCCTTGGGTCTGGATCCTGGCAAGCCGGCAGCAGGGTTTGGTCACCCCTGTGTCCTTCCTCCACCTGGATGTGCCCGACTGCTGCCACATCCCTGCCTGGAATGGCAACTCCAGAGGGGTTTCACCAACAGCCCACGAGCCCCAGAGATCCTCAGGCTGCTCCCGAGGGAAGATCTCAAAGGAAAAGGGATCGAACATCTCCATCGGGAGTCCTGGCTTGGATTTGATGGAATTCCTGAGAAACCACCCAAGGTGGTCCTCAAAGGATTTTATGGGAACAGAGTTATCAACCCCATTTGTTTTATAGTTGAAATTGGGCAGAAGTAAATTTTTTTGGGGATGCTCCAGAGGGAAGCAGCTGGTCTAGAACAGAAGAACCTGTTCAGTTTTCCTGTCCTCATCCTTATGGATTTGGGCTTTCCTTTTCCATGCAACATTGCCAAAATACCTGTGCCCCACCCAGAATCAGGGAAAGATGAGGGGGTTGAGATTTTTTTTTTTCCTTAAACCTGCTTTTAACTGGGATTAATTCCCCAAAAGCACTTCCCGGCGCATCCATGACAATGTTGAGGTTTGGAAATGGAAACCAACCTCACCCCAAAGGTTTCAGGGCAGTTCCATCCATCCCACAAATCCACAGACATCCCAATTTTACTCTGCTGATGAGGTTAAAATATAAAACAACCCCTCGTGGATCATTGGGAAGGGATCTGGAGAGGTCCTGAGCTGGGATAAACAGGAATCGCTCCACCACCACCGTTCACTGGGACTATGGCCACAAAAAATTTGAAATATTCCCATGGAAAAATCATTTTTTATTCCTGCAGAGAGACAAAGAAAAGTTTTGCTCTGTGTACCTCTACCTCACAGCCGAATTTTCCAAAGGAGCTGAGCAGTAAATGCCTTAAAAAATTCCTTCTCAAGTCAGGTGTTCAAACAAACGCCTGCAAAAATATTTCTCCTTATCGCAAAGCCCCAGAGGTTCTTCTCTCCGACAGCAGAACGGGAACAAAAAAAAAAAAAAAAATTAAAAAAAAATTTAAAAAAATTTTACACGGCGTCGATGTGAATCTTTACCAATAGATGGCACTGGATGCCTTCAGGTTGTTTTTCAGCGGGTGGAAGGAGGGAAGGACAGAAAATCTCAAACTGTTTTTGTCACCGAGCCACGCCAGCAGGAATTTGGAAAATCCACGCACTCGGTATCCGCCGGCTGTGGGCGGACAGGGCTCACACTGAGATTTTTGAGAGCTGCTGTGACCGAAATTTGCATTTTTCGAGATGTCCCTGTCCCTCAGGTGGCTGCCAGCAGGGTTTTGTGCATCGCCTCTCCAAAAAGCAGCAGCAGCCGCTGATGAGAGCGGGTTTGAGGCCAAACTCAGCCCTCGGGAGCTCTGATGCAGCTCTGGAAATTTAAATCCTGCTCTCGGTTACTGGTTCCTGCAGGATTTCCCCTAAACAAGCAGGAATATTCCTGATATCCAGCCTAAGCCTCCCTTGAGGGAGTTTCAGGCCGTTCCCTTGGGTCCTGTCACTGCTCAGTGCCTCTCCCTCCGCTTCCCCTCACGAGGAAGCCACAGATCCCAAAAATTCCCCCCTCAGCCTCCTCTTTTCCAGCCTGAATTTTTACACGGGATTCTCAGCCCTATCAAATTCCTCGAGGAACTGATCCCGCTAAATCCCAGCTCTTTTTTGGGTTGCTGAGGCCCCAAAGTCATGCTCAGGCCCAGCTCCTGCAACACCACCCTTGTCCTCCACTGCTGGGATTTGGGATTTGCTCTTTCCCCCCCAAGATTTCCCATTGCCTCCAGACCTTCTTAACTTTGGACACCGCTGAATTTGGGGTCAGAAAACTGCAGATTTGGGTTTGTGTCACCTCAGGGCCCTTCTGTCCCCTCCGCAGCCCAGGCCCTGCTCTGTTACACCTGCAAGGAGCCCACGGACATTTCCAAGTGCAAGACGGCCAGCGTGTGTCCCCCGAAAGCCACCGTGTGCACCACGACGCTGCACTCGCTGGAGACGGGTGAGTCCCACAGCCCCAAGGGGTTCCAGAAATCCAAGAATTCCAGGATGGTTTGGGTCGGAAAGGAGCTTAAAGATCATTGAATTCCAAATTCCCGCATTCTAGCAGAACAGGTTGCTCCAAACCCCATCCAACCTGGCCTTGGATATTTCCAGGGATGGAGCAGCCACAGCTTCTCTGGGAATTCCATTCCAGGCCTCATCACCCTCCCAGGGAAGAATTCCTTCCCAATATCCCATCCATCCCTGCCCTCTGGCAGTGGGAAGCCATTCCCTGTGTCCTGTCCCTCCATCCCTTGTCCCAAGTCCCTCTCCAGCTCTCCTGGAGCCCCTTTAGGCCCTGGAAGGGGCTCTGAGGTGTCCCTGGATCCTTCCCTTCTCCAGGCTGGACATTCCCAGCTCTCCCAGCTCCCTTGGAGCATCTCCGTGGCCCTTCCTGGACCTGTTCCAACAATTCCACATCTTTGTTGTGTCAGGATCCCGGGTCTGGAGTTGGCTCTGCAGGTGGGGTCTCACCAGAACAGGGGGGGACAATCCCCTCCCTCAGCCTGCTGGCCACACTTCCCTCCCTCCAGTCCCATCCCACTCCCATCTTGGATTATCCTTTAACTCCTCCCTAAGAATCCGGGTGAAATTATCCCACTTTAAAGAGGGAAGGAGAGAAATCCATCGGATTTGGAACCTCACAGTGAAGTATCAGGACTCGCCATGCTTATTCCCTCTGTTTGGCCTTTCCGACCTTTATGGACCCTGAATTTATAGATGGTGCAAACATCTTCAGGGATTTGTGTCCCTTGTCCGTGCTGGAATGATTTTGGGAGGAGCGGGAGGGTGAGGGAGAATCAGCAGTGAGAACCGGCAGAGCTGCTCCCACAAAAAATAAACCGGATTAGAGGCCCCCATGGATTAGGAATGTCCAACACCTCTGTCAGTGTTTCTCGATCCCATTTCCCTTTCCCATTTTTTCCCCCTCTCCCAGGTTATCCCTTTTTCGGCAACATCACCGTCACCAGGGCCTGTGAGGAGGAATGCCTCGCCTACGACGGCATCGGGGCCTCCAAGCCCAAATCCTGCTGCTACACCGACCTGTGCACCGATGACACCGTAGACAGCGGCGGGGCCAGGAGCAGCTCGGCAGCGCTGGGTCTGGTGGCCCTGGTGGCCGGCACAGTCCTGCAGCGCTCCCTGTGAGGTCACAAGTGTCCCAATTCCAGCCAAAATCCCACCACTCTCCCTGCCAAGCCGCCTCATGAACCCTTGGACGCTTTGGGAATTCCTTCTCCGCCGCCGTGTGGCCTCACCCCGTCTCCAACGCTGCGAATTCCGGTGGATTCGAGCCAAGAGTTTGGGCACATGGATTAAAATCCCTCAGGTCTCCCGTTTCCAGATGTTTAAGCAGATGTTCCTCACCTCCAGCTGCTTCTGGTCCTCAGGACCCGCAGAGAATGGGTTGGGTTGGAAGGAACCTTCAGGATCATCCCGTTCCAACCCCCTGCCATGGACAGGGACAATTTCCACCATCCCAGGGTGCTCCAAGCCCCGTCCAACCTGGCCTTGGACACTTCCAGGGATGGAGCAGCCACAAATTCAGCTTCTCCGGGCATCCTGGGCCATGTCCTGAGTGAGAGGAGCCGATGGATCCGGGCCCAGGAGCCGGCACTGAATTCCATGGATAAGCTAAGGAATGAGCTCAGAAGGGCTCAGCTTCCACGTGGGAATGGGATAAATTTCTGGAAAGCTCAGAACGCTCCCTGGACAGACAGGAAACCCCAATTTCCAACTTTGGCCGAACTCTCCCCACTTCAGCCTCTGCCTGAGCTCAGGTTGCAGTCGGAGCTCCTGGATTTCCCTCTCCAGATATTTTGAAGATTATTCCAAGCAATTTTTTCTGTTGCTGTGCCCTCCCTCCATCCCTTCAGAGCAGAAATTTCAGGATAAGAGAAATAACAGTGATCCCAGACCCTCAGCTCTGGGAAAAGCTGGATAAAAATGCCAGGATTCCAGCTGGGATTTGCTTGGAGCAGCTGCAGGATTGATCCCGATGCCCTGTCTGCTGTCAGAGCAGCTGGAGTGGAAGCAGATGTGAACAAGCTCACAGAGATCCGGGGAATTCGCCATTCCCTCTGTTCCTATTGCCATGGATCATCCAGGGGAGCGGGAAGCAAGGGCAGAGTACCCCCCGTGCACCATCCTTGTGCATTCACAGCATTCCTGAGACCTCCTCTGTGGCAAAGTCTATTTTTCCTCAGTTTTTTTTTCCTTTTTTCACTCTTTTTCCATAAAAAACCAAAGCAGGGGGGCTCCTTTTCCTCCTGGCACAGAGGGAATTGTTTCTCCAGGTCGGTCTCGGTGCCGTTCAGAAGAAAACTCCGACAGTTTTGCATTCCTTGGCAGAGCTCAGGAAGGTGATGAGCCCTTTCTTCCTGAAGCTCAGAGCTCCACAAAAACACTGAAAACTTCCCTAAAACCCCCTGGCAATGCTGGGATCTACAGGGAAAAAATTCCATGGATAATAACCGGAAGTGGCTCAAATCCCAAAATTCCACCTGCCCTGGCAGACACCGAGCACCATTCCCTGCTTCCCTCTGTTCTGTTTTTCCCTGCTCCAAAACCACTCGGATGTGCCAGGCCAGAAGCAAAACTCCATCCCCGCCATCCTCAGATCACATTCCCATTTTTTTTTAATCCCAGCTTCCAGCTCTGTCTCCAGCGGCCTTCCCATGTTTTCCGCAGGATCCTGGGCTCCGCTTTCCGCGTGCGGACGGGGCAGGATGTGGATACAGAGATGGGGAGGGTGAGGGTTCCCTTCTGGGCGAGAATTCCGTAAATAAAGTTGGATTCTCCGGTTTTCAGCCTGCGGCACCTTTCTTTCGGGCTCGGTATTCCCATGGGAAAGGAGTGTGGGGCTGCCCAGGTGTCAGACAGAGGGAAAACCACACACAGAGAGCGGAAAAACCCTCCTTGGAAGAGCCGGATTTAAGGCTCTCCCTGCTGGAAAAGGAAAGGGAGAAGGGTGAAATATGTTCCAGTGGGACAGGAGGAAATTTTGGGATTTGCACCGGGGGGTTTCTTGGAGCAAAAATGCGTGAGCTCAGCACCGAGGCTGGGAGTGGCCATTCCGTGCTCCAAAAATGCTCCAGGTGGGGATTGTCCCCCTGTGTCACCAGGACTCACCTGCCAACGCAGCCACGAGTTTCTGCTGGAGCCAAACCCGCCTCAAAAGCAGATTTTTATCTTCAAAGCGTTCCTTGATCAGGTGAGGTGACAAACCCCCCACACGGGGGTACAAAATGGCCTTTTTTGCGTCACGAGTCGCCTTTTCACACTGTGGCAGCCACAAGGCTGAACAGGCAGCGCTGGGAGCACTTAAAAAACATCGAATTTGCCGTTTTTTTGGTGATTGCTGTTATTTATCCCTCCCTTTGCTCCTCAGCGAGTGCCACTGCCTCCAGGAAACGCAGAAGATTCAAAGGCCCGGCCGGAGTTTTGCGTCACCGGGGTCGAGCGGACACTCGCGGGGAGGGAGAAGTTTAAATTTAGGCCGGAGAAAATAGGACAGAGCAAAACGAGTCTCCAAAGGGCCAGAAAAAGCCCTGCAACCTCTCGGCCCTGCCGGGCGAGGCCTCGCAGCCGGAATCCGACGCTGATGCTGCTCCTCTGTGGAAGGATTTTTTCTTGTTCTGTCTGAGGGTTTGTTCTTCCCAGCGCATCCAGAGATTTTCTCTCCGGATTTGAGGGCATTCCTCAGCACCGTGTGCTTGATCTGGCCCAAAAAAAATCACATTTTCCAGCCCTTCTGCAAATGTGGGGCAGCATTGGAGATGTGCAGGATCATGGAATGGTTTGGGTGGGGAGGGAATTTAAAAATCATGGAATTCCAACCCCAGACACCTCCCACTATCCCAGGTTGTTCCAATCCCCATCCAAGCTGGCCTTGGACACTTCCAGGGATGGGGCAGCCACAAATTCCCTGGGAAACCTCTGCCAGGGCCTCCCCACCCTCACAGGGAGGAATTTTTTCCCGATCTGCACTCCTGCTTCCAGTTACAAACCTGAAGTGCTTTTTTCCGCCCAGAAATTAAAGAGTAAAGAACAGCAGAGGCTCCTCAGTGAGGATATTCCAGCTGGGACACCAATTCCGTCAGGAATTTGCCCCTGCCTTGAGCAGCCTTTCCTTGTGGACTCTTGGAAGCAGAGCGGGAATTCCAAAAGAAAATTCCCCCTCTGGAAACGCACTCAGATTTTATTTGAACTGAGTGAGGACTCAGGTTCAATCCTGGTTCCTCCTGGGCAGCATTCCCACGGAAGCATCACGGGAACAGCAGGATTAATGTTTAAAGGAGTTGATTTTCCAGCAGGGATCATTCCCACAGCGGGACACGGGTCAGGCCGTGAGCGGTGGTTGTTATCCCAGCACGCCCTGATTGCAGGGGTGGGAAACACCGGGAGCTGCTTGGCTGCTTCATTTTCTAAAAAATTTTAAATTTTAAAAATTTTTATCTATTTTATCACCTTTGGGAGTGAGAGAGGGGGAAAAAAAAAACCCACACAGCCCTCTCAGAATGCACATTAAACGTGAAAGGAAGAGGGATGAGACAAGGACAGGAATTATCGCAGCATTCCAAGAGCAAGGAAAAAAAAGAAGGGGATATTTTTATTTTTCGCATGTAAAACAGAGCTCTGATGTCACCAAATGCAGAGAGGACTTGTGGTTCTGGCTAAAAATACTGATCTGGAATATAAATACACATCAGAGCGTAGCTGCGAGGCTTCTGGAGAGCTCTGCCACAGCCTCGTATTTACCGAGAGGGGATTTAAATGTTTAATTCCGCACCCTCAAAGGGAAGTCGCTCCATCTGAAGGAGTTATTAATTATGGAATGAGCCTGGCAGCGCTGAAGTACAGCGATATCATTTTCAATATCGCTCCCAAATTATTTCTCATCTCCAACCCATCATCTGCACTTTTTTTTTTTTTTCCCCCGGCCTTAAAATAGAGTCATTTGTCCATATTAGGGTTTGGAGGGCTCGGAGCATCTGCCTCTGACACGGCAGCGCTTCCTCTCTTGGATATCTTCATTTTTCTCCTCTCTCCCATCCCTGATTCCAGGAAACCTCTTTCCCTCTTTATCCTGCACAGCCCCGGGGCCTGAAAACAAAGCCTGAAAATGAGGTGAAAAAAAGAACCTTTTTGGGTGTCAGCAGCAGATGTGACAAGAGGGGAAGGAAGTCAAGCTCAGCGCTGCAGTTGGGATCTTAATTTAGAAAAGTCATTTTGGGTCACTGGGATCCGAGGGAGACGCTCGGAGCGTTGGGAAAGGCCGGGGCAGATGGTCCGGGTGGGCTCCACTCTGCACATTCCCATCGGGATTGAAACCACACAGGATGAGTTTTAATCCTTCCATGCCCTGATCTGGGTCCTGATCCCCGTTTTCCCCTCAATCCCCATTGGAAAATGGGAATTGTCGCATGTTGGTGGCTCCAGGCTTGGTCCAGCCATGGAGGATTTTTAGGATGGAGCTTTAAGTTTCCTCAGTAAATGTGGGTGTGAGGACGTTGTGCCTTGAGGGGAAACAATTTTGCACCAGTTCGTGGCTGGGCAAATTGAAATCCATGAGATCCAACGTGTGACAGGGAACTGAAAGCCAAAACACAAAATCCATGGATCAGAGTCCCAAAAACCCCGGAAAAACAAAAATCCCACAGGCTGCCTTTGGCCAGCAGGCCTCTCGATGGAATCACAGAATAGTTTGGGTTGGATTGATCCGTAAAAATCACCAAATTCCAACCTTTTACCATGGGACACCTTCCACGATCCCAGGTTGCTCCAAGCCCTGTCCAGCCTGGTCTTGAACACTTCCAGGGATGGGGCAGCCACAGCTTCTCTGGGATTTCTATTCCAGGGCCTCCTCACCCTCACAGCCAAGAATTTCTCCCCAATATCCCAATTATCCCTGCCTTTGGCAGTGGGAAGCCATTCCCTGTGTCCTGGCGCTCCAGGCCCATGGAATACAAGGGGTGGATGTGTTTTCCAGGCCCTCAGGCCTTTCCTTCCCATTCCAAGGAGAATTTGATGTGTCCTTGGTCACATCAGCAGTGACACCCCAGCACTGAAGCACCCAAGTCCTGTTTTAAGGCACAGCCTGGTCCTGGATTCATTATCCAGGAGGGTCCTGCTCCTCTCTGGAGTGGTTCATCCATCCCTGCACATCCTTGAAACAGGAATTGCTTTCACTTGATCATCAAAGAAGGAGATATAAAAAAATTCCCTGGAAAAGCAGCTTGGGTGAAGTCAGATTGTTCCAGTGTCAGTGCATTTGCTTCTGCAGCCCCTTTGGATTTAGAATCATGGAATCACGGAACATCCTGAGTTGGAAGGGATCCACACGGATCAAATCCAGCTCCTGGCCTTGCACAGGACGCCTCCAAGAATCCCACCAGAGGAGCTCGGGATGCTGAGGAGAAGCTCTGCCCCTCCCTGGAGCTCTGCTGCTCCCCACATTCCCCGGCTGCTCCCTGAATTCCCCGGATGAGGCACAACCACGGCACTGGGGCCCAAGGCTTTGCCTCCGTGAAATCCCGGGGGCGGGTGGAGCTGTGTCAGTCGAAACTGCGCCCTGGGCAGTGGCAGAATTCCAGAGGGTGGCCGGGAGCCAGCAGGGACAGGAGATGCTTGCGGAGGGATGTGCCAGTGCTCCCCGTGATCCGGAACATCGATCCAAACTGGGATTCCTGGGAACAGGTTCACCATGAGCTCATTGCCAATGTTTTGACATAATTCTTCCTCACAGACCTTCTGAAACCTTAAAAAGTTGGTTGTAGTCCTAGTGAAAGCTTCAATTTTCCACCCAAAAATCTGGACTTTTAAATCCACACGGAATTCACAAACTCCCGCCACGCAGCGAACCCGAAGCAGCCGCTCCGTGCTGTTCCCTGCTCCTGCACAAAGCCGGGATCAGATGAGCCCTGTCCTTACAAAGCCGGGTTTAAAACAAGCCAGGCTTTGTTCCTAATCTTTCCCGGCTGCTGCCGATCTCCGGGGAGAGGAGCCACGGGGGATGAGGTGTTTTTAGCACCGCGACAGCTGTCACCGTGCTGGGAGATGCCACCCAAATCCGAGACAGAAACAAACACCCGGGAGAGGGTGACAGACTCTGACGCGCTCCCAGCCGAGCAGGAAAGTCATCCCGGAGAGGACGGGGGAGTGAATACCAAAATATCTGATTTTTCCCCACAAAATGAGGGGTTTTAAACAAAATCTCATCAGCCACCAGCTTGAGAAGTTTGTGGAATAAAATTAGAAATTTTTTTTGTCTGCTGGTGTCCATGGATCACAAAAGGGTCTCTGAAATCTTATTTTTGCCAGGTCTGTGCAAACACTTTGGGGTTCCTCAAGTCAACTCCCACCCTTATTTCTATAATTTTTTTGAAGGAAAAAAACTCATTCCAAATCTGTGCATCTTCGTGGTTCATATTCCAGACCTTCACTGCTGTGGTGGTCAAAACCCACACGGAAAATAAATCATTTCCCTTCTTCTCCCTGCTCTTGGGTGGTATTTCCGTGGGCTCCAGCCTGTTCTGATCTGCTCTTGGAAGATCAGCACTCCAAGCACAAAAATTATCGTTGTTTGTGGCTGTCACCTTGAGAAATCCAAGCTCTGAGCGAGATGTCACCAGTCAGGAGAGCGTCACCAAAAGGGTCCTTGGAGGATCCATTGTCTTCTGTCCCTCGGGTTGGATAAAGGAGCTGAGATGTTTTATTCAGGCAATCTCTGAGCTGTGATATCACCCCTTTATAAAGATAATTTATGAATCTTTATTCGATAGAAAAACACAGCTGAGAGTCCCACTGGTGTTGGAAAAAAAGGAGAGGAGAGGAGAGGAGANAAGGAAAGGAAAGGAAAGGAAAGGAAAGGAAAGGAAAGGAAAGGAAAGGAAAGGAAAGGAAAGGAAAGGAAAGGAAAGGAAAGGAAAGGAAAGGAAAGGAAAGGAAAGGAAAGGAAAGGAAAGGAAAGGAAAGGAAAGGAAAGGAAAGGAAAGGAAAGGAAAGGAAAGGAAAGGAAAGGAAAGGAAAGGAAAGGAAAGGAAAGGAAAGGAAAGGAAAGGAAAGGAGTGGCTGGTTTTTTTGGGAAAGCCAGGACAGCAGCAGCACGTGGATGGACGGATGGATGGATGGATGGATGGATGGATGGATGGATGGATGGATGGATGGATGGATGGATGGATGGATGGATGGAGGGAGGGAGGGATGGACAGTGTTGTGTTCTTGTTTCTCCCCCGTTGCTCAACAACCTCGTTTATTTAACCTCATTTATTTTGGCAGCCTCTCGCCAGCCCCGGAGGCCAAGGAAGAGTTAATGGGATTTAGGGAATCCTGTAATCATCCAGACTCCGGAACAACACGTGACAGCATTATGGGTTCATTAAGGATTAGCTGTACCTGAGCTTAACGAGGCTTTAGGAGTTTGTAGGAGCTGCCTGCAATCCCCCACACGTTCCCAGCTGGATCGGCTCCAGGATCCTCCTGCTTTGTTTTTGGGGACAAGGAGTGACAAAGTCACCTCCTCCCAGGTAGAAAAAAACCCCTGGAAATGTCCCTGCCGTGTCCTGGGTGCCCCCAATCCCAAGGGAATGCACATCCCATGGGAACGGGCAGCAGCAGGTCCAGCCCAGAGCGGGATCATCCTTTTCCTGATCACCAGAGGAAAAACGAGGCTGAACCATTCCCGCTCCTCATTTTATCCCGATTCTCTCCTGGAAGCTCAAATTCCACCCCTGGGCTGTATCCTGCCATCCTACGGGTCTGGAAAAAAGCATGGAATCGGTCACCACCGGAGTAAACAGCTTTTTAAGGAAAGCAGGCTCGTGACGCACCTGAGCTGTCGAAACACAGCGCTGTTATTTCCAATGTTTCTTTTAATTCCTCATGAGGTTTATCCCTATTTTTGGGATGTAGGTTTTCCGTATAAATAGCCGCACATTCTAATTCCGGCTGGTAACTGGGACAGGGATGCGCTGGGCATCCAGACCTTGCTTGTGGTGGGTGGGGAATGCAACAATTCCAGCCAAGCTTTCTGCGAGATCCTTGTCTCAGGAACACTTTGCACCTGGAAGGTGTCCTGCATTCCTTGGATGCGATTAAATGGGAGCACTGGGAAGGATTCGCTGCCAAGTGAGCAAATTATTGGAACGAGGCTTTGAAGCTCTGCAGCAACTTTTCCTCTGAGGAGCTCAGGGCCTCAATTTAGACACGAAAACTTCAGCATCAAAGCCGGCTGATAAATATTCCGCTCGTTTTGGAGTCGAGAAAGCCGCGCCACAAACCCGGGAATCGTCGCGTGTGACACTGAACCAAAGCCCTTTGCAAAAGTTCATAAAATAAAAAACCCTTTGTGGTTTGTGAAGAGATTTAAATGATTAATTACCCTGAAAAATCAGGTTGTAAACACATCCCTGCAAACAGAAACAGTTCTGGTTGAGAGAAAGAGTAGAATTAGATTGGATTTGAGGAATTAATTTTTTCCTGTGAGTGGGGGGGAGGCCCTGGAATGGAATTCCCAGAGAAGCTGTGGCTGCCCCATCCCTGGAAGTGTCCAAGGCCAGGCTGGATGGGATTGGAACAACCTGGGATAGGGGAAGGTGTCCCTGCCCATGGCAGGGGTTTGGAACTGGATGATTTTTAGGTCCCTTCCAACTCAAACCATCCTATTATCCATGAAATATTGTTCGTCCATGGATAAAGGAGAATTATGAAGGACGGCTCAGTTCCCATTCTGGATCCATACTGGGAGGTGCCTCCTTTTTTTTCTGCTTTACCCCAAAACTCCTCTCACCAGACCTCAGCTGCTGTCACATCCAGCTCGATGTCTTCCCAAACATCATCCAGAGTTTCCATTCTCCCTCGGGCTCAAGTCCTTCCCGGTTTGTTTGCCAAGGGGATGGTGCGGTTGCCACAGGGAGCAGCGATTTGCAAATCCGTCCCCAAATCCAGGGCCTGGTGGCACAGCCCTGCCCTTGGGGGCCTGAGTCACAGCCTCGAGGTCAGGGATAATCTCCTTACACAACCACGGGAATTCTCCTCGGATTGAAGGAAGCCGTCCAGATTTGGGTTTAAAATCAGTTCCAGGGAGAGTTTAGAATCCCTTCCAGTGCCTCAAGGGGCTCCAGAAGAGCTGGAGAGGGATTTGGGATAAGGAATGGAGGGACAGGACACAGGGAATGGCTTCCCAGTGCCAGAGGGCAGGGATAGATGGGATATTGGGAAGGAATTCTTGGCTGTGAGGGTGGTGAGGCGATGGAATGGAATTCCCAGAGAATCTGTGGCTGCCCCATCCCTGGAAGTGTCCAGGGCCAGGTTGGATGGAGCTTGGAGCAACCTGGGATGGAGGAAAGTGTCACTGCCCCAGGGAATTACGGGGATGCACTTCCAGAGGGAACAACTCAAGCAGTGCTGAAATTCAGGCTTCACATTTCCAACAGCAGCAGCAGCAGCAGCAGCAGCAAAGGGCTTTTTAAATGTAGGGACATAAAAGAAAACCTCGGCGCCTCCTCCCCGGGATGTCACTGAAGGGTCCTGCAATCCCAGCAGGAAATCAGAAGGGTTCTGCAATCCCAGCAGGAAATCACAACTGCCTTGGCCTCTCGGAACACTTCCTCCACAGAAGAATCAGGAATCACAACGGGCTGATTCTACTCTGTGAGGATTGGAAGCACAAAGATCCCCCGCTTTTCGGAGGAACCAGCGAAACATTCCGGCAGCGCTGTTTGCTGATTCCCTGTTTCCCGAGCTCTACCCTGCAGCCACCAAGCTGGATTTTCACCTGGAGGGCTTCCAGGAGGGAATTCACCCGGCTCTGCCTCCAGGGACAGGGAGAAAACAAAACATTTTCAGGGAAATCTGTAGGGAGCTCAGTCTGTGTGCTGCCAAGCTCCGTTTATTCAGAGTCCTGCCTGATTCCTGCTGCTCCCGAGGGAATCTGCTCAGACAGCTCCAGGCCCTTGGGAAGGGCTCCCAGGCTGGGAGCTGAAGCAACAAACCAGAGCCGGGTTGTTCTACGAAAATTCCTGCCTGAGCTGAGCTGGGAGGAAAACTCAAATCACTTTATGAATTCCCATTAAGAAAAAATTAAATGGGAACTCATCCCGGCTCCATAAAAGTATCAGAAAGGTGTGGGGTGGATGTTTGCTCCAAAGCCGGTCTCCTGATTTCCTCAGACAGATTTTTGGATCCATCTCTCCCTGAAGTTCTCTTTGCCTTTTGTCTGAAATGTGAACCACTGGCGTTTCTCAGAGTTTCAAAAAAAATCTGGAAAAGATTGAGCCAAACTCTTCCAAAGATTCACCGTGACAGGACAACGGGAAACCCAAGGGGTTGGGAGAAAAAAAAAACGGAGCAAAAGACTCATTCCTAAATAAGTGCAGGGAAAACTTCAGGAAGAACCTTGGACAGTCCACATAGGTGAGGAGGATCAGAAAAATCAGATAGACCTGGAAGTCAATTGGATGAAGAGGGAATTAAATTTCAGCAAAATTAATAAAAAAAATTATTCTCGAACTACTGGGGGGGAATAAATACTCGGAGACATTTCCAGAAGCAGGAAGTTGAGGACGGCTTCACACCAGGTGGAACAGGGATAATATATTAATTAATAAATTAATTTTGATATCAGAAAAGATATAAATCACAGAGGGGTTCGGGTCATAAATGGGAGGGTTGAAGGACTCAGTGAACAATTTCACCGCTCACCCGGAAAGAAATCGCAGGACAGCGTTGGGAATTTCTGGTTTTCTCCCAAGTTTTGGCTCGGCCCACTCGGCTCCAGGATTTGTGGCTTTGGCAGAGCTGGAGAAATCCCCACCGAGGAGTGCTCAGAGTTCCATAAAATCATGGAATGGTTTGGGTTGGGAGGAACCTTCAAGATCATGGAGTTCCAACCCCTTTCCATGGGCAAGGACAGCTTCCACTATCCCAGGTTGCTCCAAATTCCATCCAGCCTGGCCTTGGACACTTCCAGCAGCCACAGCTTCTCTGGGAATTCTATTCCGGGACCTCCCCATCATCCCAGGGAAGAATTTCTTCCTCGTGTGTGTTCCTTGCAGAACGCCTGGAAATTTTGGCGTTTGTGTTCCCGTGATCCCAGAGTTTGCATCAGGATTTACAGGGATCTCAGGTTGAAAAGGCAACCTCAGAATGTTCCCAACCCAAGTTCCTGATCCAAGCTCCCGATTTTGAGGTCAGGTGGAGTTTGGGGATAAAAAAAGGAAAATGATATGTGATTTTAACACGAGATTCTTTTTATTCTGCTCAAAAGGATACAGAGAATTTAAGATTTTTCACCTCCCTGGGTCAGATCATCGGCATGGGAAGTTCAGTCTCCTGCCTCACCTTTTGGACACAGAAACGTCCCCTTAATTTTTTGGGTACAAAGAAGGAGATTTAGAAAGAACAGAAAATGATGGGGTGGAGAGGACCTGCTCTAAGGAGGTACAGAAGGCTTTTTTTGAGGTTTTTTGCCATAAATTTGCTTCACACATTTGGATTTTTTAGTTCAAACCCAACCATGCCAGCAGAGCACAGAAACTCCACGGTTTTGTGGGAGTTGTCAAAAAATCAATTTAAAAATTGTGTTGGGCCTTCCTTCTCTTTTAATTGTGGGAAAAGGGTGGATACTGAAAAAACCCCCAATTTTTGGGAGATGTTGAGGGTTGTTCTTGAGGCGTCC
>VYZT01023599.1:0-11866 GCA_013400735.1 Pomatostomus ruficeps | reverse complement strand
TGTACAAATCAAATATTGTACAAATCGCCCTTATCCTGACCCCAGAATGACGGAAAGTTTGGGTTAGAAAGGAAATTTCTCTTGGATTTTGGCATCCTGACCCTTCTCTGCACGTGCTGGGGGGTGAAATCTGGATACCCCAAAGAGAATAAAAAAAAAAACAGCTTTGATTCTTCATTACCTCACCAAAGCCAGGAATCGCTTCCAAACACTGACAAAAACCACGCCAAATTCTGATTTTGTACCGCTAGAAACCATTTTTACGTTCAGGAAAGGCTGAAAAAATTGGGATTGTTCAGCCTGGAGAGGAGAAGCTTTGGGGTGAGCTCAGGGTGGCCCTGCAGGGCCTGAAGGAACCAACAAGAAAGGTGGAGAGAAACAATTCCCGAGGGCTGCAGGGACAGGAGCCAGGGAAATCAATACTCAAGGAGCAATAATTGAAATCAAAAATTAATTTCTGAACTCCCCTGACAGATCTCTGGGTCCTCTTCCACCATTTTTTTTTTTTTTGGGTGCATTTTTCAGCTTTAAAGTCAAAGCAAAATACAGGCCTAGAAAAGCAACTTCCTCCTTCAGCTTTGCCAACACATTTCCCAAAAAAACCCAGCTGTTGTGAGGTAGTATTTTATTTTAAATGAAAAAATGAGGTTTTGTCCAAGGTTAGGGCGGTCCGGAGCAAAGAATTCCTTCGGCTGGGGAAGGAGAAAAATGGGAATTTACAAAAAGACTGCAGAAACTGTCAGGAAACAGAAATGAATCAAACAAATCAATACGTGGAAGAATAAAAAAAAAATCAGTAATTATTCACATTTGTGTGAAGTTAAAAATTCCATGGGTTTGCGTCCACGGCAAATTGAGTGCAGAGAAAACTGAAATTCCATTTTAAAATCAAACCGGGAAAAGGAAATCCACACTTTGGGGTGCTGAAAACTGGCCCAGTAACTCCAGTTAAACCCTCCCAGAGCTGAGCAGAACCGGAAGGATTCTTTTGGACATTTTTAGCCCATTTTTAAGCACTTTTGTGCGAATTTCAGTGTTACAGCAGGAGTTTCTTTTCAGCCTCCGTTCAATTCCTCGCTCAGACTTCCAGAACCTCTGGTGAAAATTGATATTCAGCCTCGCTCCATTTAAAGATTTGCATCTGATTATTCGAGGCCGCTCTTGGATTCACCAAGCTTGGAGTTTTAACCCCATTTTTTTACGGATGGATTTGTAAAATTGATGGATTTGTAAAATTGATGGATTCTCCCTACAAAGAGACATTTTTGATAAGGAAATTCAGAATTTTGTCATCCAAATTATAATGGAAATGACCAAATTGTGCTGAAGTTGTGGCAGAGCTGAAGCCTCAGCAGCCTGGCCTAGAAAAAAAATTTTATATTTAAGATCTCAGATTTAAAATCTCAGATTTAAAATCTCAGATTTAAAATCTCAGATTTAAAAATGGCTTTTAAACCTTCCAGCTGTGAAGGAGTTAAGCATCTAAAAGGGATTGCTGAAGAAAAAAATTGATCATCTTTCCTTCTCGCCACTAAGAGACCTTTAACAAGCAGCTCTTCGCGGAATTAATAAAGTTGCAGTTGTAAATGTCAGATTTTTGCAGCTGTCCGTCTCCTCCACCTCGCACAATCTATTTAGCACTGAGTATAACCGAGAAGGAAAAGACGTGAGTAAATACTTTTCCTTTCGCATATTGATTTGAAAAATGTCTTTTTCGACAAATACTCCATAAATAATTTTGACTTTTCAACCACGGGCTAACAGAATGCTGGATTTTAACCATCCAGAATAAAATTGATTTTCCTACCACCCTCGTTTTACGGGACAACCTCTTCATTTCAGCAAAAACAAACTCCTCGTGCTCCCTTTTTGCTGTGATTTTCTCCAACATCCAGAGCCATCCTGGCCCAAGGGGGTTTTGCTCATTCACAATTTGTAAATTTGGCCTCAGGGAAGTTTTTTTGCGACTCCTGGTGGCCTCTGAGGTGTCACTGGGGTGGCTCAAAGGATTCCACAGAAGGAATTCCAGCGGTGCCGGAGTTCAGCTGGACAAGGCCAAGCCCGGGGGACATAAAAAGTTCAGAGCAGTGACACATCTGTCACCCCTGCGGTCCCTCACCCCTCCTGCACACAGAATTCCCACCAGCACCGCCAGAATCCCGGAATCGAGGGTGGGAAGAGCCCTCCAGGTTCCCCCAGTGCCAGCGCAGCCCCAGCAGCGTCACCCCAACCCCTGTCCCCAAGGGCCACATCCCGACTGCTCCTGAGCACTCCCAGAGACAGGGACTCCCCCACTCCCTGGGCAGCTCATTCCAAGGCCTCCCCGCTCTGCCGGGGGAATTTTCTTGCCCAATCTCCACCCTGAGCCTCCCCTGGTGCCATTTGAGGCCGTTTCCTCTCCTCCTTTTCCTGTCCCCTCCTGGCAGGAGCTGTGGGGAGCAATGAGGGCCCCCTGAGCCTCCTTTGCTCCAGGCTGAGCCCCTTGCCCAGCTCCCCATCCCAGGATTTGTTTTCCAGCCCCTTCCCATCTCCATTCCATCTCCACACACAGAACAAACCCCAAGAACTGATTTTTCAGGCCAATAAATGAATTTACCATCACCAAGAGATGGGGTTTTGTCATGAACAAGTTCAGATCGCACCAGAGGGACGCTGAGGGCTCAGCTCCGAGCCCTTCCCACATCAGCTCCTCTCAGGCAACAAAAATCTACTTTTTCAGCCCCAAATCAGAGCCACCAGGATCAAGGAAACCCCAAACAATGCGAGAACCTCGTTCTCCAGTGGGGTTTTTCCTTCTGCAGAGACACAAAGTGGCACAAGGAGTGGAATTCACCCTGGAAATCCACAGGTTGGCTCTGCCTGGGAATCCTTGGTGATTTAGCAGCAACAAAAGGCAAAAATCTAATTTTTTAATCAGCCAAAACCTTCGCATTTAATGCAGCAACTGAATGGCTGGGTATTGTCAACTTACATTTGCTTATTGCCTATCTGTGTAGTTCTATTTTTAATTAAATTATTTATTTGCCCATTTTTAAAAGCTGCTATAAAATCGTTTTAACAGCAAAAAAAATTAAAAAATCTTCCCTCAAATTACAGATTCCAAGGAGCAAAACTTCTGCTCCAATCTAACATTCCAACTTAGATATAATATTATTATTCCAACTTTTTATTGTGCCATCTTATATATAATACTCCAATTTAAGTTATTAGGTTCCAGTATCACACAAGGCAAGGTGGCTTCCAAAATCACGAAATGCACTGTCAAGCTCCCAATTTGAAATGCTATTTTTAAAACCCCGACTGTCAAAAAAATTCCCTGGAAGCGCACAGAAAATACATCTCGGGTTATTTATCACGCTCTATCTCCCCCTTGGACGTGCCCGTTTATTTTTGTTATTGAAGAGCTCCTCTAATTGAATTTCCTTGTGTTCGTTGGCCTTGGGGATACTTCCAGAAAAGAAAACACGATGGAATTCGAGAAAGGAGATCAGAAAATATAAGATGTGACAGCAGAAAAATGCTTTATTTCCCTGTCCGTTAAGCAAATATATTTTCTTTCCAGGTGGAAGAGACAGTGTCCAAATCTGAGTGGTGCTTGTAATATTGAACACACCAAAATTAACTCGTTCTGGCTCCAAATAAATATTTGCAGTCAAAATTAAGCCGCTCCCACATCAATAAAATCCCATTTTTAGTGAAAAAAATGTCAATAATTCAGTTTAACTCTGCGAAGTGAAGGAATTGAAAGGAGTTACGTTATTATATTAAAATTTAGGAAGTTCTCTGCACGGCTGACCAACATCCCTGGGTTTGTTCGAATGGATTTGGGGTCTTGCAGCTCAGGGAGAGCATTTTCCGAAGGCCCTTTTGCCGGGAGGCCTCAGGGAACGCAGCTGTTCCGCAGCCGCCCCCTTTCCCAGAAAAACCGGGATTGAATTTCGGGTGCAGCCCGAGCTCCGCGGGCCTGGCAGAGCATTCCCGAGCCCCGGGGCTGGGGCTGGGCACGGCACGGCAGAGTCAGCCATCACCTAAATAAACAGGGAAAACAACCCAGATATTCACATTTTAATCCAGATATCCAGATTTTGTTATTATTTTAATCCCCGAAAAAGCCAGGAAGCTGAAGAGGATGTGTCAGTTTGTACTTGATTAGAAAAATTTTGTGTCACTCAAGGTGGGGGAAATAATACAAAAATTTTTATCCAAATCCCACTTTTTTAGTAGTTTTGAATCTTCCCCATCCCTGGCAGTGCCCAAGGCCAGGCTGGACAGGGTTTGGAGCAGCCTGGGACAGTGGGAGGTGTCCCTGCCATGCCAGGGGTGGCACTGGGTGATTTTAAGGTCCCTTCCAACCCCAACCATTCTGGAATTCTGGGATTCCACGATTCAAGCTCGCATGCAAGGAATGGCTCAACCTCTGGTTTCAATCTACTGCCCTTAGATAAAATTTATTTCATTTTAAAAGTCACTTCTTGCTACTCAGCCCTTTGATTGAATGAGATCTTCCCAAACACCGTTTTTCTCGTGTGCCTTTGGAGGATCCCAATAAAAATCAGCATTTTGGAGGTTCTGGTCATCCGTGGCAGTGTAAGAAAACTGCTTTTCATTATTATTTATTTCAAGTGTTCCTAAGGGATCTTGGGAAGGAGAATGATAATTATTGGCAAAGCACTTCCAAATCCACAGAGGGCTGATGCCATAAAAGCAGAAAAAATCATGGATTTATGGAATGGTTTGGGTTGGAAGGGACATTAAAAATCAGCCAGTGGCACCTGGGTTTGGGCATGGACACCTCCCACTGTCCCAGGTGCTCCCAGCCCCAATGTCCAGCCTGGCCTTGGGCACTGCCAGGGATCCAGGGGCAGCCACAGCTGCTCTGGCAATTCCAGCCCAGCCCCTCCCCACCCTCCCAGGAACAATTCCTGCCCAAATCCCATTTAAACTGATAATTTTTAATTTTGAAGCCATTCCCTGGCTCCTGTCCCTGCAGCCCTTGGGAATTGTCTCTCTCCAGCTTTCTTGGAGCCCCTTTAGGTCCTGGAATTATTATTATTTTTTTTTTTTTTTCTAATCCCACAAACGCCACAGAACAGCGACAAATATTCCTAAAAATCCAGGGGAACAGCAGCAGGGTCTGGGATTGAGCTGTACCAACCACGTTTATCCCGCACCCAGGGGCTGAGGGAGGAACCCTGGGGTGCCAGAGGAACAAACCGAGCCGTGGATATGCAAATAAAAATAAAATTATTATAGGGAGAGGTTTGATGGAAAACCTCCTGTTCTCCCACAACCACGGGCATCAAGTGCCGATCCACAAACTCAACTCCTGCTGTTGGAATAAAATCAGGAATTCCAACCTCCAGGTCTTTGCCACCCAGATTTTCATTTTTCACCCGTGGCCACCGAATATTGCAAGAGTGGCAGGAAAGGACAGCGTTTGTGCTGCCCAGAATCCCGGGAAAGGCGCACAGGGAATTTCTGGAGGTTTTTATGCTCCTGGAGGTGATTCCCACACGACACCCAGACCTCCACGCCCAGGAGATCCAAGATTGATCCCAGCACAGTTAAAATTTGAATTTATCCCTACACAAGCAAGAAAAAAAACAAAAAAAGATTGGATTTGCCGTCCCTGCCCACCCCGAAGTGGGAATTGTAACGAAATATCCAAGGATTTCCTTCAGGCTGGAAAACCCGAGCAGGGGATTTCCAAGGAGCGACTTTCAAAGCGGGGTTGCGACTCCTTCCGCTGGCGGTGACGCAAACGAGAGCGGGGCCATCTGCAGCCGCCACCCCAGATATTTCCAGCGCATTCCTGGACACAACTCCAAAGTGCTGATGACAAAAACATCTGCGGCCGTGGCAAAAAACGCCAAAAAAAAAAAAATCTCCCTCCGCTCTGGGAAATCGCGGAGAGAATTCACCCGCGGCCGATCTAAAGGGACATTTAGGCCTGGAAATGTTAATTATTTTTATTTGTGAGCACGAAACGGCGCGAATATCCTCTGGAGGCTGTTAATACGCAGATTATTCTATTTTTATTCTGTGAAATAATCGAGGTTACAGCACGGCCGTGCCACGTTCCTGGCTCAGTGCCAGCTGGGCAGCTCCTCTCTGCCTCTCTAAATTCGCATTTAGGGATGGCAACGGGCACGTTCCGCGTGAACTTTGGCCTGGATATGCTCAAATTTAAGGAATATTCTCATTCATTTTAAAAAATGTCGAATCTCACTTAATTAAAGAGAAAAAATCAAAAAATCTGCACTAAATTTTTCAAGGTATGTATGAGTCCAATGAGGAGGAACTTCTTCTGAAAGACTTCAAAGCTTAAAAATTTTCCAAGATTCTGACACCAAAAGTGGTCAAAATCCCAAAATCTCAGTCACAATATTCAAAATATTACACTTAAATTTAATATATTTTTTTATCTTATAAAATGCGCTTTAGAAATGCTTCTTTTCCTTCTCCTTCTCGCATTTTTGGTAAGAAGTTGATCAATTTACCATCTTTTTCCTGCTGCCTCCCGCTCAATCTAGATTTCAGTTTTTGGGTTTTACACCTGAAATTCTGTATTTTACAAGGAATTATTATGCCGATCTAATTGTCCTACATGTCCTGGCCTACGGTGACAATTGGGAGAAGAGAGAGAACAAAATGAACACCGTTGTTGTAGGATTTGTGTAGATGCGACTAAAAGTTGGGCTTAAAATTTAAATATTTACAAAATTTCTTGGTTCAGCAGTGGAATTATTTCTTTTCAGTTCCACCTACATCTCCCAGTCCCTGTCTTTCAGAATTATAAAGATGTATTAGGCAAAATGGCAATTTTAAGGGCACAAAGATTTACAAATTTTGCCGGAAAATAAATCCTGAGTAGCGTGTCCTGGTCTGCTTTAAATCGAATTATTCTCAAAAATAAAAAGTAAAATCCTGGGGTTTTCTTCCATCTCGTGATGAAATTAAAAAAAAAAAACTGACATAGATTCAATCCTACCTACAAACTTAAAAAGATCGCACTTATTTATATTTAAATAATGATTTTTTTATAGAACTCGTTCTTGCTTTTAGTGATTAATTAAAGGTCCATTTAATTATAATTAAATGAATCTGTAAAACTGTAAAAATGGTGTATATATAATAAACTCTTCTTCATCCACACATCTCCAGTAGAAGAAACCTCACTGGGCCAGGATTTTCCCACAAAAAAATGATTTTATAAACGAAGCTCATGGCAATCAACTCTTTTTTTCCCCTCCAAGACAACATATTAAAATTTCACTTTGTGTTAAAATTTTCAGTTTATTTTGATGGAATCCATTTTTAAAAGAGTTATTTCTGATCTAGTTAAGGCTCAGATTGTGCATATGCAAATATCTGCATTGGAGAGACATGAAAAGGTTCTTTTAATTTAAATTATTCATAAAATAGTTGGATGATCACTAATTTCCTAACACCTCCAAGGCTTTAAGTTAAAAAATAAAATAAAAGCTAAAAAACATCTCTACAGTGAACAGCAACCATTTATACCTTCAAATCAAAGAATCTTCTCAAAGAAACCTCCCAGAAAGCCAAAAAAATGAAAAACTTTCTTCCCATATTCATAATTCCAAATATATTTCAAATAAAAATGAAATCTGTAGAGGGTAGAAACGATATTTTTCAATGTAAAACTGACACCTGAAGATGGGGCCTCAGCTTTTTTGTCCATTTTTTATTGATAATGAGCAGTCATCGATCGCGGGTGTCAATTTTCAGTTTTTAAACACTCAGATGGAAAAGAAATGAATTTAAAAAAATGAAAATACTCTCCCAGTTATTAAAATCCTTACTGAGGAAGGACCATTAATTGAAATAATCAATAAAAATGAAATATAAATGTCAATAATGAATACAAACAGAAATCTGGGAATGTTTGGGATCTGGCTCAGGCCTAACTTTGTTTGTTTGCTTTTTATTTAGTTTATTCATTTTTATTTCAATTCCTGATTGCCATGAAAGGGCAAACAAGAATTTTCACTGGTTCAAGCGGGCAGTTTCCTTGAAACTCTTATTTCTGATATTCTGGCATTTGCTGGGCCTTGTTTTCAAAACTTTGGCCTACTTAATGGCCCTCTTAGAGCTGGTCACACAGCAATAAATGGTTTATTTTGGGGATTTATGCAGTGCCAGTAATCCTCAATCTGCAAAACACTGGTACAATAATTTATATGTGATTTATAGATAATAATTAGGAATCTTTAAAGGGATTCCTCAGCTTGCACTTGATAATGTGAGCTCGGTGTTAAAACACGAGGCCTCCCAAAATCCTCCCTCCACCGACCCAGAGTTGGGCCTGGGACATCATGACGGTGAAACACCCAAACATCTCAGCAAGGAGGACAAAGGATGCTCTGCTTTTGGTTTTGTAGCCAAGAAAATCTTTCATAAAAAAATGGAATCCAGGACAACCCCACCTAGACCGTACAAAGCTGACGAGTTTTGATATTCGGCGCGATGGCGGAAAATATCTTCCCTTCGAGAAACCCCTGCGTCCTGCACAAAAAAATCAGATTTCACCCGGCTGCTGGTGGCTCTGAAGTTGGGAAGTCTGGAAAGCCAGGCTGGGTTGAAAAACCCCATCTTTGGGTGCTCGGGGAAGGAACATGACCCGCGCCACGCCGCGCGCGTTAAGGAGCCTGATTGACCAGCACCGCTAATTAAGAGCTCTCGTGGTTCGGCAGGAGCGCCGGGGCACCTCCTGCACCGGTTCATGCCAGCAGCACCTCCTGCAGAAATTAAGCGGGGATGAGAGCCCAGCTGGGTCCCCCCGGCGCTGCCGGCGCGCAAACGAGGAGTAATGAGAGCGCTGGTGGCCGCCCGGGGCGCGCGGGGCGTTCGTGACCTCTCCTCAAAAACCAGAGTGTGCTCCGACAGCGACTTAATTCCCTGCGCTGGTGGAAGGTAACGCAGCCGAGCAGGGCTGAGGATCGCAGGGCAGGAGCGAGAATCAAAATTATTAGCGAGTGATTCGGCGACAATTATCCCATTAGGCGGGCTAAAATATAATTCCGCTCTCGGGGCTTTCAGAAATCAATAAATATCACTCAGCTGTCAGGCTGCTGGAAGGAAATTTCACAACAAAAGCTGAAGTGGGAGGAGGTTTTGTGCAGAAAAAAGCAGGTTATTAGGACTGATTTGATGTTTTGTTTCTAAATCTCTGGGATGTGTTCGGCGGCGCGGATTTGTAATATTCAAAAGGAGCGTCCCACGTGTGCCAACAGCACTGGCTGCCCTGTAAAACACCACAAATAAAATGCAGCCCACTCCCACTCGGTGTCCATCCTGCAGTGCCCAGCACTGGCTGATGAATTCCTGTCACCTCTGCTGCCATTCCGTGATTTTCCCACTGGAGAGGGGCTCCCTGAGCCTTGGCACCAAGCACCGGGGAGGAGAAATGGCAGCACCTGCCTCAACTCGGTCAAGAACTGAAGCGCATGGAAATCACAGAATAATTAATAATATTTTTAAATGTTCCTATCAGTGTCGGCTCTTATCACAGAATCCCTGAGGCTGGGATGCACACGGAGTCCCAGCTGTGCCCGATGGCCATCTTGTCCCCAGCCCGGAGCTCTGAGTGCCACGTCCAGGTGACACCTGCTGGGCTGGGGACTCCAAAGCTCCCTGGGCAGCCCCTGCCAAGGCCTGAGCGCCCTTTCCAGGCAGAAATTCCTGCTGCTGTCCAAGCTGAGCCTCCCCTGGCCCAGCCTGAGGCCGTTCCCTGTGCTCCTGTCCCTGTGCCCTGGGAGCAGAGCCCGACCCCCCCGGCTGCCCCCTCCTGTCAGGGAGTTGTGCAGAGCCAGAAGGGCCCCCTGAGCCTCCTTTGCTCCAGGCTGAGCCCCTTGCCCAGCTCCCTCAGGATTCTCCAGCCCCTCCCCAGCTCCCTCAGGATTCTCCAGCCTCTCCCCAGCTCCGCTCCCTGCCCTGGACTCGCTCCAGCCCCTCCAGGGCTCTCCTGCAGGGCCCAGAACTGGACACAGCCCTGCAGGGGCCTCTCCGTGCCCAGCCCAGAGGGACAATCCCTGCCCTGCTCCCCACAATCACCTCCCTACTCCCCATTTCTAATTAAGCAGCAATTAGAAATAACCACAGACAGAACTAATTACCTATGCAAAGTGCCGGAGTGTGTGCCCTTCTGTTCTAGACACTATCAATCAGATATGACAAAAAAAAAAAAAGTGGCAAGGCCCTGATGGATGGAAACAATCATTGCCCTCAGCTGAAAAATGCATTTTAAAACAATTCCGGCCTTGTGTTCCTCTCCCCTCCCACCCCCTGTTTTTGGTCACATCTTGTACGAGGCCTTAATTTCAAGGCAGCTCTGTCAGAAAAACCTGAGAGGGGGCAAAAAGTATTTACGTACTTGAAAAAGAAGTGAAAATCAGAACAGCAAGGAAATATTTCCATGAAGTGCCTGAGGATCTTTACACATCTTCCACTGCACGGCAAACACCACCAGAAACAAATTCTTGGGCACGTGTTACAAGAAATGCAAACTGCGCGTGTTTTATGGGGCTGAGAAGTTCATAATATACATCCTCAATGAATTATTATTTAATTTTTTCATTCCAAGGTGATTTTTACCTCAGGAAAGTAACCCGACGTTCAACCTAAACTAAGGTTCGGGATGCCTCCCTCAGGGGTCGGCGTAATTAGAGAGAACCCAAATTAATCACAATATTCACCTTTCAGTACGAGGTTTTCCTCTGGATTAAGAAGCTGCTCTGTCTCCCATTCACATCCCAAAAAAATTCCATAGTGTGGAATATTTTTACCTTGGCTTCTCCATAAACCTCCTCAGAGTAATTATAACTGAATCCTGAGTAGCTGCAGTTATAAAATTGCACATAAATCACCTTTTAACAAGGAACTTCCAGCCGTACCCTGCCCACTTTCCACCAGCTTTAGGAAATTGTTCCTGTTTGTTATGACTGCTCCTCTCCACCTTTTCGGGGAGGAAAAAGGGAAAGCTGCACCCTGAAGCTCAAACCTTCATTTTGGAGCATAATGATGTGTCAGAGTGGGCTTCCAATTTCCTCAAAAACACCTTTTTTTTTCCAAAATCACCAACTCTAAGTGCTCAGAGCCTCAATTGAAGGGATCTTGAAGCCATCTGGTAGTTTTGGGGAGGAGAAGATTCCTTCTGCAGGAATTCCTTCAGCATGGGAACCACCTGGGGCCCGCCTAAAAAAGAAGGGATATTCCACAACCTGGAAGTGTTCAAAGGAAGGATGGACTTAAAAGAAGATTTCTGCACAAATGTAAGAGGCAGAGAATTAGGACAGGAAAAATTCAGAGTGGCAGACATCAAAAATAGGGCCCAGGGCTCACGGAGGGGATTGAAAAAAGCCTTTTTATGCCAGAAAAACATTCCAGATAAAACTGTGGCGCTCCATGTCACGGCCTGTGCTAGAGCATCCCACTGCACTTGGCTCATACATCACTTTTCCACGTTAAATAATAATTACAGCCTCAGTTCATCAATTAACTTCTACCAGAAAGGACGGAGACAAAACCAACCCCAAACCAGCAGCTCTTAAAGCCAATGGACAAACTCAGTGTGGCGTCAGAGTTTTATCTCTGAAATTCAGGCAGATTTTTTAATTCAACAATCTATTGTGAAAAAACAATTTAAAAAAAGGTTCTGAGGGGAAATTGCCACTCTAAACCTTGCAATAATACGTAATTATAATAATAATATTATTAATAATAATTACAGCTTCAGTTCATCAATTAATTTCTACCAGAAGGGACAGCAACAAAACCAGAAGCTCCTAAAGCCAGTGGGCAAGCTCAGTGTGGCGTCAGAATTTTATCTCTGAAATTCAGGCAG
>VYZT01023597.1:792-32525 GCA_013400735.1 Pomatostomus ruficeps | reverse complement strand
TTTTTTTTTTTTTTTTGTTCATGAAAGATGGGTAACTTGTGGCACAGAAGTTCAAGTTGGAAAAATACCAGAAACATAAGTTTTAATTAAGAAATATTTTTATTAATGATGACTATCCCTTGAAGGACAGTCAGATATATCAAGATAACATAGTAGCTACTCCTGCACCAGACCAATTTGAAAATATGTCTTTTGTATAATTAAAAACAGCAAACAAGCAATGTCAAAACAAGAAAACAACACAAAAAAGCCACAAATATAAACCCCAAGCAAAACCTAACAACTTTAAATTACTTTGTATTCATGACAAAACAAATGCACTGAATGAGGAAGAAAAGGTGACAAATCATTTCTAAATTAAGACCAGTTTCAGAAAGATATATGTTTCTAAGTATGTAGATATACAGCTAGCAGCATTAAAAAAAAAACCCAACCAAACAAACCCAAAAAGGTTCCCATTAAAAGTATAAGAAGCATCTAAAACTTAGGGAATCTGTTTAAATCCTGACTTTGTCATTATTTTATTGGGTGATGCTAGGCAAGTTCTTTAGGATTAAAAGGGTACCTAGGTAACCCAGTCAGTATTTCATTTAAACTGCTTTAGGAGGGAAATAATCAGCCTTTGAGGGGACACTTTCCACTGATTAAAAGACTCAGACCAGATGGACAATGTTTAAAAAGCTGGATTAAATGAGTTCCCATTCAGGATTAATCAACAGTTGAGTTCTGGAGTCAATGTTCACAATTTATTAATCTAACCCGAAAATTAAAGGATCTTATTTAGAGATCCCTAATATTACAGTCTTAATGTTATAGACAAAAACATCTTGTCTGATGTCGAGGTTTACAGACAGATGTGACTTTTGATTTGACATAACTGTCAATACCTACTTAGGTTTATACAACAAAATCTGAACATTTATTTTAAAAACCACAAACAACTAAACCCCCAGCCCCAAAACTTATCTGCTCCCCCTATTTCTTAAGCAAAAATTATGAATTTTATTCTTTCAGCCTATCTTTGATATAACACTTTTTTAAAATTAAGGTACTTCCTAAGTAAATTCACACAGAAACAAATATAAGTTGCTAACATATTTGTAGACAATTGTTTAAAATTAGTAGGTTCACTGTGTGTTCAAGTTTTTCATCACATAGTAAAGTTTCGTTTTCTGACATTTTGTGCAACCAACTTCTCACATTTCTGGGTTAATGAAAAAATTAAACAGTGGAATTGTCATCTGTGCATTCCCTTTTCCAATAATATATATTCATTTGCACTAAATAAATTATAAAATTTCAATGAATGAAAATGCTTTGCAGTGATGATACAGTGTAAAGGATGTAGAGTGACTTTTCAGATAGAAGTATAACAACAAACTCACCAGACATCTGTTTATTATTTTTATCTCCAAGAACTCAGAAATCAAGATTCACCAAGAAGTATAGAGATATATTAGAGATAAATCCTTGAAATTCTCTCCATGCTCCATCCTCCAAAATTTGACTTGACTTTCATAAAACAGGTTCCCACTCTCCAGATAGTCTATATCCTGAAGCAGACATTGGTAAAAGTAGAATTTCATGACAAAAACGAAGAGAAAAAATTACTACAGATTGCCACCTTAAGTACAACAATAAATTATTTCATTTCTTCTACACTGAGGAAAAGAAAAGAAAAAAAAAAAAAGTTAGTTGATTGTTTCATATTCCCAAAAAAGAAGGAGAAAAAAGACTGAGTTTATCTCCCTGGGCTCTTTTATTCTTAGTAACAAGTTCTTCCTTTCTAACCTTTGTTTATACCTCACTCCTTTGATAGGTCATGATGAAACTTCATTCTAATACTGTTATGCTCTTTTATTCAGAAATAAAAAGCTAAAAAAGGTACACACAAGAGACTGCACACTCGTAGAATACTACTGAATTAATTAGGATATGTCTCATCTATCGTTCTAAAGAAAAAATCCCAAATTATGACCAACTTAAACCCATTTAACGACATTAATTTGCTGTTCTTGGAGCCCATTTCATTACAACTTTAAACTTTCAAATTTTTTACATAGATCCAGCCAATCTGTGAAAATAAAACTACCAGCAGCAGAGTTTTCAGGGACCTAACTTTAAAGTATCTAGAATTCTCAGGGTAGAGAACTTTGTACACCAAAATCAAGAGATATCAGATTTAAAAAAATGTACTTTTAAAACTGCAGCAAAACATTTGGTATAAATGTGTGCCCTGCTAATGCAATCTCTGCAGGATTAGAAACTGCAGTATTTTCACCCTTTTTTGATTTATCCACAGAAGTAATTTATATGATGTTAGTGAGCTGGGGAAGAAGAAAGAAGAATAATATAAAAACTGTTTCAGAATATTGAGAGCAAGGTTCACATTTTATTCTGTAAATCTCAAAACTTAGTTTCAGTTTGTAATCAAAATTTTCAGTATTGATAAAACTGTACACAGTTACCTTGGCACAGTTAAGTGCATATTAGAATATCAGTTCTTTTGCTACACTACATGCATAGCTGGTCAAACCCCAAATCCTGTCTGTCAATCATAAAAGGAATGTGAAAAAATAAACTCTGTAGTGCCCAGGAATGAAATAATCTTCCAAGAGGCGAAGTTTCATAATCCCTATCAATTAATAGAATTTTAAAGATTTAAATCCTGTCTAAAAAAAGGAAAATTAATCTATGTGAAATAACAATGAATGTTCTTATTATCCACATATGTGTCTAATCCTTCACTGAATCTTGCTAAGCTCTTGGCCTCAATTATATCTCAAGACAATGAGTTTTTAACGTATTAGCTTCCATTTACACTAAATTTCTTTTTTTCCCCCATTATATAATGAAAAAGGTTAAAAGAACTATATTAAGATTTACCTGTAATTTCTGAATCTCTATAGCTCTCTACATTAACAATTTAAAATGAGGCAATACTAGGGTTTTGAAGAGAATCTTGCCTTTATGCCCATTTTCTGTATCTGATTTGCAAACTGTGTGTGCAGAGCTGCTTTTCTCTTTGGTGCCTGTTCCCATGCGGAGAAGCTAAGCAGTAATCTCACCACAAGACCCAAATGCTCTCTCCTGCTCAGAGGGAGCAGCAGGCTGTGAGCTGGGTGATGGTCACACAGCCACATGACACACACTCTGTTCATATGCCACTAACAAGGCTCTTGAGCCACTCTGACCACCTGAAGTGGTTCTTGTGTGTTGCAAAAGGAGCAAGTGCTGCACTCAACATCTTTCAGCTTTCCATTCAAAAGCCTGAGACTGCTCTTCTGGTGGCTGTGGCACCTCAGAGACCTTGGTCATCACTTGAACTAAGATAGATTTGCCCACTTGGTTCTGGCTTGCCACTTAGTGAAGTCATGGGCTGCAAAATTCACCTGAAGAACCGCTCTTCCCTCCCTCACTTTGAAGAGAAATGTAGGCTCTGAAAATTGGAAGGGAGGATGCCAAAGACTAGTTCATAATAGGGCACCTGAACTGTTCCCTCACCACCAAACATTTCTGCACAAACTGGCCCAGTTCTTCAATTAAATCACTAGAAAGGCAGAACTAGCAACTACTGTTTTACTTGTCAAACTGGAAGTATAACAGAACTGGCAATCCAGTGTTCTGCATTAGTTGCTGCAGTCAAAGGATGAACACTGCACTCTGACGCTTTTCTGTGAACACTGAGAAAACAAAAAGGACAGTTGGGTTGGGCAGCAGCCACCACACAGTATCATTTTGAAATATGGGTTAGCAACAGCAAGAGCATGAACAGAAATGAAGTTTTATTCTCATATGGATTATAAAGGTAAAGGTGGTGATGCCTGAGTAGAGGCTACCTAGAACAGAGGTGAGACAAGATTAAGAGAATAAACTGGGTATTTATTGAAAGGCCTTCAGTAGGTACACCTCAGGCACTCAAAAGCCCTCTCCGGGAGAGGCTACACCCAAGATGGACAACCTGTCACGAGTTTTCTACATTTGTGTAAGTTTTGCTCAATTTACATATCAGGGTTAATTCTCCAATTACAATTTCAGGTGATGATGTAATTTACCCCAAGTCTGTCCCCCCATTTAGAGCTTTAGTTTACATTTTTCAGGGCCTGGGATAACGAGGTGTCCTTGAGTCCAGGCCTGGAGAGGATTTGTTATGTCTAACTAGAATGTGAGAACAGGAGTTAACAGACTATATGGCGTTTTAGAGTTACTGTACTAAAGCAGTACAGGATCTGAAAAATATAAAACCTAAATCTTAAGGCATCATTGGTGGGACCCACAAATGCAATAATGTGCTAGTCATGCACATGAAATGGATGAAATGACATCGTGATTCCTAAGCAGATATGTGGAAGTGTGTGTAGTCAGGGAAACAAAGGTTTACTGAATAAGTTTTCATCAGAGAACTTGAAACCATATGTATAGAGGGACATTTGGCCCAAGTATCCACCTTTATCTAATGTAAACTCTATGAAACACATACAGTAGAAACACAAGGAACAACAGGACCATCTATTTTACCTATTGATCTGCTCCTGTTGAACCAGGAGGAACAGATTTTAGTGAACAGCTAACACAAACATAGCCTGCACGAGCATCCCTCTATCTTTCTCTGTGCTAAAAATATCAATCTTCTCATTTTCTGGAGATCCTCTATGCTTTTATTCATGGCACACAATCCTAAAACATTTTAATTTCACCTACTACTTTTCCATAAATAGAATGAGAACCAAGCAATCTATTTCAGATGCAGATGTCTCATAATGGAAAAGACTTGTACTATTATTACTATTAGTTTATATTTTTTTCCACATCTGTCTTTTCTATTATGACAGCACTGTCATATTTTTTTCTGGATATGCAGAGTAATTTTAAACCAACTTCTAGATTTATGCTGAAGACTCCTGTGTTTCTCCAGTTTATGTTAATTGATGTTTAAAATAAAGTATTCTTTCCAATATGAATCATCTGGCATGTCTAAGCACACAGTTTTACACGCCATGATGATATTAATTTAATTTGTGGGGGCCACTTAGGTACTGTGCTGATTATGATTTGGGGTAGTGTTTCTCTCAGTGTCCAGTACAGGCAGTGGTTTGGATTTTTGCTGAAAACAGCGTTGGTAACAGGAATATTTTTGTTCTTGCTGAGCACTGCTTGCGCAGACGCAAGGCCTCTTCTGCTTCTTGTGCCAATCCACTGGTGAGGAGGCTGGAGGTGCACAAAAGGCTGGGAGACAACACAGCCAGGACCAGTGACCCCAAGTGCCCAAGGGGATGTCCCAGACCGTGTGAGCTCATGCTCAGTGAATAAAGTGGAGGAAAGAAGGAGAGAGGGAAAACAACCACAGTGTGGCATTTCCTGTGTCACCGTCACTGTGGTGGGGCCCTTCTCTCCTGGCAGTGCCTGAACACCTCCCTGCCCTTGGGAAGTGGTCAATGAATCCCTTGTTTTGCTTTGCTTGTGGGCTCAGCTTTTGCTTTCCCTGTTAAGCTGCCTTTATCTCACCCCACAGGTTTCCTCACTTTCACTGTTCCATTTCTCTCCCCCATCCTGCTGGAGTGGTGGTTAGCGGCAGATGTTAAACCTCAGTGGTTACCCACTCAGTTCATCTTTTCCTTTTGTTTCACTCACTGTGTCACTGGTCACTGTCACGATCCGCTAACATAGAGCAGGATTCGTGATGGTTCGTTACCCGAATCTCAGAGTGCAAAAGAAACACAAACGGGGAATTTTTGCCTTAATCACAACAATGCACTTTATTGCGTGCCAAAACACAATTATGCAAAGGGAAGGGAAGGGAAAAGAGAGGGAAAAGAGGGGGGGAAAGGGTATAGCTACCAACGGCCCGACGGAATCCTCGTGGTCCAGCCAATAGATCCGTCGTCTTCCGTGGGGAGATCTCGTAGAGGTCTTCTCAGACAGTCCTTTTATAGTTCTTTTCGAGGCGAGGGGCAATTGGCCAAAAGGTGAGGTAATGGTGCCCATCGTTCGAGGGGACAGGTACAAGCATAGGCACAGGGGGGCTCCCCCCCCCTCCCACGCTCCAGTCCCTTCTCGCTTGGATGATGGAGGAACAATACCAAAACAACCTGTTCCTGGGCTAAGCAGGCACAAGCGTCTGGGACATTCCGACCCTTTTACGCTTCAGCCTCCCAGCGAACACACCTGTAGAGCTGTCATCTCACGTTGATTTTGGCCAGGACTCTCATGAGGTCCTCTTGCCCTTGTTCTTTCGGGGGGGATCATTCTCAGTCCGTAGATGATCGTGAGGCAGATGAAAAGGGTCTTTGGAACATCTCTTACAGTCACTTACTTTTGCAGATTACTCACAAATAACATCTTTTCTGCTACAGAATCAAGAGGTATGTTTCATTTTTCACAGGTAGAATGGTTCTTTTTCTTTATTTTCTATCTGCTACACTTGCATCTCATATCTCCACATTATATTCCATTACATTTCATTTTCCTTCATATACTATTTTGCTCTATATCAAAGTAAAAAAAAAAAAAAAAAAGAATTGTCATCTTTTCTAAGCCCACTCAAGTGATTTATCAAATACTACTGGTTCAAAACCTTATTTTACTTCCATAAGAGACTCTACATTTTACCCCACTATTTTTTTTCTTTTTTATACTCTGTGGATGGCTTCAGTTGAATTCCCACCTTTTCACTGAAGCAGGACTAACCTGACTTCTTACGAGCTCTGTCAAGTCTTTTCAGATGCCATTGGTGATACTCAGAAGTCACAACTGCTTTTTGTAAGTGTAAACAATAATCTTTCTTTTAGGCACAGTATGTAGTCTTATATAAATCTGGATTCATGCTTTTTCATGGTTAATATAAATGTCAAATTAACACAGTTTAAAACATTTATAATAGTGTGATTAAAGAGGTATCTAAGTATTTATTATATGTAGTTAACCCTTATATAGTTATTGAAAGTGATATGTCTTGAATTACAGCAATTTTGTGCTGGCAGTGAGGTACTCTCTTACGGGACATTACATAAATTGTAAATGTCTTCCCAAAGCATGATCATCAATCAAAACTAGAGATGATAACGTTGCCAGCAAAATTAGAAACAGGCTGTCAAGAAGCAAATACAAAAATCATTATGAAAGAAACTCAAATTTATCTTTAGCTCTAAAAATTACTTTTCTCCAGCAAAGGTAGATAATAATTTTTGGTCTTTTCTGTCAGATTTAGGGCCATTTTCTAATAAAAATTAGAATAAACAATATTTACAAAATTAATGAAATGGCTACTGAATTTACTACATAGATCTATTATTAACCAGTAGAAACCTGGTTAAAAAAACAGGCAGGAAGAAAAGAAATAACTAATGGGTATCACTTTTCAGCAAACTCTTCAGATAATTCCAAAAATATAATAGAAACATTGTTTTCAATTAAAAAATAAAGAAAATGAAACAACATTGATTCATTCTCTTCTCTCACCAATTGTAAAAAATGAGTTTTGATTAAAAAGATTAAATTTACAAAATTCAGGGAAACAGTGAAAGAAAGAATCCAAACTGATTGTCTGCTGTGAATAAGACAACAATAATTTTGAAGACTCAAATACTGTCAAATTACCATTGAGAAATGATTAAGAATTAAATATACGAGGTGTAAATTTTTTTCTTGTTTCAAAATGTCTTGTCTTACACCTTTATTTCTACATATACTATAGAATGTCATTTCAACTAAAAGAAAGGAAAAGAAAAAGAAGTTAAAAGAAAAAAAATAGAAGGTTGATTATATTTGTTACGCCTATCACTTGAAAAACAGTTTATGAGGTTTGACATTTTCCATGGCCTTAAATAATTAACTCCAGACTAAAAGGCTGAGAAAATATGATTAGTCAATTAATAAATGTTATTGACGCAAAAACATAGTAACATTACACAGGGCTAGAACCATCTATTTTACATGATATAATTATGTACAGTCTAAGTAATCATTGCTCCCTAAAACTCCTTTCTCTCTTAAAATATTAAAATAAATCACAGTGATAGTTGCTTAATGAAGCATGTACAAATATTCAGTTTCTTTTGGATTACTAGCTAGCTAGCGTACTGTGGGCCTACTGAGTCATTCTATCATAATAAAATCAATTTCATTTTTCCAATGTGATATGCAAAGTTATGATTGCTTTTAACATTGAGAATATTCTCTGTAGTGTTTTAAATAAATAGCTATTAAGAAGCTGAAACATTTTGCAGACTTGGGCCTATACTTAAAGTAACCATTTATTCAGTAAACTTCTTTTTGGAAGACCTGTTAGCATCAGTTTTACATATTGAGAAAGATTAAATGTCTTGCTACTTCTACCAGAAGGAAAAAGTGTAGTATTTATAAAGAAAAGAGTGAACACTGCCGGTGAAATGAGAGGAATGATACTATCTGACTTTAGTTTTAATGCTGACTTTGTGATAACAGCTCTTTACCAAACATTCATGCAGTAACCTTAAGTCTAGAAATCTAAAACTGAATGGCTGTGCAGTGATGTTGTAACAGTGTACATCAACTACTATAGCATGGTTTGGCTAACCAACATCAATTTCCTCCCTGCCCATAAAGCAAAATCCATCCAGCCTTTATGTTGAAACATCTACAAGCAGAAGCCCAAGACAATACTTACAAAACCAAAGATAATACCAGTAAAACCTATGAGAAAACAGTCCCAAAACATTCTGCACAGAACCAAGAAATAAATACACAAACAAATGAATAAATAGAATTACTTAAAAAGTTGAAATCAAAGAAATCACCCTCCAATCACATTCTTAAAGATATTCTTTCCACCTAAATCTTCTTATTAATAGTGCCGTTTATTCTGATGTCTGGAGTTACATTTGCATAATTGATGCAAATTTCCCACTAAGTTTTATAAGTATTAGCTTTTCAAGAAATATTGTCTGGTTCTTGCCATTTTGACCCACCAACTGCCTAACAGTTTAGACTCAGATTAAGGGTTGTGGCATATTGTTTTGTTTACTTGCACTGTATGGATGATTTAGGCTCATATACATCATAAAACACCAATATGTAGCTGAATTCTTGGCCTGCTTCTTCTGAACAATTTGTACCCTACCTGTAGTGCCTAATCTTAGTTAACTGTCAGGATTCCAGAGCACACAGACAGTGTTTGCCTTTTCTTTAGAGGGATGAATCCAAAGGGGGTGTATTCTTGAGAGAACTGCTGAGCACTTTGGTGCTTAAGATTTTTCATTGCTCCTAGAGTATTTCTTCCCCTAATAAACTCTTTGTCATCTCACCTGATCTGCAGCCAATGCATGTGATTGCATTGTGTTTATCTGTAGAACACGGTGTGCACTAAGTCTACTTGTAAGGCACTAATTGCCAACACCATCATGAGGGGGTGCATCAATAACTGTTTTATTTCTATTTGATAGTTTTCTTTTTGTTCTGCTAAACAGGTATTAAAAAAACAGTATTATGTATTTGTTCATACAATGAAGTTATGTAATGTATATAAACTAATGCTTTAAACACCTTTTTCAAATCACAGCACAGTAACTTTGGAATATAAGTACTTTTATGGACTGTTGACGACATTTTTAACATCTCTTTATGAAACTGTGATTCTTATTTTGTTCTCTAAGCTCTGAGTAGATGAACAGTCAGTGAGGTTTGTAATGGTTTAGGTTCCACTCTGCCTAACCCTAAATAGGGTTATTAGCATAAAGTTTTTTCTCCAAAGGGAATGAAAAAGTGAGATAGGAGAATAAGACCTTCACCAGAATTGTGAAACCAAAGAGACTAATGAAAGCTGGTTTAATAACACAGGCAGTAAAAGGAAGCTGCAAAATTTAGGTACTGTGATTGTTCTATTTTAAAAAGTAGGGGTTGTGGTGTATCAATGCGATATCATTGGATAAAATGAATTTTTCTGATATCTTGAGAGATAATCACTGAATGACTGAATAATAGGTAATGGCTAATAGGTGCAACCAATGAGAAAAAAGGCAGTGGTTCTGTGAAGTGTAACAGCAGTTAAAACTTACAACCTCTCATGTAGTCACCTAGCAGCTCCTGATAAACCATCCTGACAATAGTTTCTGGTATGTATAAATTTTATTGAAAAAATTTATTTCCGCAGCAATGGTGGCTGCAGGGTATTTCCACATTTTTAAATTGGGGTAAAAAGGGAAAATATTTTGAACATATGGTGGAATTTAACAAATTGTCAGAGTCCTGTCTGTTTTATACAAGGCTCTGCTCAGGTCACAAATTTATACCACTCATGGTGGAATCTGTTCCTGGGCAGCAAACAGAATGAACCTATCCAAAATCTGTTGCCCAGTGAATCTGGTCTGACCAGAAAATACATTGCAACATTGTTGGTTTAGGGAGTCTTAGTACAGAAGAGACCAAGTTGTTGCCCAGTAACCCACAAAAGATGAATTCAGGGGTTGCAGCAGAGAAGATACCAATAGTAGCAGGAATTACATTTTAACTCCATGTTTATTTCACCCCATACCTCCACCCTCTAAACCCCATCAAATGTTTTTCTTGTTTCTTAGACATATATAATACAGTTTCTCAGACTAGGGTGTTGCTTGACTTCCTACTATCCCTTTACCTATTACCAGCACCATCATCATCATCCTCATCATCATCTTTCCCAGCACTTAATCTGTTTAGAATTGTTCAGAATATGCTCATTCATTCTTCTGCTTCTGAGATGCTTTCTCTGGGAATAAAACCTCTCCTCAGACTTTGTCCAAAAGTGTCGAAGCTTGCTAAGTGAACACACAGTCACTCAATAAAAGGTGGAGAATAAAGAATCAAAAACATACCCACTGACAAATGCTGCAGGCCACAGAGTCCAAGCTAACACAGAGCATATGAGGGCTGCAGGTCAACTGGCAGAAACCTCAACAATTTAGACAAAATGTCTGACAACAGTACTAAGTAGAAAAAGGAAAAATTAAGAAGAAAGGTGAACAGTGAAACAGAACCTTGTGATGAGTTTAGGTGAAAAAGCAGGTGAAAAAGAAACTGCACCTTCCTGATAAAAGCAGCTATATCAAGGAGAGGAGATATACTCAGAATATCATCAAAGTCAAAGCAATTCCAAAAATCATTGAACAACATTTAACAAAATATCACCAGCAGAAAAATGCAAAGATTCAAGCAGAGTGGCTCTCCCCATGAAACGGTGATATCAAACAGGGCATGAGGACAACAAAGGAAAGACATCAATAGTGTGGAGCGCTTATTAGATCGGATGCACAACCAGCCCACTGGAAGGTTAGCACAGAGCTAAGGGAAATGCCAGATAAAAAGGGAGTATATTAGCTCTGCTACTCACAGAGTAACACTATAAACTTTGCATAAGGGTACAAGTATCAAAAATTGAATCAGCTGGATGGGGAACAATGGGGAGAAGTGGGGGAAAAGCGACAAGCGGGAAAAATTAGGGGGAAAAAGAGGGTAAAGAGGAAATAGAGGGAGGAAGGGAGGGAGGGAGGGAGGAAGGGAGGATTATTTAATGCAAAAAATAATGACAATATGTTTATTTTGGTAATTTTAGAATTATTTTACATGAGAACAAGATGAATATTTGAAATTACATTGGTATTTATCCCAGGAGCTGGGCAAATTCTTTCTAAACATGACAGTGCCTTTTGCTTAATGACATAATTTATTTCTTATCCTCTCTTTTCACCAGGCTGAGTTTTCTGGCTGACTCAGGAAAAAAGGACATAGCCAGATGTTGATAGGAGAGAAACTAATGTGTTTACAGTGATATATTATAGTAAAATCTCATTCTTCTAATAATCTGTTCAATGATTGTTAAAAAAAAACCCAATTAAATTCAGATGTGGAGACAGTGAGAGGAAGAAACACTGTGACAATGAAGATACAAAAGAAGGTTTGCTGGAGAAACAGAAAAGGACAAGAAACAAGTGAATAAATAGAAACAGAAGTGAGAAATTAAGGAAAATTTTGAAGTGCTTTACATGGTCTAAGCCAGTCTTTTTAACAAGACATGAGACATTTCCACAAATAACCTGTAGGGCTATGTTTTCTATGCTTGCAGTAGGGACACTAAATTGGGCAAAGAAGATCTAACGTGCAATATCAGATTTTCAATAGTTAGTCCAGGAATCTTGCTGATCATTTGCATCAGCCAGCAGCAGCGTTTCCATGAAGCAGCAGGCACACTCCATCTGGACTTCTAATGGGATAATTTCATTTTTAAGGGCTATAAATTGAATTCAGGTCATTTCTAGTTAATGAAAAATACATGGTAGTTCATAGTATCAGTAAAATGATTTGCCTTCAGATTCCTGTATTGTGCTATTGACAATAGGAAGAGTAAAGACAAATCTTCTAATAAAGATCTTCTTTAAATGCTGTCTTTCTAAGGAAAAAATCTAGATACTGAACTCCACAAATTTTATATCAGCACAATTTTATATACTGCACAGCCATTAATGTAAAGCCAATGTTTGTCTGTCACCATCTAGACTACTGCAAACAAGAGACAATACAAGAAACAATACAAAGAAACGAGACTGTATGTGAAGGGCAGAGACACAAATCTTTTAAAGTTCTTCAAGCTAATAAAAAGAGTGTAGCAAGAAAACTAAATGGAAGGAAAAAGGAAGAGCAAGAGAGATGGTGACACGAAAAAATAGAGCAATAGAGAAAGCAGTAAGAGGTGAAAATGATACCCTGAAGCATGATTAAATATAAGACAGGATGTCAATAATTCATAAAAAGAAATGGCTATTTAGAAATGCAAAGCTTACCTCAGCTTGGTTTGGAGATATAGTCAGTATACAGGTGTGAAGGGGGTCTGTGATCTGTCAGTAATCAAGCAGTATTTTATATTAAAAAAATAAAAATCTTGAATAATTTATACTGAATTTCTCATTCTGCCTCTAAGAGGTGAACATAGCACCTGGAAACAGCTGGGCCAATGATCTCATGATTAATAAGGGAGATGCAGAACAGAATTATGTCAATCTGAATCATAAGACTGCCTGTCTATAGCCAGGAATGGGTATGGTTGTGACAGTATTTCAAGATAAGAAGATGGAAATAAATGTCTGCCATGGACTGAGTAAAGTCTGAAGGCTATCACGAGATGTTGACAGTGTGTCCTCTCTGTGTGGGGATATATTATCAATTATGAATCCAGACTCTCTCTAAACCCTCAAAGTAGGACCAGTGTCTTCATTTAACCTTCTCCTTCTCATCAGGTAAGGCATTATTCTGCTCAGAGAGAAACAAAGTGGGATATTGTTATCAGAAAGGTAATGATGCAATCGCTTCTTGTTCTCTAATGAGGCTAAGAGGGCACTGGCAGGTTGGATGCAGAGTAAATAAAAAAATATTACCAACAGTCTAAAGATACTTGCATTTAGCCTATATTTTGAAAATATCTTGCTACTGAGACAGCTGTTTTTATGTATTTGTCCTGGAAAAAAAACCCCAAAACAAAACAAAAAACCTTTCAAGGGTTACCAGAGCACATAAATCCCAGTGAGCAGAATATGAAGAGAGGTATCCTCAGACTGACTGGAGCTACAGTGAGAGGACAGGAAGACTTTAGCACCTCATGATGAAGGTCTCAGATTTCTGGAACCTTCTCTCATAACAATTCCAGGAGTGGCTGAGACATCAGTCAATCATGGGAAGTGACACCAAGGAAAGGGACACCAGCCCCGCTCCCAGTTCCCCCTGGAACTCTCCCTGGGGGTGTCTGGACTCAGAGCAATCACACCTCTTACAATAAATGTTTTAAGTTTTATGGCTATAAATATCTTTCACACACATAAGGTAGCTATAAAGAAGCAAACCATGAACATTATCAATACAAGCATTCAGCACAGCTCTTGTGCTTTACCTAATTAAAGAGAGTTTTTTTCAAGACTTGATTTAGGTCATTATTTGTGTTGTAGTTTTCGACAAAACTTAATTGTTCTGAGGGGACAACTCAGAGACAGAGTCCTAGAGAAAGTATTATGGTGACACAGTAAGTACATTTAATACTCTATTGTATATATTCCTGAGAAAATATTTCTTTCTGATTTCTCTTTGATTTCTCTCTGGTTTTGGTGTTATATTAACAATTCCACAATGCATCTCTGAGCAGCAGTTTTGTGGGTGTCTTCATTTTTTCTTGTCAATTCTTCTGCTTATCACATGTGAAACAAATGAAGAGCACCATGGAATTTGATAGTGTGATATTTGTGCAGTGCTCCTCTTAGAACAGTCTTTCCTATTCCTTTTTAGTGCCTCCGTTCTCCACCAAGCTAAGTAGAATATCAAAACCTTCCATCTTCTGAGTATTAAAGTATGTGACAAAAGTCCTCAAAAGTGAATCCCTCAAAAAAATGCATTCCACCATCTTTTATAACTTTGTTGCTTGAGAGTAGTACTGACAACCTCCTTTCTCTCCAATTGCACTATAAATTCATAAGTAGTTGTTAGATTTTGCTTTCTATCCCTGAGCAGATTTCAAGTTAACCATCGCTCTCAAACCACCTAATCACAACAGACACTTGGTCTATTTCCTTCCATGCTGAGGCAGAATTTTAAATTTTATTTGGTATTTAAATTTATCATGGCATAAATCTTTTCCATCAGTGCACAAGAAGTACCAGTGCTAGCCTGCTATGTCAAGTTTTAGCACCTATTGAGGCATACTTGTTTCCTCAGAGTTAACAAATTAAATAAATTCAATAAAACAGGTGAACAGAATGCTTCAGATGATTCATAAACATGTGAGTTATAGTTTCTGGTTTGTTTTCAGTTGGTTGGTTTGCTTGTGGGTTGTTTTTATGTTCTTAAAAACTGCCTAAAAGTCTTTTCCTGAGATCAGGTTTGTCAGTCACTTTCAGAGGAGTTATGTTGATGCACATGTTTGGGGAAAGTCATACTGGCATTTGGAAAGAAACTTTTTTTTTCCCAGCAAGAAAGGTGTTGTGTAATTAACTCTTTATGAGTCAATATTTAGCCTCTAAACCATTACAGAGAAAAGTTTCTTCTTCTAAGGTGCAGGACACAAAGCATCTACAGAATATATCTGCATTTTTTACGTATTACCAGAAAGAAAGATATAGTCAGAAATTTAGGTAACAAAAAAATTATGGATTTGGTGATGGTTTGTATAAATTACAGTTAAAATTTTAAGACACTCAGAGTGCTCTTTATTAATAGCAAAAAGTATTCTGAATCAGCTGAGATGGGACATGAGTGTCCAACTCTAATCATTCTGCTAATATAGGAGAGGAAATAAAATTTGTTTTTTGACAATTCATGACTGACCAGAGAAATTATGGGTATAAGGAAACACTTATCAGTGTTATTTATCATCTTTTGAATTAATTTCTTGCTTTACTGATCTTCTTGTAAAGTAGTATGTCCTAGAAATGTACACAAAACCCAACTTCAATAATGTTCACTTCATTATAAGAAACCTTGTGGTTTGCTCATATTGCTGACCTAAGGTCTAATGGCTTAACCTAATCTAGAATTTAATTTTGTATATGGCTTTAATTGAAAAATTATTATTTACCATCTATTACTATTCATATCCCTGCAAATGTTTCCTCCTGTAATTCCTTCTTTCACTTCCTGTCCTGCTCCCCAAAAATACAGTTAGACAGTTTGAGTTTACAAATGAAATACATCTATAATAATCTGGAGACTTTAATTTGAATCATCATACACAGCTATAATCAAAGGCTGGGTAAGCATTACTCTAAGTTAAGTCCTTTATAACCAGCTCTCAGGGCAGTACCAGCAGCTGGGACTGATGGATTCTTACTTGATCTTTATCATAAAAATGAAAATCTATATCTATAAAAAAATTAATTGTATCTATAAAGGCCTTTGAATTTTTTCTGCTTTGAATCTCTGCATATTATTTTCTTCATTACACCAATGGAAATGTTTTCTCGCAGCTTAACTTCTAAGTGTGTGACTGATTCTTTCAAGTTCCCAATTGGCCACGTGGATAAGTGTTCAGCACAATGTAAAATTTCCAGTTCCTCTAAAAGCAGGAAATAACTTTCCTTGTTTCTACAACATGTATAGTGTTTTGCCTTTTTCACATACACATTCTAACCCCTAAATGGAGAGTGCAGAAATATAAAAGCTTAATGAGCATCAGTCTGTCCAATATCAGAATAAATTTAATTCATAATAAAATCCTGCAGTTATCTAGAGGATAGAACAATTGCCATCTAGAGGAACTAAAGCCTGAAAAAACCAAATTGTCTTGTCACATGACTATTTTTTGTCAGTCAGATTTGTCCTCAGAACACTATAGTTCATTTAGAGCTTGGACTAACTCTTAAATTTCTAATATTTCTCCCTTTTTCTGCGAATATATTTTTTCTAATGGGGTCAAGGATACTGCTCAATTCTTATGGACCTTAAATAGTCATAGTATGATAACTTCAGGCACTAACATGAAATGGTTTGGAAACCAAGATAGGAGAGGAACTGTATTTTGTTGATGATCCCTTGAGTCATCAAAATGCCTTTAGAACACCACTTTTCTAAGATAATAAATCCACTGGAGAATTATCTAAACCCACCCAATTTTCATTAGGATTTTTTATTAATTTTCTGTCTGCTGCATTGATATTAACAGCACATTAAATTTTTAAAAAAATATTCAAAGCATCCTATGGGACAATGTATTTAACATAATATATGAGGCTTATCCTTTCGACTGTCAAGTTTAATATCAATAAATAATATTCAAGCTCAATTACCCGTTGATAACATATTGCAGCACATTATAGATTTCCAACATTGACTACAGGATTATAAGTCCCCGGCAGCAAATAACATCAGAATGAAAAAGGTTTTATGTCCATTCTCTGGTTTGTACACATCTAGGAATTGACAAGAACCTTTTTGCCCTGTAGATTCACTTCCCTCAGTACAGGACACGTAGCATTCCCACTGAAGACACTGAGACTCCTGCTAACGAGTACACAAGATCACTCCCATGATATCACTTCAAATTACTGAAAAAAACTTGAGAAATACAGAACTAAACTTATTCCAGTAGTCCTGGGAATTCATATCTTCCTGTGTTTCTGATTGCCTATTAGACAACGGTAACCTTAATTTTCATTTAATTTTTGTTCATGTAATTTTAAAATGCCATTTCTTTTAATCTAAGATGTTTGCTGGCAACTAAATTCTAACTGCTTGAAAAACAGGTTCCAGTGCAATTATTAAAGAAACTTTTGATTGCTTGAGGTAGATAGATATAATTTCCTAGACTGCACAAATTAATTATCATTGATCTGCTTGACATTCCATGCCTATCTGTATATATTTGCATGCATATGGGAGATATATATATATATATATGTGAGATATATATTTATATATACATGCACACACATATATATATAACTTTAAATCTTGCTTAATAGCTGAGGGTTGTTAGAATAGTTTCTGATCATGATGATTCATGGTACACATTGGTAAGTTTTCTCAGAAAAACTGACACTGATTAATAGATATGCTAAGAACTTGCTATTATAAAAGAGTCTCAGAAGCAGTAGATTCTTTTTGAAGGTAAAATAAAGTTGGGGAATTCAAGGTCCTGAAACAGAAGCAGACTGGATAATTGAGTCTTGCTTCCTGCTTCTCTACAATTTATCTTTGGAAAGGCCTTTAACTTTTGATGTTATTTCTGGGAATGTGTTGGCATAAAGACTGCTAACATCAGACCATTCTTCTGTGCTGTATGTGAATTTCCAATCGTCTTCAGAGGTGTGAGTTTTCAGCATGTGTACCTCATTTATTTTTCTAGAAAAATATTAACTGTTCAATGCTATTGCCCATACAGACTTCTAAGGTTCATTTACTGAATGGGAAACAAAAGTAAAATGTTATATTGCACATACATCAATTTCATCTTTAACTTGTTTAACGTGTCTGTGTATCTCCCATATTGCATTATTGCTCATTCCTAACACTTCATAAGCCTCCTGTTTTGTTTGTATTGTCATCAGCATTTTTTGATTCTAGCAGGAAATAAATTAAGTACCTAAAATAGCTCACAAGTTCTCCGGGCTGAGACACTTCAGAGTGTATCCAGAGGTAAAAGGAAATAATTTTAATATTCAAGTGTCTTTTATGTTTAATTCTTCTGTCTTTGGCCATCAAATAAGCACAATTTTTGAGAATTTAAGCTTTCAATGTTTAAGTTCTACCCATAGCCTCGCATAGATTTGGTCTAAGTGAATTTGGTAGGGTCACAGAAGGAAACCTAGCAGATCAGGAATTCTTTCCACTCCTAGACTAGTCACCCAACCACAAAAATGCTCTGATTTTCCTTAGTTCAATTGAACTAGTTATTTTTATAAACTCTGTTCTGAATTTGCCAGTTAGGGCTATTTACAACTGTGAATTTGAAGGACCTATCCATTGGTCAAACGTGATATAATATTTTTCTATAAAACCCTCTGGCAATCATCAAAACACAAAAAGCTTTTAGATGCTCTCAGTCTATATTGTAGAATCAATGCAAATGGTTTCCAGTCCATTGAGAAAGCGACATTTCAGAACTCGCCTTATTTAACATTCACTTGGGAGGCAGAAGAAGTGCTTCCCATTAGTTTTTGTCTAATGCCTTGTGCGTGCCAGCTGTCTTTTACAAGGTGTCTAATTTGTCTCCATTCTGTATGTCCCCTTGTAAGATCTGAAAAGGTTTTCTGGAGAATTTCTGATACTGCTTGAGTTACACACATAGATGTGGGATAAGCTTTGTAAATTCTGTTTTCTCAGTGACAGTCTGGAAAATAAACAAATGCATTTGAGTGTTTCAACTGCTGAGTTTCCTAGCTCATTTATTTCTCTCTATATTAAAAAAGAAAAGCCTTAAGAGATTTTCAGAATCAGAGATACTATATTTTTTCTAAGTTTGATTTCATGCAAACTTTTAAATTGGGTTCTACATACAGATTATGATGTGCCGTCTTACTTGATATATACCATAATCAAATTTAAGTCAGACTATAACCTGATGGTTGTAGTTTGTTGGTTTGTCGTTTTTCTTCTTTTTCAGATTTATCAGACAAATTCTTCTGTTTATCGGTCCTGACTTTATTTGTTCTCATGTGATGTTGTGGAGGCCTGTCAGGGTTTGGGATAATTTCTTTTTTGTTTGTTTGTCTCTCTATCTTGGAATTTTTCCCCATTCTAGTTGCTGAGGGGGGATAATGGGCAAGTGATTAGTTGCTGGGAAACCTTGATGTGTCGGTGATTAAGAAGGGACAAAGAGTTGGCTCTGAGATGGGTGCGGCTGGCTAGCCTTATCTGGGACTCCCTGATAGCTGGGATTTTTTCCCCTCAGAGGGGGGCAGAGATACTGGGACTGGGACAAGTTAAAAAAGAGCCAAGCACAGCTGGAGGGCACATTCTNGCGGGTTTGTCTGTTCTTATTTGTTGTGGTTACCGTTGTTGTTGTTTTGCCTGTCCCATTATATATATATAGATATATAAAATATATTAGTAAAGGACTGTTATTCCTCTTTTTCTCATATCATTGCCTGAAAGCCCCTTTATTTCAAACTTTTGCCAATTCGGAGGGAAGGGGGTTACATTCTCCTATTCTAAAGGAGGCTTCTGCCTTCTTTAGCAAATACCTGTCTTTGAAAACCAGGACAAGGCCTTTTTGCTTTCTCTAATGGTTTATCTTTCTTTGGCTGTCACAAACACCATTTTAGGGAAAATGCCAGGCTTTACCAACCCTTTTCATGCCAGTGCAATCTTTCTTGTCTGCAGTCAGGCTATTTGAGTGATTTATGTCAAAACTTTTACTAAGCGTTTTACTGTAAAGTATTAATTTATTTTTCAATGATAAATAATGCAAAGATGGCCAGTAGCTGTTATTTATATCTACTCTGTATCATTAATATAACCACAGAAAATTCACTTTTTGAAAAAAAGAAAAACACAGATTTTGTATCCTAGTTATTCTGGTCTCAGGTCCAACCATTTTTTGTTTTTTGGGGGGGCAGAACAAAACAATCTAAAGGTATGCGAGAGAAATTCCTGAGATAAACTGACCTATTTCCACATATCCAGGCTACGTAAATAAAAATTTAGTGTTTGCAGTATTCCAAAGAGGGGCTCCCAATTTGTTTAGGAATGAAAACTGAAAGTTTCATTGCCAATGAGTTATACACAATGAAATACTATTTAACAAGGTGATTGCTTCTATTAAGCTGTCAGTCATATAGTGTTAACCTCGACTAGCAGGACTATTTCATCAACATAAGCGCTATGATTTTTCTTTGCATTATTTATTCTTTTCTCTTTCATTTCCTCTTTCATTTTCTACTGGCACAGTATTTTGTAGTAAGTGAAGCATGAGCACTCATTTTCACTTCCCAAGTAGACCATTTACCTACTTGGAATACAAAGACATTTAGTACATTTGCCACTATGTTTTTCATGTAACAGACATAAAATACAGTGTGATTACAGAGAAAAGATGTAGGCTACCTTCTTAACACTTAATGTCTTACACATATTTATGGAAATATATATTCTGTTCTGTTCTCTCTGATTTTCATGACTGTAGTGTTGCAGAATAGCTACAAAGTTGTCTCTAACGCTTTTAGAATGTTTTTGACTGATGACATTTCTAAGGGCAGATTATCAACATATATTCTAGCTTTGAATCACTACTGGAATAAAAGTAGCATAATAAGGCTTCTATTTTTGCTTTGTATAGTCAAGTATATTCCTTCTTAGACAGTAATTTGGCATAGCTATGAACAGGAAGTTCCCGTGCAGTTTGTGATATTGGAAATATTTATTTTTATCATTGTATGTGTCCTTATATGCATTTTCTATTTATTTTCCACACTCAAGCTGGTCTGCACACAATACAGATACATATTTTTATAAAGATCAGTTCCAGTAAAGAACTGTCCAGGTCATGATTATCTCAATAAGCTTTTTCTCCACAGATCCTGCACCAGAACTCTGTCCCAAAAGGCCTTTAGCTAGGCTTTCAACATGGTCTTCACTAGAGTTCACATAACCAACTCAGTGAAATATAGGCTGATACCTGGCTGCAAAACTGGCTAAACTCTCAAGTTGAAACCTTATTGTCATCATTGGTCCAATGTCCAAATGACAGCCACTTCATGAATAAGTATTGCAACTAATATTTTTTGTTAACAACCTGGATGGTAGAATGGTGTCCACCCTCATCCAGCTCACAGTTCATATCAGAATGGGAGAAGTGGTTCATTGCTACCTAAAGTGATCTCCACAATACATAAATTTAAATAAATAAATAAAAAGGTGTACAAAAAGGACAAGCAAGGAGAATGCGAAGCTCAATAGGACAAATAACCTCATTCACCAGTACAAGCCAAGGCAGACTGACTAAGAGTTAGTTTTGCCAAAAACACCAGGTAAACATCAAAGTTGATCATGGCCTGGCAGTATGAACCTGCACCAAAGAGGGCCAGCTACACTGTCGGTTTAACCCCAGCCAGCAACTAGGTACTACTCAGCCACTCAGTCACTCCCAATCCTGGTGGGAGGGGAAGGAAAATTGCAACAAAAAGTAAATACCCTTGGCTTGAATTAAGAGCACTTTAATAGTTGAAATGAACTAATATATAATAATAATTATAATTATTATTTTATGATAAATTATAATTCTAATGAGAAGAGGAAAGAAAGAGGACTAAATCCTGAGAAAAACAAGTTATGCCCAGTACAATTGCTCACCACACACTGACCGATGCTCAGCCAGTCCCCCAGCAGCAATCACCCCTCCCAGCCATCTTTCCCCTGTTGATAGATTGGGCCTGATATTCTAGGGTGTGGAATATTCCTTTGACCAGTTTGGGCCAGCAGTCCTGCTCATGCTCCTTCTCCCCAGCTGCTCACACAATCCCTCAGAGGTTGAGCATGAGGCACTGAAAAGTTCTTGACTTAAAGCTCTAAACAACTGCTAAATCACTAGTGAATTATCGATGGGCCTTGAATGCCTCCAGTGAGGCAATCCCACAGACCTGCCTGGCACAGATCTCTGCAAGCTCATTCATTCTGCTACTCAGAGCCTTCTCACAAGGTGTTTATGGACAGGAACACAAAATAGCCATTCTCAGTCTTGCATTATGAAGTCACAGGTTTCCATGGGATTACAAAAACAGAGTAAGAAACTAATACAAGCTTTGGCCTTCACCTATACCCATCTGTAAGTTTCAAGAGCATGAAACTAAAAGGTATTTGAACTCTATCTGAAAAAATGTGATTCTTGAATTTCTCTGTGTATCTTGACTATGTAAAGCTTTATACAGAGTCTGCATGGGCAGGATGCCCAAGCAAAAATTTTCAAAGGCTTTGTTAGATTTCTGCCCATCAGCTGTCCTTACACACCACTTTTTTACAGTTCTGTACTGTAAACGGTGTCTTTATTTCATGGGACTATTTTCTATGCTTTTTACTTAATGTTTTACAGCACTTTGAATATGAGTAAGTAGTAAATACACTTAGGCCTGTGTAAGTAGCCACTTTGATTATGTAAACTCCTGTCTTAAGAGATTTCTAAGTATTTCCATAAATAGAAAACAATTTGCATCTAAGAAAAAACATTTTGTGTTAGTCCCTAGAATGCTATAGTTGAATGCTACTTCTTATCTTAATTGTCTGCTTGTATATCTAGCTTTCACTTCTCAGTAATTCAAAATGAGATGAATCATATGAGCCAGAGCTAATAAACTTTAGAGATATCTCCTCACTCCCAGAAAGAAATAGACATTTGTGCACCAGAAGTTCTAAACAACTTGACAGAGAAAATACTACTTGCCAAAAAATACTAGGAGACATTCTACTGTAAGAACTGATAGTTTTGACTACAGAACATTTTTATCCGTAATAGCACAGAAGTTTTCTGAGAAGCACTTCATGGTGTTCGTTGCAGTTTAACGCCCCCAGCCAGCAACCAAGTCTCACACAGCTGCTCACTCACTCCCCTCCAGCAGGATCAGGGAGAAAATCAGAAGGGTAAAAGTTGGAAAACTTGTGGGGTGAGATAGAGAGTTTAATAGAGAAAGCAAAAGCTGTGCTCACAAGCAAAGCAAAAGAAGGTGTGGCAGGGACCCAGTCAGCCTTCTCTATGATTTTTCCTTTCAGGACAGTGAGCCTGAGAGAGATAGAGAAAGCATTGCTGGGGATTCCCCTGATCCCCTGATCCTCCCGTGTTTTAGCTTGTCAGTCAAAGTCTCTGTTCTTCCCCTTTTCCCTCAGAGTTATTTTAATATGCATAAGGTTGTTTTAATATTCAGCAAGTGCTGGAAAGTTCTGCTGTTCTGTTATGTTGATTGCTTAATTCAAATAAGTTCCTCCCCTGTTCAGAATTTATTGGATACCTGTCACTCCTCATCCTTCTCTGATTTGTAGAACCCTGGACCCTCCCCTCTGTCGCCACCCCTTTCCTTTCTCCTTAAAAACTCAGTGTAACCACCCCATGAGGTCGTTTCTCATAGCTGGCATCCGTCCTCAATGATCCCTTGGGTGCTGCTACAGAAGGGTCCTCTCACACTTCTTTGTTCCCACCTTTGCTCCTTTCATATCGACCGCATCTGCCTCATCAGCTGTGGAGCCAACAGCTAGACAAAAAGGATAGACAAAAACTGCGTCTCTGCAGCAGGTTTACCCGGCCAAGTGTAGTCCGTCACCCTGCAGGGCTTTTGGGCAGCTTCTGCAGTCAGTGTGAAGAAGGAATTAATTCAGTGCTTCCCAAGGGCAGGCAAGTGTTCAGCCATCCCAGGAGAGCAGGGCCCCATCACATACAGCAGTTAGCTGAGAAGACAAAACACCATCACTCCAAACGTCCTTCCCTTGTTCCTTCTTCCCCTCACTTTAAATATTGAGCATGATGTCACATGGTCTGGAATATCCCTTTGGTCACTTTGGGTCACCTGTCCCAGCTGTGTCTCCTCCCAACCTCCCACACACACCCAGCCCCCTGGCCAGTGCGACTGTATGAAAAGCAGAAAAGGCCTTGGCTCTGTGTAAGCTCTGCTCAGCAGTAACAAAAATATCTCTGTCTTATCAACCCTCTGTTCAGCACAAATCCAAAACACAGGCCCATACCAGCCATTGGGAAGAAAATTAACTCTACCCCAGCCAAAACCAGCACAGTGTTGAATGTTTAACCTCATGAGAAACTTGGCAAAATCCTGTTCTAGACATGAATACCATTCAGAGAGAGCTGCAAGATTATTTCTAGAAAATTTGAATTTGCTAGTTGTTTAGAGGATTATTTTATATGCTGTAACTGTTGCCACAGAAATGCCTGCATTATACCTGTGTGTTTAGCTTACAGATTTGTCCAGTGCAGTACAGATTGTGGAGATTTTACATGCTAGTGATCGGAGTAGAGTTTAATCCTGATGTCCTTAAACTACTCACTGCTGAGGTTACAGTTACCCAAAACAGTTTATTTTGCTGATATTATCATCTTCACAGCATCTGAAGAACTGTATACTATGTATAACTTACTTATTATAACCAAAAAGGTTCCCATTGCCATTGGAAAAGCTTGCATTTCCTTGTCCTCTAACTTTCACTCCCACAAGTGTGCATATTTGCTGAAAGTAAACTTTATATGTAAACTTTCCTGTAACAATGTCTATCCCTAGACGGTGATGGAGTAAGGGTTTGGATTTAGCACTTTTATCATCTTCTGAATCATTCCCATCTGCAGTGCAAAGTCCCTCACCATCTGTACCATGCCTGATAACTTATGCAGGCAATACAAATACTTCCCTTATTTCCATCAAGGGCATTTTTTTAAACATGAGCCATTTCTCTTGCAGGCCCTAATTCAGCAAAACACAGAATCTATACATAACAATCAACTATTTTTCATCAAACGTTGATGACAAATTATCTCAATTTCTTTTGGGAAATGTTCCTCTGTAGGAATGAGACTAGCTAGATGTTGCACCTGCACACACTGCAGTGGTGGCCCATCTCACAGAGGTCCTGGGAGCTCTGGCAGTACTATGGCTGTTTTCATTCAGAAATCTCCACAATCTTGTGCATACAGGTAGAGAGCCACTGACCCAGAAAAACAGCAGAAATGAAGTTTAATGAGAAGAAATGACAGACTGAAATGTCAAAAGGAGAAGAAATTTTTTAATGTTTAATGAGAAGAAATGATAGATCAGGCGCAGGGCATCGCCAATCAAGCACTGTAACCAGCCACTGTTTACACAGCTAATCTCTTTCATCCCCTTATCCTTCTGTTTCCCTTGTTCCTTCTGCAGCCGCTCTAAATGCCAAAGGTACCTGCAAGCCTTTCTCTGGCCCCATGGTAATGGGTGTCCACCTTGGCCATGGGGCTGATCAGTTCCTGTAGCTGAGACAGGTTACCCTCAAATCTCTGCCCTATTTTTTTTTATGTACGGCAATGAATTCTTTACCACATAACAGAGCTAGCCACGATAACTTAGGGTAAATCAAAGCCTTTGAGAAGATAAAAATATTATCTTATGAAGCAATGGGGAGACTAAAGTGTTGCAATCTTAAAAGAAACCAGAACAGAGAAGGAGGCAATGAGATAAAGTGTATGTGGGTTATTCCAGTTGATGATCTGCACAGATCATGTCTGTGCTGCTCATGGAGGGAAAGCCTTCCAAGGCAGCCAGCAGCAAAACTATTATCTTCTTCTAATCCAAATATCAGTTTTATTCTTACATTTTGTATTGGGTTTGTGTGGCAAAGTTTTGGTAGCAGGAGGGGGACTACAGGAGTGGCTTCTGTAAGTAGCTGCCAAAAGCCTCTTCTGTGTCTGACAGAGCCAATGCCAGATGGATCCAAGATGGACCTCCTGCTGGCCAAGCCTGGGACAATCAGAAATGATGGTATCCCCTCTGTGATAACAGATTTGAGAAGGTGGAAAAGTTATTGTGCAGAAGTAATTGCATCCAGAGAAGAGTGGATTGAGAATATACGAAAGAATCCGCTCTGCAGACACCAAGGTCAGTATAGAAGGAGGAGCCCAGGCATCTGGGGAGAGATTCCCCTGCAGCCTGTGGTGCAGACCATGGTGAGGCAGCTGTACCCCTGCAGCCCATGGAGAAGACCCAAGCTGGTGCAGGTGAATGCCAGAAAGAGAGCACTGAGCCCATGGGAAACTCAGGCTGGAGCAAACCTGCAGACCCATGGCAAGAGGAGCCCATGCTGGAGCAGGTAGGTTTCCTGGTAGGACTTGTGACCCTCGGAAGGGGCCAACACTGGAGCAGGCTGTGNCCAGAGAAGAGTGGATTGAGAATATACGAAAGAATCCGCTCTGCAGACACCAAGGTCAGTATAGAAGGAGGAGCCCAGGCATCTGGGGAGAGATTCCCCTGCAGCCTGTGGTGCAGACCATGGTGAGGCAGCTGTACCCCTGCAGCCCATGGAGAAGACCCAAGCTGGTGCAGGTGAATGCCAGAAAGAGAGCACTGAACCCATGGGAAACTCAGGCTGGAGCAAACCTGCAGACCCATGGCAAGAGGAGCCCATGCTGGAGCAGGTAGGTTTCCTGGTAGGACTTGTGACCCTCGGAAGGGGCCAACGCTGGAGCAGGCTGTGCCTGAAGGACTGAACTCTGTGGGAGGGACCCAAGCTGGAGCTGTTCATGGAGAACTGTAGCCCATGGGAAGGACTCACGTTGGAGAAGTTCATTGAGAACTGTCTCCTGTGGGAGGGACCCCATGCTGATCAGGGAAAGGACTCCCCTCCCTGAGCAGAAGCAGAAATGATCTGAGATGAACTGATCATAACCCCTATTCCCATCTCCCTGCACTGCTGGGATGAAGGAGGTAGAGCTGGAAAGGATGGAGAGGTGGGGGGAAGGTGGGTGTTATATATATTTGTTTTACTTCTCATTATCCTGCTCCTTTTGGTTGGTAATTAAGTCATTTAATTTCTCTAAGTCTGATTTGTTTTGCCCATGACAGTAACTAGTGAGTGATCTCTCCTCATCCTTACATTGACACGTGAGTCTTTCAATATATTTTCTTACCCATGTCTAGTTGAGGAGCGGAATGCCAGAACAGCTTTATTTGTAATAATTTATTACATGTGACAAATATAAAATTAAGAAAATAAGTACATATGCTAAAGACAAGGGTATTGCTGATGGTGAACTGAAGATAAATATCTCACTACTGGGCTGCATAATATATGTATATACTGGGAAAATATATTTAAAAATGTCTTGCCAACCTAAACTGTCATAATTAACAGATACTCCAATAACAAAGATGTAAAGAAAATTGTGCTGAGAAGAAAATAAGTCTTATTTTCAAGACCAATTAATCTACTTGCAATGTCCAGATATTTTTTATGCATTTGTAAGCGAGGCTTAGATTTTTTCTCACTATTAGGCATAATTTCCACAGAGATGTTACCTTCAAATATTCTCTCAAGTAGTCAGAATAAGTTGATTTTCCTAAATCTGACATCCTAAACTTTATATTCCTAGCCTTTCAATCACTATTTTCAAAATTTCTGTTGGTTTTATAAAATTTTTCATACATATTAACAACTGACATATAGTTGTGCATATCTGCAATTACAAAAGCTAAAAAATCCCAAACTATGCAACATGTCTCTAATAATACCACTATCATCATTGTATTTGCTACCTTTTTGAGTTACTGACATTTTTGAGATGGCAATACCCAAGTCTATAACTATTGAACATATGTCTATGAAGACTACATATGACAAATTTTAAAAGGTCGTTGAGATACTTGATCAGAGTATATCAAAAGTTGTCTAACACAAAGTTACAAAAAAACCCACACCAAAATTATAAAACAGATTCCTTATGATGAGTGAAATAAGTTTTAAAAGTCCACAGAATTCTAAATTAAATTAAATACTTTATTGTTTTGCCTGTGTTTAAGTTGGAACAAATTAATTCTAAATATTTTAAATAAGAATAATATTGTCTTTAAAAAAAATTGTAATAAATTATGGAAAAATACTGGCTCAACCGGCACAAAGCCACTTCCTTAATCTGAAAGGAGGATAGATGTTTAACAGTTTCCTAAGGGACACTTCCATCATATGTACTCTGAGCTTCTTATTTTATTCATAATATCAACCACAATGGGTGTATACTCACTTTTTCATTCAGCTACAAGTGAGAGATTTTTGCTTCACTTCTTTCAATTTTATGATCTACAATTTGCTAGTTCTCTAACAAGACCAAATATCCATTTGATTTTATTCCCTCTGAAAATACTTTCTGGTTTACCTTAAGTCCACTAGGCATTGGTTTTCTTTCACTTTCTCCCCCCCCCTCTTCTGTCTCAGGAATTTTTACCTTATTTTTATTGGGTTTTTTGCATTTGCTGAACAATGCTGGAATATTTTGAGCTTTTGTTTACTTTTTTACATTTCATGTTACCATTTATTTATGCCAAGAGTTACTTTAAACTCTATTAAAAACTGTCTGTTTAAAGTTCAGAAAATATATATTCAATGAGTGTAATGAACTTCAAATTCCAAGTCATTATGATTAAACCATAGCCAGTATAAGAACTTCACCTCTGTGGAAAATTCCCTTTTCTCTTCTTTCATACTTTACCCAGTATAAAGTTTCTTATTTCTTTGATCAGTTTTCAGGTAATCTCAACACTTTTCTGAAGTTTGTTTCTTCTGAAATGAGAAAAATTTTTATCTTTTTACCTCTCTAAATAAGTTTTGTTTAGTTGTTTAGTTTTAGGGGGTTTTTGTTTATTTTTCACTTGGTTGTTTGGTTGGTTTTCTTTTAATTTCAATTTCCTGCAATCTCTCACTTTGCTAGCCAAAAATTTCACAGCAAAATTTCCACTTCTTCCTTTATTGAGGCTACTGAAGTACTGCTGGCATAAGTACAGATAGGAAATTGTAGTTCTCAAACAGTTAAGATTGAAATATAGTTTAGTCCCCATTCGAAAATATATACCTTGATATGTTGTATTGTGTTTGCCAGTAGATGAAAAAACAGCTGTGCAGCAAATACATGGAAATTCACATTTATTACAACTGATAACTACTTAGACTCCTGAAAACCCTGCCCTGTTGAACCCTTGCTATGTTTGGCGAATATGACTGGAATCCCCAACATAAGAAGGACGTGGACTTGGTGAAGAAAGTCCAGGGAAGGGCCATGGAGATAATCTGTGGGCTGGAGCACCTCTCCTTAAAGACAGTCTGGGACAGTTGGGATTGTTCAGCCTGGAAAAGAGAAGGCTCCAGGGAGACCTTAGTCCACCTTCCAGTAGCAAGGGATCTTCCAAGAAGGCTGGAGAGGGACTGTTTGCGAGGGCATGTGGTGATAGGAGAAAGGGGAATGGCTTTGAACTGAAAGGGAGCGGGTTAAGGTTAGATGTTAGAAAGGAAATCTTAGTTTTATAAGGGTGGTGAGGAACTGGCATGGGTTGCCCAGAGAAGAGGTTGATGCCCCATCCCTGGAAGTGTTCAAGGCCAGGTCACAGGGGTTTGAGCAACCTGGTCTAGTGGAAGGTGTCCTTGCCCATGGCAGGGAGGTTGGAATAAATGATCTTTAATGTGCCTTTCAGCCCAAACCATTCTACAAGTCTGTGATTATTTAACAGCACCATTTGGATTGTGAGATTGCTTTTCTGCAAGTCTTTGTGAGAGTGTATGAGGCGCTGTCATTTCTCAGATCAAGATGCATTGTTTGTTCATAAATTACACTCACTCTTACAAACATAATATTTTAAATAGACACCATGTTAGCAGGTTTTAGGAATACTGCTTGAAGAAATACTGAATGTCTGATGTCTTTTCAACACTATTTGAAATCTCTTGAGTTTTAATTGTCTAAAAATGCCAATGTCAATCTCTGACAGCTTCAAGAATTCATGTAGGAAGTGCCAAGATGTTTATCAAATGAACGAATAAATAGCATATCAATTTTTCACTGGCATTTTATCTTAATTAAAGTTTTGATTTAATATCAATTGTTTTTCCAGAATAGTTTCTTCATTCAGAAATTACAGTTTTCAGCTGTTTCTTGAATTCCAGCTTTGTCCGAACTAACTTTCCTTTGCCATTAAAAAAAAAATAAAAAAAGGCATATGGAATAGGCATGTCCCCCTAAGTATTCAAATATAACTTGTTTTTTTGGAATCAGATATCAGTTTCTTTTTACCTCACTCATACACAGTGCATAGGTTTCTTTTTTATAGGAGATACTTTGTGAAGAAGCATTTGATCGTTAATCTGTGTACACCCAGAAAAAAGGATCATTCCTGCATTAGCAACCTCATTTCCAAAGAGGATTACTCTCATATGCAAAGATCAATGAAAGTATTATTAAATCTCCCAGCACTTTTACCTTCCTGTACAAAGCTGATATTACCAATTATTTTAAATATGTCTGACTCTAATTTTAGTGAAATATTTTTGGCATGAAGTGGAGGGATGTTGAATATTTTATATCAGCCTGATCTCAGAAGGAGTTCTAAACTATTTAATACCTTAGAAGATGTCATTGGTCTAAAAGGGATCACTTTAATAACAATCCATCTCACTATCAATTTTGTCAATTATACGTACATTTAATTTTTCTTCCTAACAAATGATTTACCCTCTTTCTCTCTGATATAACAATGGATCAGTTGACCCTGGGTTGCTAAATTTCCATACTTATTCTAATTCTGGAGTATTTGAATAGTCTAATTTATCTCTTACCCCAGAAGGTGCCTTAGACTATCTTCCTCTAATATGTAAAAAGAAGTTCTCGTGTCTAGTATGCTTGAGCAAAAACATCAAAATACTTACAGCAGCAGAATATTTGGCCAAACATTTAAATGATGGTATCATCTGTTGTATACTTTGAATAAAGTTATGATATAAAATCAATTTTACAGTCAGTGAAATATAATAAAAAGTGACACTTGAATACAATAAACTAAGAATAGTAGCTTTAATGAAATGTATCCCAAATATACAATAGTGCATAAAGACACAGTTTTAAATTTATACTTTGCATATAGTTACAACTGAAATGTTAGGGGAAGACAGGAAACAAGCAAGCAAGCAAGCGAGACCCAGCCATCTTGATCAGAAAAATGAAAACAAAACCAAACCAAAACAAACCCCATGGATTTTGACAATTATACTTTCATCACATTTCTCTGATTATATTCTACCATATTCCTTTCCCATTTATTTAACCTGGCATGTTCTTCCTTGCAAAATGCATTGCGGTATCTGTAGAAATGGTAATAATTTCCCACAGGACATTTAGCATTTTCACCATTTCAGGACTGCATTTTAAATTAACATTTCCCAGGGGCTGCAAGTATTGAGACAACGGTCCAGATGCATAACTGCAGACAATGTCTGTGGTGTGCAGCTTGAGCTGATGTGTCCTCAGTCCAGTTTTAGCATAGTTCTAGTTTATTAGAGGAAATGGGACCAGCTTTGCCAACTGAAAATAGACACAGTAGTGAGATAGTGACACCCATCTTGATTTACAGCACATATCTTGCAGAAGAAGATTCTGTGGCATGGTGCCCACTCCAATCACCTTTTGTTAGCCAAGAATTTATGTTAGGAGAAACTCTGCTGGAGGAGAAAAAACAAATTAATGGATCATCTGAGAATCACAATAGAAAAAAATTGAATTGTGTTCTATTCCAAATTTTATTCTTAGTTTGTATGCACAT
>VYZT01023588.1:0-11884 GCA_013400735.1 Pomatostomus ruficeps | reverse complement strand
TAATTTTCTACTCCTCTTGGCCTTCTAACAGGAGTCACTTAAATCGATGTTTACCCAGGCACAAATGATATTCATCAAAACTTTTCCATCCTGATAGGCTCATGTGTGTGGTATGGAAGCCCAATTTGGCTGGAAGTAAGGCCAGTATAAAGTATAAAAGGCAACATTTAATAGAGTTCTCTTAGCTACATATAGACTACTAATACTTCGTTTGCTTCTAGGAAAGTGCAATCACAAAATTAACAAAATGGGCTCTGCTCAAGAAGGAACAAAATGCTCATAATTCAGGCAGAGAATAAGTTGTCATAAGATGCAAAAAAAAAAAATCTTTTCTGAGCCCGTGTTTCAGCTGATTGCAATCTTGTATTAAAGAGCTTTACATGGTGTATTGGCCTTGTGCGGCAAATGTTTTGTAGCGAGGGGGCTACAGAGGTGGATTCTGTGAGAAGCTGCCAGAAGCTTCACCATGTCCAAGACAGACCCACCACCAGCCAAAGTCAAGCCCATCAGTGATGGTGGTAGTGCCTCTGGAATAACGTCTTTAAGAAGGGGGGAAAAAAACCTGTGCAGCAGCAATCACAGCCAGAGAACGGAGGAGTACCTGTGAGAGCAAGAGCCCTGCAAACACCAGGGTCAGTGCAGAAGGAGGGGCAGGAGGTGCTCCAGGTGCTGGAACAGAGGTTTCCCTGCAGCCCATGGTGCAGACCATGGTGAAGCAGCTGTGCCCTGCAGCCCATGGGGTTCCACAGTAGAACAGAGATCCACCTGCAGCCCATGGAGGACTCTACTCTGGAGAAGGTGCATGGGCCTGAAGGAGACTGTGGGAAACCTGTACTGGAGCAGGCTCTTGGTAGGACTTAAGACCCACGACAGAGCAGCCTGTTCCTGAAGGATGGCACGCTGTGGAAGGGATCCACACTGGAGCAATATGTGAAGTCCATGAGAAGAACTCATGGTCAGAGAAGTTTGTGAATATAAGGGACCCCGCAGTGGAGAAAGGAAAGAGTGTAAGGAGTGAAGCATGAACAGAACCTATTCCCCACTCCTGTGTACCACTCAGGGGGAGGAGGAAGATAAAATCAAGAGAGAAGTCTGGAAGGAAGGGAAGGGTGGGGGGAAGGTATTTTAAGATTTGATTTTATTTTCTCATTATCTTAGTCTGATCTTATTTATACTGAATTCAACTACTTTCCTCACATCGAGCCTGTTTTGCCCATGATGGTAATAGGTGAGTGATCCCTCCCTGTTCTTATCCTACAAGCCTTTTGTTATGTTTTCTCTCCCCTGTCCAGCTCAGGATGGGATGCATAGAGCAGCTTTGGTCGGTACCTGGCATCCAACCAGTGTCAACCCACCACACACAGGTGGAGGTCCAATGTGCAATAATCACACAAAAACCGTTAAGACAAAAGAACGAAGACTAGCATCTCACTGGATTTTCATCTTGTGTTGCCTTGCAGGAAGACTTCCTACTGTAGAGGTCGTGAACTACAGAAGGGTATAGGTATACTCCCAGCAAGTGCAGCACAACACCTTGTTTTGTTCTATCTCCCTGTCTCCCCTTTTTCCTGTAAGCAATGGTGGAGATGTAAGAATCTTCTTCCCCTTCAGCTTCTGCTGCTTTCAGCATGGTTGAGCACATTGCTTCTAAATTACTTCAACAAACATATAATATAGCTAGTATAACACATTATTTTCCAAGCCTCCAGCTGAATCCTCATTCCTACTCATTCTAAATGTTTCTGTTGATCATGTTCTGATACTGTGGGCGTTCAGACTTCAAATATCCTAACAAAAAGGGTGTCTGCATTCCAGGAGGCAATACTTCACCATGAGAAGTCGTTGACCACAGTCTAACTGATATCAGTGAGAACTCTACCTCATGCTTTTCTTGATATTCAGTCTGTATTTTCCTCAGTTCCTCTTAGCCCTGGTTATAGCTGTTAAACTGTCCCAGCTTTACCTTACCTTCTGAAGGGACACATTTTCAGAGTAATCATATCACAAAAGTGTGCTATTTTACACCAGCCAGCATGACAGCTCGTTCTTCTTCATTTCCTTATATATATGGATACTGCCCTGGAGATTTATTTAAACTGTTTAGTTTATCTTAGTTTATTCCTAAATTCAGATTGAAATGAATACAAACCATGATTTCCTCATCTGTTTAACAACTTTAAAGGCAGCTTTTGCACCTCTGTTTAGCAGCCTGTAGAAATTTCCACATATGAAACACTGCTCTAAATAAAACAAAAATAAATACATAAATAAAAATAAACACAAAAATTCTTAAATTATTTTTCTTGTTGCTAAAATTTGCAGAGGCCCAATACTTCCAAAAAGGTAGGGATTTTTAGAATTTAATGGGATTTTAGTTTCAAGTCTATTCCAGATATTACAGGCATCCAGTTCAAATGCTATTGTGTTTGGGTTTTGTTGTTTCTTTAAAGTTTTGTCTTTCCCTAATTATTTTCTTTCCTTGACATGGACTAGAGGAAATATCACTTAGGAGCACTGAGAGACCACCTGACTTAACTTTTGTGGTTTGAGTGACTGTATATTTAATAAATTATTTCACCTGTTAGAAAAATAAGTTTTAAATAAATGGAGTTGTAAAAGAACAAAATTATGAAATCTGCAGCAAGGTTTACTGGATGTGATGATCACAGAAACACTGTTGTGTACTTTGTTCCCAGGTTTTGGAGGCTTTTTTTGTACTCCTTTTCTCCTGCATATTTGGGGTATTCTGCCCTGAAATGGAGAAAAAACATGTGCCGACATTTGCACGTTTCTTCTCCATTTTAAGTGTTTGTAGTTTCAAATATTCATTGAAATGTGGTTTAGAAAATAGTGAAAGAAATCTCAACATGTATCTTAAAACAGAATTTCAAACAAATCTCTGAGGGCAATGGGAAGTACATCAAACAGCATGCTTTAAAGTATGATTCATCATTTGATGTAGCTGCTGCACCATAACATTTTTCCCATCTGACACAGGCAGGTAACGCAGCCTTTACAACTGCATGTCAAATGTTTTGTCACTGGAGCCACAAATTCCCTAAATTTTGCCTTTTGTGCAGCAGCTAAAGTGAAGCACTACTGAGAAGCATACCTGCCACAGTTCTGCTCACCTGTGCCTTTCTACATGGCTTCTTCTCTGGACAAACATTAAAGGCATTGCAAAAGGAACCTCACAATTTCTAGAGTCCTTTTTTTGTTTTTTTTTCTGAGTTTGTATTATTAGTCTGACATAAGTTCACATTTCATTTTCTCATACCTAACATGCTTATCAATAGATTTAATTCTATATTTTGATGAAATTGTGAGAAGCTGACCGCTTCCTACTTAATGTGTGCACATCTACAATATAACCAGAAAATAATATGGGTAGAGTTTTGATATGATCTGCCTCATTATAACATTTAAGAGGTTTATAGTCCTCTTATAGGGGACATTTCCTTCCTTCATTCTCCATTAGGAATAAAAATACAGCCAGAAATCTCCACAAGTCATTGCAACTGAGTAACTGTCTACTGAAGTCCCACTGAATGCACCTGAAATAAAGCTGAAACAGGCAAAATTACACAGAAAAGTGACTGCAAGACAGGTAATTGACCCTAAACTTTCTGCTCAAGAAGTTACTTTCTGAATATGCTGCAGTTCTAATTATGACCGCAATGAAGCCAGACCAAGCACAAATTAAATATATTCTTTGCCTTTACTATTTCTATATTCAATCCTCTGTTCCTCTTTAGTCTAAACATAACCAGTCTTCTTTTCAACTCCAGTCTGCACTGCAGACTGTAATTAAACAATGAAAATCTGACATTTATCTATAGAGGACAATTGTTTAAAGAACCATTAGTACATGGAAATTTTTGTTTGACTCGTGCAGAATTAGTCCATAATATTCCTTTCTTCCATTTACTCTTCCTTCTACGCATTTTAATGCTCTTTCTCTCATTCCTATGCTCATTCATTTTGGAGTTCATTTATTGGTTTGACAGAAGCCAGACTTACCTCAGCTGCTATCGGACAATAATGCAGGGTCCAGTGAGATCACTTGTCTGCTTGTATTTCCACAAAGCACGTTCGGAGGAAAATTACTGAGGACACCACATGCATAATTAAATAAGAGTGACAAAAAATGTGAAAATCTGGCATATTCTTAACATTAAAGGGAAATTCCTTCAGGGGCTATTTTCAGCTAGATTAGAATTCCTTCTTTGCCCCTTCTCAGGACTATATAGGAGATCTCTTCCACTGATACAGTGTAATATGTTACAGAATAACCAGCCAAACTGCTACAAAGGTTACTAGATCTGTTTCCTAGCCTTTGAAACCACATCCATGGGCATTACAGCCTGAAAGCCTGTCACAGGGATAGACACAGCTATATGTGAAAAATGCAGGTTTGTCCCTCCCTTGTCCTTAAAAGCACTTTATTTTCATGGATACTTTGTGCTCAGTCTCCAAAAACCCTCTGCGAAACTGACTTTGGACTGTACCTCTAAGCATCAGGAGAATATCTGAGTGAAAGGATAGCGGCCCTCCCAAGCAGAAAATGCACAAATGGACCAATAAAAGACCCCCACAGCAGCATCAGTGCTGGCTCATCTGCAGGTGGACAGCAGCAGACCACTTAATAAATACATCCGTGGAACAGCAAGGAAGCATGGCAGTGACCTTTTTGTTTTTTCCTTTACAAACTGAGTGGGAAAAGTGTAGAGAATTGTACAGGTCACACTGCCTGCTTGTTTTGACTACCACAGTTCTGGTGCACAGTGAGCAGAGTGACAGAACTCCCATACCCAGTTATGGAGATGTCTTTCAGCTGGAAAGGGTGGTTCAGGGCAGCTGAGTCAACCTCCACCCATGGCCACTGACCTCAGAGAACAGGGCTGGGACTGCCACTGCAGCAGGTGTAGCAGCAGAACTCTTCCCTCTTTTATGGCCTGACACAAAGCATGCCGTGCTCTCCCCCAGGTTCAAGAGACCAAAGTTTCACCAGCTGTTTATTTAATCCTGACTAATCTTGGATTCAAGCCATAGCCTTTGGTGTAGATGAAATGAAAAGCTGAAGGACATACTGCAAGAAAAAGGAAAGCATCATTTGAAAAGTAGGTGCTTTTACTCCTCTATCTGAGGCAAGACAGATTACTGAAGTTCTAACTGAATGGAAATATTTGTTTATAAAAAGAGCAAATTATTTAAACATTTCTATTTTTCAGAGTATATAGACATGAGCTTCCTCTCTTCTTCTCTCTGCAGACTTACCCTTGCTGGCAGAAAAAAAGTCATGGCAAACCAGAATTCTAAAAGTCTGAATAAATCTATCATACAAGCTTCACTAGTTAAGTCTTTCAACAGAATTAGGTATTTGGATATCTACATTACAGATTTACCCCAGAGAAGCTACATATACTTAACCCTCAAAGATGATTGTATTTCTACTATCAAAACACCAAAACTTTATAACTGTAAAATCATAGAATCCTCAAGGTTGGAAGAAACCTCTAAGATCATCAAGTCCAACCATTAATCCAGCACTACCATTGTAACCCTAAACCACTAAACCACATCACCCAGCCCGAAATCCAGATGCCTCTTAAACACCTCCAGGGATGGTGACTCCACCAGCTCCCAGGACAACCTATTCCAATGCCTGACATGCACTAGAATTGAAAAAAATATTTGTAATATCTAATCTGAATCTCCCCTGTCTCAGCTGAAGGCCATTTCCTCTCACTGCAGGCACAGTAGAAGAGACTGATCCCCACCTCACTGCAGCCTCCTTTCAGGGAGCTGTAGAGAGCAATGAGGTCTCCCCTGAGCCATCTCTTCCTGTGACTAAACAAACCCAGCTACCTCAGCAACTCCTCATAAGGCATGTTTCCTAGATCCTTCATGGGCCTTGTTGCCCTGCACTGGACATGCTCCAACACCTCAATATCCTTAATACTAAATACCAAATCTTAAGATTCACCTTGTGTTCCTATTTGTGCTTTGTGTTAGGTAATTATTTTCCCATAAAACTAAAGACCAAAGATTTGACAACCAAACTTCCTACCAAACTTCAGAGTTTAGGATTGAATTCTGCAGGTAGTTTGGAAAGAGTTATCTAAGGCTGGAAAGTATTAGGACTCAGCTCTTCCTGTAAGCTGGTCAGCCTTTATTTTTAGTTTTCAATTGTCAATATTTCTTTTCCTTTTGTAAAGGAAGTTTAAAGAACTGCCAGTACTTGAAGCTGTATTTACAAGTCCAGCATGACACAAACAGGGCTGACAATTTTATGCAGCATTCAGACTACTTCAGCTCCTTCAGCTGGCAGGACCTCTAAGAAAAAGAGTAAAAGTTTATGTCACTGAAGTTGCCACAGGTTTGCTGATATCAAGTTAGCTGAAAAACTGACTGAGAACTCAGCTCCTTAGAGAAGGTACAAGCTCCTTTTCCATATTAGACTTTTAATGCTACTTCCAGATCAAGTCTTTGTAAAATCACTTTGTGGTTTAAAAGCACGCCCCATAAAATTAGCAACTAAATGCTTCCTTTACCAAAGTGCATAGGAACAGGGAAGGGGATTAATTTGCCCCTGCTAAATTAGAAAAACCACCTTGTTTCACCTGAAACCATTAAGAGTTCAAGACAAATCCTATCCACACAAGCAAAATCAATTCATAGATTAAATCTATCATCTGTGTTTTATTAAGCATCAGGCTATAGAAAACATACTAATACCATGCTTGCAGATCTTGCAGAAAAAGAACAACTGAAGAAACCTTTTATTTTGAAACTATTAAATAAAGGAGACGGAAAAGTGGTTAGCACAAGACCAAAACTTGGTATTTAAACCAGAAATACTTTTTGGATGTATTTAATACTTTAAATAAAGCTACAGTCTATATGAAGTCAACACTTCATGAAAGAGAATACCAAGGCAGAAGGCCCTAACAGATGCATCTCTGGTAGATGATGCCAACAGCTGAAGTGCTTAGAATTTTGCTACATGGAATCAAGGTGACAAATCGAGGTGACACATCTGTTCTGTATACACATGACTACCTTGAGCAGACCCAAAGCTTGCCTGTGAACACCGGGTCCTGCTGAGCAGCACTGCTGGTGTCTCTGTGCAGATCATGGACGCACCCCTGCACAGCAACGTGCACTGGTCAGACCACACCGACCTCTTGGCTGCGGCAGCCGAACTGGAGCAGATCTGAACCAGCACCAAGGCTTTTCCAAGAGCACCTCCTGTCTGCCTGCAGGAGACTTCTACGGATTTTTTTGGCACAGACACAATTAAGGTACAGTTTAAAGAACTATCACGTTTAAGGCTTATCTTTTGTGATTGATGATACATAGGAAGGAAAGGCACATGTGTTTGCTTTCAAAATTCTGCTGTTCCAGTAAACCTGAAAAACTTTAATGTGATTGAATTGTGTTACTGTGAGCCTATTCAATTACAGCTTCTGTTGTAGACAATCAACCTTTTCCCCTCCTAAGCCATTAAGTGAAAACCCCTGTAATGACTTGAAGAGTTTCAGCTAAGACTTCAAACTTTGCAAAGACGGATTGTGACAACAGTACCTGGGGTTTTTTTATTTATTATTGATTATTGGTATTAATGAAAAAAATTAGATATATATGAGCACAAACCTTGCAATATCAAGAATAGATTCATACCCAGAGTGAAATTAAAAAGGGAAATGGAAACTGGGGCGATGGCTGGGTTCTGGAACGTGACCCAACAGGTAAGCATGAAGTAAGGGGAAGAGGAATAGTCACTACAATCAACTAGCACGACGAAGCCTTTAATTACCAGCTGCTCATTAAGCAAGTTTGTGAGATTCTTTCAAGATTGAAAAGTTAAATTTGAAGAAAGCAAACACCTGCTGGGCCCAGACAGCAACCAAGTCTGACATACTTTTAGGCTGTTACATATTTGGATTCCCATTTATCCTGGTCTAGATACCCCTTGGGTTTCTATTTAAGATCACATTGAATAAGAGCAAGGAATAGGCCTGTCAGCATCTTAGGACAGTAGCCTTTTTTATGTCATCTTGATTGTCTTCATCTCAACACTGCAGAATTTGGTTTGTCTTTGCTGCCCACGAACACACAAGAACAGCAGGAACATGGAATGTTAATGCACAGACCACAAGGATACTGCAGATGGGTGTAAGAAGAATCATTCTGAAGACCAGTAAATTGTACCAACTATTTTTTTTTACCATTTACTTTATTTTCACCACTTGTGTACGTTATTCAAGTGACTCATTCTGTATTTTTGAGTGTTCAGGATGTATGCAAGATGAAGTATACAAATGCCTGTTGAATCGCAAGCCTGATCCTGTAAGTTGACACTTCCCTACTCTGTTTCTACTGATGTATTCTTACTAAAAATAAAACCCTGAAACACATGACAGCAGAACAATACCAAAGCAACAGTCACATGAAAAATTTCTCCACTTGTGGCTTCCTCAAACTGCATATAGAAGACCACCATCTACCAGTCTTTTACTACATATTTTGCATGGTAATGGGCAATACTATTTTATATCAGGAGTGAAAGAGTGAAAATTTACCAGGCCTCAGTTCTATAAAACCAATCTGAAGGATAAAATCTCTCAGGCCACACCCATGGCCTAAAGCAGTGGCTACGAGAGGTGAATTCCCTCCAATTCCAACATGTAATTCCAAGGGATGTATACCTTAATGGTTATATAATTTGCCAGTCTTGCCAGACCCCTGTTTAATTACCTCTGTTTAAAAGTTAGTCATTTCACCTGAGGCAATGCTCTGCTCTCTCTTCATGGTTGCAACTACCTTGTATTTTCTCTCTCCGGCATATGTCTCTTTTATGGGGAGAAAAAGTCAGTGTAGGCAGGCCGCAGAAGGATGGGAAACCAGACACAGAACATTGCTTGTCCTTAGGGAAGTAAACAATACCAGGGGCCTAGAACAGGACATCCCCTACAGACTGAGACATTTGTTTTGCCGTGGAGCCACTAGACAATAACAAATGGCAAGAACTGCAGTCATTTCATTCAATCTCCCATCAGGTGTCTGCTGCCTTTTAGCTCCAGTGCAGGGAGTATCAGTGCAATTCAGAGAGGGTTACTGACAGCTGCATTTGCTGCTGGCTGCCCTGCCCATAGCAGCCAGAGGTAAGACTTGTAAAGAAAAGAGCACTTGTCACACTGAGTTGCTTTGTGAGAAAAATAGACTGCATGAAGGCACTGGTGTTCTGGTTTACTCAGCCAGTGAAGCCATATCAGTACACACACAGACATGCAATTCTGACATCCTGGAGACTGAAAATAAACAGGAGCACCGGGACTCACGAGGTGAGAGGTATTACCAGACTACCTCACTCCTGTGTGAGGAACTTAGATCCTAGGGTGGTGCCTGTTACCAATTTAATGAAGAGATCATTGTGATGAATTCCACAAGAAAGAAGTATCTTCCAAAAAAGATGCAAATGCTTTGGGCTTACCAATCAAACTTTTCATATATTCACTTTGGGCAAGTTCACTTGCAACTGAACAGTGAGGCCTCTTTCTCTGGAAAATGCCTCAGTCACTCAATGATTACAAGTTAAAACACAAACCATAAATTCATAAACCATATGATCCAAACCAACATCCTTAGGTTATGTTGTGGCTGGATTCTCTTGTGCTGTCGTCTGAGAACTCAAATCCAAACATTCCTGCTCATTCCAAAGCGTGAGGGAGAAAAAAACCACTAGACATACCCTCCATCTGAAAAATACAAATAATTTATTCAGATAAACCTTTGAGAAATCTCTCAAGCATCACAGTATACTAGTGTACTTTTAATGACAACTTCAGAAATCATGCTTTTGGTGCAAAGCATAAATTTAATGTTAAATGCCACAGGATGTTTTTTCATTACTTCAAAGAAGCTTATGATTGACAATAAACTTATAAATAAATATTACCAGTATTAAGTACTCCATTTAATTTTTATATAGCTTTGAAAAACTCTGGATTGTTGGGAAACAATCTCTGTCTGATAGCTGTCATAATCAGAAACAGTCCTGGCTGAAGTAGCACAATTCTGCAGCATACTTTTAAGTTCTGTGAAAGTTTTAGTATCTTCCACAGAACAAGTGCATGATGATATCACAGCACACAATAAAATCAGTGAGTTGATTTTAGTCTCTTTTTTCCTGGTAACAATGTTTCCTCAGGATTCTTGCTTTTTTGTCGGTTTATCTAAGTAAGGAGTGTTGTCTTGTAGCAGATCTTTCCTGGGTATGAGTACTGAAATAGAAATAAAAATCAGTAAGACTATAATCTTATGAAAAATACTATTTCAAATTCTAAAGTTGTTTTCACATTTACAAACAAAAAATCAGGTTACTAAAATGAGGATCTGAGCTTCTGTTAAGTGTACAAGCAGCATCATGATATCTATCTGAGACAAAATCATACTAAGGTTTTACTTTCAGTTGATCACAATAATGTCTTCCCATCTCCTTTTATAAGCATTGAAAATGTTTGTATCATTAAGCCATAAAAAATTATAAAGTCTTGCAGTAACTTTTAGCAGGGGGGTGAATGGCATTTTTCTCAAGCTTGAGTCATATTATGCTTACTTGAACAGTTTCAAAAATGAATAGTGGATTTGACTTAGCTCTCTCCTCCAAGTCTTGGAATCTGACCTGTAGTATTTACCTAGTCACATTTATTTTAAAGGCCAACATGAAAAGAAAGCACCTACTGAAAGTTACTGCTACTATATTGTCACAGAACTGACTGTTCTGTGTCCGTCATTACTCGGTCCCCAGTCCTATTCAGCTGCAGGCCCATGTTTTCTCCCCTCTTCCTTTTGGTGCTGATACACCTGGCTGTCCTAACCCCATCCCTACACACTCGCACAGGATTAGAACACAAGCTGGTATTTGAACACAAATCCCTGCAGCTTTTGCAAGGGAAGTTCTGCCTTATAGACCCTGCTGGAGTTCTCTGAACTCTGGCTCTTAGGAGATTGCCACAACATGTTCGGATTCCCAAAGTCCCTCACTCACTGCTTTTTAAAACAACAGCTTTATTACAACAGAAGTCTTGCACAGATCAGTGGTTAAACTGTAAGAAATGAACAATAAATGACCAGGTCATTCATTGGAGTGATGTCAAATGTGGAGTTTCACAGGTACTTTTGTTGACATGTCACTGTTCAACATATTTTAAGTAACCTGGGAATGTTTTTAATTATACCATCCTGAACAACTTCATTAAGAAAACGGCTTACTGTGAAAAATGGCAAGACCTGCTTAAGACTTGACTGAGTAACCAGTAAATTGACAGAGGAAATTACACCTAGAGACATGCAGTGCACACAGTTCAAGAAAAATACTAACTTCACAAAGTAAGTGGTAAGTCCAAAACTGATTATGACCACTCTGATGAGTTTAATAAGTACAATTTTGTAAAAATAAATACATAATATGTACACTTGGCAACCACAAATTAAATTTAGAATTAGCAGTGACTATTAGCAGGAATCCAGTTGAAAATGAAAGCGAAAACACTACTGTGAAATTGCTGTGTGTATAAATGCCTCCTTGCCCACAGTGTGCAGTGAATAGCAACAGAATAATCACAGGCATTCACCTGTTGTTTCTGAGAGAAGCTGCTTCATGGGGGAAGTGAACAAAAAGGAGGTAATGAAGGACTTAAAATTTCATGAACAGCTTGTTGAAAATGAAAAGTAATTGAAGAGAAACTCATTAAAGATAATTAAACCAGAAAACATCCCTGGCTCAAGAAGTGCTGCCAGGTTTGAAGAGCTGAAAGAGATTCAAGTTCAGTTTGTTTGTTCCTATTCTTCAGCTGTTTGTCTCGGTTTGAGACAAATT
>VYZT01023587.1:0-20957 GCA_013400735.1 Pomatostomus ruficeps | reverse complement strand
CTGCCTGGGGAGTGCCATACCAGTACATTTATATAGCAAAGGTGTCAGTGCCCAGCACGCTGGACTGACTTATGCAATTTCATTTAGACTAACAGCCTTTCGTTACCAGTACAATATTATAATAGATTCTGAAATTAGATAGGCAATCCATAATCTACATTGACTCACATATTTATTCTTTTCCCAATTAGCATATCTCACAAGTACACAAAACAGTTCACTCCAGTTCTGTGCCAAGCAATCAGCTCCATAAAAATAGGTCATGACATTCAAAGTTCAGTTTTTTGATGATTAGAGAAGAGAAGAAAATGGAAGACGCTTATTTTTTTCTCTTTTTTTTTTTTTTTTCCAGTAGAATATGAGATAAATAAGGCCAGGAGCATTTTTGGATGGTGGCTAGACCCTATAATTTCAAAAGAAACTGATGTTTATATGTCAAATGTTCTTTAAAAATCCTGCTCTTTCAGTATAGATTTCAAATTTCAAAATATAAGGTCTGTATAACATATGTTGCAGTGTTCTTACCTAAAATTTAACCACCTATATTTTGAAAGATTGCTAATAAATGCAAACCTAAACTACTTGATACACAATTTATTCCAAAGTTCAGAAACCCAATACAAAGATCGAAGGTTGTAATTGGACACAAAGCAGACAGACTTTCAAGTACCGTTTGTTACAAGTTTAAAGCTCTTTTCCACCATACAGATTAACAGGTAATACTCCTAACAGGAACATCTTTCTGAACTTGCCTTTACCAAATGAGTTTTCACTTGTTTAATTTCCCATAAATTATTTTTAAAAACATCTTTTATAAATACCACTATGTTTATGGCGAAGAAGAATTCAGTAGAGAAGAAATAAAGCAGGATTGTTAAAATGCAAGTCAACATAGTTCAAAATGTTATTTTGGGAGCATTGAGACATAAAAAAAAATACATTAAAGCTCATACTTCAATTCTGAAATCCCATATGGTCTTCAAAACCTGAACTATTTTTTTCAGTGGCATTAAAAAAAAAAAAAAACTCAGAAAAATATTGTTCAGCTTCAATTACATTTTTACTAACATAAAGTATTTCAACTTACCACAGAATGAAATGGAAATGAATTACAGGCATTTTCAAATCACAAACTGTTTGCACTGTTCTTCTAAGAAACAATTGATACTCTCCAGAGCAAAACAGGAAATCTTACTCAATACCATAGGCATTAACCAAAAGAGCATAGAAGCCCATTTCGTTTGACAAACATTTTTATAGCACTGCTTTTGTAGAAGTGGTCTTGATGCACTTGTACAAAAAACCCCCAACTTATAGGCTTCCCAGAAGAAAAATCCTTCTTACTGGTATTATTCACATCCTGAAGCTTATTTTCATGCTGGATCAAATCCTATTTTGCCTTGTTTGGATCAACAGCTCTAGTCACACAAGAGAAGCTATTTGATAAGAGAAACAATTGAGCAGAAAATCATAGTAATACTCCTAAGGCCAATCCTCAAGGCTTAGAATTTATAGCATAAAAGCAAATGAATCAGCACAAGCAAAAATTAACAACTAAAACTTTGCAAATGGGAGCTAAACCTCCTACTTTCCCAATGACAGTCTTCTTTCCTTTACCAACAGTTACCTGTGAAAGATGTGCTGGAGCTAATTTGAAACTAATAAAAGACATACCAAAGAGAGCACTAGTTAAAAGTCTTGGAAAGTACGTCTGACATAGTTTGTCTGTAGCTACAACCAATACTATAAATGTAATAATGTTGGTTTATCTATGAAGGGCCTACTGTTTACTCAAAATAGACTTTCAAAGTAGATTCAAGTAATTTTCATTAACTGTGAGAATGTAGTAATATATTCATGACTACCCATTTGTACTATAATATAATTCCCATTGAAGTAATTATTTTCATTCCTTTCAAACATCAGATGTTTTGCAGATGAAGATTAATTTTTCAAAAACATCTGACTGGGCATATTAAGTTCCGTTACAAGCAAGACTTTAAAAGAAGCAAGTATGTGAATGCTTACAGGATTGGGAGCCTCTTGTGAATTTTGGGGCTTCCCCTATGAAGGTACAGTATCTTTTCCCAAAATAATCAGTCTTAGATGATATGATACCCTGTTTTAATGACCCAGTTATCAACTGCATCTGTCATACAATGATGTTCTCTAAGGATTTTTCAGTGTATAAAAAACTTTAATTGAAAGATATATAGCTGTTAGAGATTGTCCAAAGGAGGCATACAAAGATGATGAATGGCCTGGAGGGGAAGCCACATGAGGAGTGGTAGAGGGCACTTGGCTTGTTAAACCTAGAGAAGAGGAGACTGAGGGGAGACCTCACAGCTGTCTACAACTTCCTCATGAGGGGAAGCAGAGGGGCAGACTCTGTGAGCAGTGACAGGATCCAGTGGAATGGCTAGACTTGTGTTAGGGGANCCAAGTCTGACAGAGTTCAAGAAGTGTTTGGACAATGCTCTCAGGCATGGGATGGGATTGTTGTGGTGTCCTCTGCAGAGTGAGGAGTTGACTTTGATGATCCTGATGGGTCCCTTCCAACCCAGCATATTCTATGCTTCTATGAATAATACTAATCCACTCCTCCTCCTCTGATATTTGATCTCAATGTATTGTTCTTCAGCCCAGTTTCACAGAGACTGGAACGCTGTATACCTATCATGAATAAATGTAGCTCCTGTCTGAGCTGTGTCAAAACTGCAGCTTTTACAGGCCTATGTCCTGACTCAGCAGAAAGTATCTATTTCTAAAAAATATTACCCCCTCCATTTTCTTTCTTGTATTCCCTGTATACTAACATTTATTTTTCCTTGAAAGAACAGGAAAATAGCTTTTCATTTTGGGAACAATGAATAAACAGTGCCATCTCCTGTCTATGTCACTGCAGGAAAACAGGGTAGTATGGACTTAAATTACAGGACTGAGGTTGCAAAATTTTATATGAAAGCTCTAAGTTTTAGCTCACACAACATAATGCACCACATCCATCAAGTTCTTAGTGGTACTGAGAGCTTTTTCAAGCAATCATGTATTTAAGATACTGACTTGGAATTAATTGCCTGAAAGATGTACTCACCTCTTCTTTTCCAGAAGAGTAAGCAAGGGATCATTATCAACTATTGCAGATTTTTGGAGATTGTTTATCAATGTCTTTCTAAGTTGTACCTATTTTTAACACCCTGAAAACTGCATTCCTGTTTGCTTTGTAGAAACATTTGGCATTCTAGTCATCATTTATCCTTAATATCATTTATTATTTATTAATCTTGTGTGCCAAGAAAACAGAGCCTGGAATATTAAAAATATTTCAGAGTGAATCACAGAATCATATAATGCTTTGGGGTAGAAGGGATTTTAAAGATCATCCAGTTCCGACCCCCTGTCATGGGCAGGAACACCTTCGACCCAGATTCCTCAGAGCCCCATCCAGCCTGGCCTTGGACACTTCCAGGGATGGGGCATCCATGAATTCTCTGGTCAACCTGTTCCAGTGCTTCACCAACCTCACAGTAAAGAATTTCCTCCTAATACCTAATCTAAGTCTACCTTCTTTCAATTTGAGTAAAAACACTTGGCATTTTAGTAACCATTTATCCTTAATATAATCTATAATCTTAACTTGTATGTCAAGGACACAGAGACTGTAATATCTGAAGCAATTCAGATTCTGAGTCCTGGCATTTATAAATGACATCATATGTATTCTTGGAGATAGAAAGCTACAAACATTCAATATGATAAAAGAGAGAGAAAGCATGGTGTTCTGCTAATTTCAGGCATTAAAGTAGTGCATGCACACATAATTTTATTTTCATATCAAGCAGAAGGTAAGAAAAAAGTACATTTAAGATGAGAAAAAAATCAGATAATCCCTTTTGAGTTAATGAAATCTTCTGGCAATCTGCATGAAAACCACCAGTGGTTTTGTGAAGATTCCATCAACTACAGAGCAGTGTATACCTAGGAAATACTTTCCTAACAGGCTAATGGAAGTGATTCCTGCAGCTCTCAGTAGACTATATCTTAATTCTTTTGGCTACCAGTCATTTTAGTAGTGGCAGTTTGCTGCAGGTTTCTGAGATTCAGTCTGCTTAAGCAGGAACTGGTTTTGCTAAGGAATTCCCTGGAGTGATTGTGAACTGAAGAAATTAAACATCTCTAAACACCATGGGTTCACTGTATACTGGGGCTCACACTTCACTGTCTCAGAAGGCATAATCATTGAGGACAAGAGTTGCTGAAGAAATAAAATGGTCATGGAAGCAGGGACCTATTTCTGACATCTGGAAATGGGATAAATTAACATATCAATTAAAATGTTGAGGCATTGATTTACTCTCAGTTCTGCCAAAGATGTCCTAATTGATTCCGAGCAAAATTCATTTACAAAATCCATTAGATGTGTGGAATAAGATACAGTTGTTAAATGTTCATATGGTTTTTATGATGGTAGTCATGGAATTGGCTGGGTTTTATCTTGAACAGGGGATTTGGAAAGCTGAGGAGAAGACTGGGAATGATTATATTCAATAATTCCAAATACAAAAATGTAAAAGAAATTACACCCAAACCAAACATTTAAAGAATATCATAGAGGGTAAAAAATTCAAGTATGTAGAGGCTATGAAATGACAAAATCAAGGCTGTTACTGCAATATTCAATAATAATAGGATATACATTACAATTTAATTTCAGGATGATATACTATTTCCTGCTTCTTAGTACAGTTTCTTCTAGAAATAAAGCCTTTGTAATGGCTACAGGAGACTGTCTATCTCCCTTCCAGGCCCAATACTTAGGAAAGTATTGACTTCAACTGAATTAAAAATGACAGAGATTTTCACTTCTTCTTATTATCTACAGTGGTCTTGAACAATGATGGCGGTATAGTTTGCTAAAAAAGATAATCAAACTTAAATTAGCCTTTCACTAGGCATTAATAAACTGGCCAATTTACACACATTCAGTTCTAAATCAGTCATATTACAATTGCCATTGTCCAGCCAAATGAGAAGAAAACTTGGAAGGAAGCAGGTTGTATTGTGACAGAATTCAGGGATTGTGCCAATCAAAAAGAGGGATTGCAGAGAAGGGACATAACAGAGGTTGTAAGTCTGGAAAAAATTTCCATCTCCTGCTGTTGACGGAAACCTCCACAGCATCAAGACAGCTCAGCATAAGGTTATTTTTTAAGATTTATGAGCCTAGGCTTCCAAATAAGGTCTGACAAAGCATTGTCTCCAGGCACAAACTTGCTGCCTTGCTCACTATTCAAACCCGGTCCCATTCACCCAGTCGATTACTCTTCTTTCCAACACCTTTCTTCTAATTCAAATAATATTCTTGCTCATCCAGTCCAACAGACCTATCCAGGATCCATCATTGGCTCTGCACAGCTCTTTAAATCCCCAAAATACTCAACTGACCTATTTTCCCACCACCTCCTCCCACTAATTCTCCCATTCCCTGTCTCTTTATTTGAGCTTCACTGCTAGTTTTATCCCTGCCTCTACCAGATTCCACCTTTTGCTCTGTTTTCTCTCTTAGTTACTACTCTTTCTGTGCAGGACCAGTTGATTAATATTTTTAAATCAATACTCTTATTTTAAACCTCAAAGACTGAGCGCAATAATTACTAAAGAAGTTCAGCTTCATTTTCTAATTTTATCAAATATATCAGTCTGAGGAATTTACATGTAACTAGCCTCGAGGTGTTCAGAAAGTATGAAAGTAAAAGCAAATTAAGCATACTCAATTCTTCTGTGATTATGTAATGATTTGTACATTTGTTTGTATTTTATTGTGTCTTCTAAAAAGTTGGAGTATTGCATTAGATGTGATGTTTAAAATTATTAGCAAGGCCACAGTCATGGGACCAGCAGATACTTTAGTTAAAAAAGAAGAAAACAGTGGTTTTTTCCATAGGAACTTCAACCAGTTTACATTCGTGGTAGTAAATATTATTTTATGTAATTCATGACAACAAACTCTAAAGAATTTTTTAAATTTCATTAATGAAAAAAAATTCATAGTTTCACACGAATAACTGAATGAATTAACCAGGATTTAAAAATTAAGAGCTTTGAAATAACTGTATTACTTTCTTTGATCCCCATAGTGTGGGAAGACAGAATAATATACTCTTGGACTTGAAAAGTACAACAAACCATGCTTTGGGTCACTCCCATTCTTAAATGTTCTCATACATTGCATGTTAAAAATCAACAGTGATATTTTATTCTAAGCATCAATTTGCAGTGTTTAATGCTAGAAGTATTTATTAACCCTTGATATTATCTACGTAAGAAATACTTTGGGGATTTTTGGGGAGTGGGAGGAAAATATCAGTATTCAATCTTCTGATGTATTTGGTTCTGGCTAGACAAGATTCTGTTAGATTTGGCTTCTTGTTTAGACAAGATTTGTATTTCATAGCATATAGTGGACCAATCACAGCTGTCTTGCTTAGACAAATTCAAGATCTGATTCAATTAACTTTGACTACCTCAGAAGCTTTCTGGTCTAACAACAAAACTGTATTATATTAAATCAGGATGTGAAAAAGTAACAATATGCATTTCCATTTCAGTGGGAAGAATTTCCATATGAACTAATAGTAGCCTTCATAACCCATAACAAGAATAACTCAGTTTAAATATTCTGTAGAGTCAACATTTCATTATTTCAGTGAGCCAACTGGTCATTATGGTATATTATAGGAAATGATGACATGATGTGTGGAATTATAAAATGATGGCTCCCTCTGGCAAGTGCAAGAAGACTTTTTTTCTTTGAAGGCTTGAATTATTTCAGAGATTTCTTTAAATTTATACTTTGCTCTCTTTTCAAAGAATTTCCACTATCCAAGGACAGGTCTTTCTTGAAGCAACTGAAGAAGAAAACTGACAGCTAAGACAATCTCCCCTTGTATTAGAAGAATATTTTTCAAGAGGTAATAAAGAGAAATAAAAATACACATAATACAAAATGATAAAAAATAAAATAAAATTATGCCATGCCATCTTTGTACAGACAGAGTTTCTACCTAGAATTCTTTTTTACTACATACTAATGAAATATAGCCAAGCAAATTTACACGAGCCCTTGCCAAACAAGTCTGGGTTTCTAATTGCTGCAAACAACTTAACACATTAGCAGTAGCTCATGCAGAATATATTCACTTTTCAAGGTTACCAAATGTGCACCAGTGTAGGTATTAAGGGACATATACTTCATACTCCAATGCTTCTTTACAAAAACAAATGTTCTTACTGTTGCTTTTTTAGAAAAAGATCTTTCTTTCAGTAAACATGTTTATACAGATGATTGGTCTTTCCAAACAGAATAAATTTCTGTTTGAAAAAAATTTCTTATTTGAAAAATCCCTGGTGCACATAAAATACAGTTGTTTTTCAGGTAAAGCAAAAAGATAAGGCCACATCTTGCAGTTAGAAGCTACCAAAAATTTTAACTTTTGCTATACCTTTAACAAAATCCATTCAAGTGGATGTCAAGGACAGACATCAGAAAACCACTACATTAGATAAAGGCAACATCTGGCAATCTAACTGTAAAATTTCTGACAGGTAGTCTCTTTCCAGCTGCACTCACTGTTTCACAAAAAATCCAGAATTTACCAGGATGTCTTACTTGCTAATGCAAGATAGAAGCAAACCAGTATTTTTCAAGAGCTTTCCAAAGGGAGAATTGTCATCATGCTTAGCTGTGTGATCATTTGAGCTGCTTCACTGTAGGACTGTCTACCAAAAAAAACAACAAATGAAGAATGGCACAAAAGTTTGAGCGATTCCCCAAGGGAGCTTCTGTTAATGTCTCTGGAGCCTCATACTATGACTGAGAGTGGCACTGTGTTTCATTGGCTTAGAGAGTTTCATGTAGGTGCAGCAATCTCTGCATATGCTATACAATGTAGTACTGAGATTAATTTGAACAGATTGTTACAGACTTTATCTATAACCTCAGTATTATGACTGGCATCAGACAGAATCAAGTGGTCTCCAAGCATTTTCCTGTTCTACATTGAGACACAATGGAAAGCTAGAAATAAGTATAAATATATAAGCATATATAAGTACATATACAAGGACATCAACAACCCAATCTGTTAGACGTGATTAATAAAACACTGGAAAGGCAAACTGATGGTGGATGGAATTCTGATCTGCCAGAGATGCCGCAAATGTCACTGAAGACATAAAATTTTGTACCGGAATACTTTCAGTCAGTTGACAGAAGTAAAATGAGCAGAAAAAAGACTGCCAAGGAGAAAGCCTGAGGTGTAGCTCTGAACAAGGTGTATTTATCATGACTCATCAGACCATGCTGATAAACACAGAAAATATAGCCACTCCTCTGAAGGGGATAACTGCTGCAGGAGATATCACAATCTGCTTCAGAAAGCAAGCACTCTGTGGATGGAAAGAGGACAGAGACTCAAGAGACACCTTATGGGCAAGAGGATCGATCCAACTGTGCCTCAAGAGCTCAAAATGCTAATAGGAAAAACAGAATAAAATGCAAAGCTAAAGTAAAATGCATAACAGATCCTGAGTTACCAGTAGTGGCAAAAAGGAAAAGAATAAGAAAATTAATATACATTGTATTTTAAAGATCCATTTCTTAATAATGTCTAATTCACTCTTATCTTAAACCTATGTTAATATACATTATTCCATTGCCTTCAGCTATGAAAGACCTAAAATATTTTCTAGCATGATCTACCTTTTTCCACAAAAGAGAGGCTAGTTAACTTCCAATAGTTAATGTGAAATATACACACTCTGCTTAAAAAAGAATACCATCCCACTTTGCATGTGTAATTTTTCACATGGAGACCACAATGGTCTTAAAAAATAACAGCTGGTATTTTCTATTAAAAGTCATATATAGAAACCTTATAAACTGTGAGGTGCCTTCAGGGAAACAACGAAAGCTACACTTTTGAGAAGCAGGTCTTTTTCATCACAGGTATGTGTAGCTGTTAACATGACTGCAAGATTCTTCCACAATGCTAATAAATCCCCAACATGAAGAAAATCAAAACCAATTATGATTTGTCTTTATGGTTTCAACTTAGAAAAGTGAATAGTACTAAAGAAATTCTTCCTAAACTCTTCCACATGTGATTTTACCCCTGACAATTGAGAGGAAATTTAATGTTAATTATAATGTAGCAAATATTCAAAAAGATATCACACAGGTTTTTAAAATAATTTAAATAAATATTTGGACAACTGCTTTACTTGCTAGACAAAATGTAGCTACTCTCTTCTCACTGAATTTAACTAATTGAAAAGCTATCAGAGAAGGAAAGTAAATTTCAGAAAACAGAAGTCTTAGCTTTCATTGAAATGAAAGTAATCCCTTCCTAAAAACCCTACATAAGACAAGGGTATTATTTGCTCAGTGGGTAAATTGTGTGTTTGACAACAATTTAAAATGCAACTGGATGCAATAATGGTCTGATACAAGATAAAGAAAGATGTAGAGATTTTCTTGATACCTGCCATTCTGAACAAAGAAGCCTGACCACAAGAAAATAAGACCAATGCTTTAAAATTACTCTAAAGCAACTGAAGACACGTTCTTAACAGCTGCTTGTTTGGAACAATGTGTACCTTAAAGGCACAGACTTTGGAATTAAGTGTAAACCATTACGTTTAAAATAGGATGAAGGCAGTAAAGCACTGGCATTAGGGATTGGTTGCTATTGGCTATTACAGCTAATGGCTACTGTGATAAAATCCAAAACAGTAGAGCTGAAGAGGAAAAACATTTAGATTTCATTGAAGCAGATATTATTTTGCTGATTTTTACCTGAAAGCTCAGATCTAAATGCAAGTTCAAAACTGCATATATTTCAATGTCTACCTTTGACAAATTATTTTCTGAATAGTGACACAGCAGAAGAGAGAAAAAACTTTTTTTTGCACTCTAGAAACCTACAAAATGTGAAAAGAGGATTTCATTTTTACATATTGTAGACAACCATACTATTCAGAATATTTTTTGTAACAGTTAAAATTTTTCTCTGTTTACTGCATCTGTCACGTCATCAAAGTCTCTTTACTTCAAATCTGAACAGCAGTGGTTTCCTGGCTTCATAGTTCAGTCAGATGAAAGGGAACTTGTCACAAATTTCTAATGTTTTATTATCCATTTACTTCACCCTTCACTACACAGGTGTCACCTCCTATAAGAAGCCTCTGGCTTCAGCCCGGGAAAAGCCATGGAGGAAGTAGAAATGTGCTAATTCTAATACTTACACTAGTGGAGATAGAGAAATCACTCAACCTACATGCCTTTCCACTCCCTCTTGCCTTTCAGTATTCCTGATATGTTCCTTTTTCCCCTTGCGCTAGGCAGAATTTCTCACTGTATGAAAATTCTGGGGGATTTTGATGTTTTGCTTTCTTTGTAGAGCAGAAGCATTTAGATGAAGAGCAGTTAGATCAAAGGTCAGCATTCCCTGATATTTTTAAACATTCAAAAGTTTAACAGTTTTCTTTGAAAATACACAAAAGTTCAATTTGTACCCTACAAATACACTTTTCATAAATATAAAATGACATTAAGATTTAAAAACCAAATCAGAGTCAGAACATTTTGCTACAGTAAAAAGAAAGAAGAATGTTGAAGCTATTCACTAAAGACATCAGAACTACTAAAGTACTATTGATAAGGAAAGTATAATCAAAGACAATATGCTCTGTGAAAGAAATAATTTTAAGAAAATTGGATTTTCAAGTGAAAAGCTGTTAGACTAAAACTTTCTGGCTATTCTTTATTACTCTTAGCGAACCATTTATCTGCTTCACGAGTAAAAGGATATTTACACTTCAGCTTTAAAAATAGCAACATCATTAAATATGTAAAACTGAAGTGGCAACTCTAATAAAGAAATGAGGTACTAAAAAAGTAAACAACTATGATACATTCACTTTATTTCAATTGTTTGGGAAAATGAAGTAGCAATTACTTAACCAAAGCCAAAGATAACTCTAACAGTTCATATTCATCTCTGTTCTTGGTGATCTAGTGTTCAAAGTTTCTTATTTCATATAGCTGATTCTTGATTTACTTTGGATCTGTGGGTACCCAGAAACTGAAAAGAATCAAGGTAATTGAGTTGGTATTCAAATTTGAACCTAAGAACTAGGGTGCTTACTTGAAATACTTCCACTGAAGTTCATTATTTATCAATCATGTTTGTACTTCTTAAGAATACAGGTTTTTAGAATTTGTCTTCTACCTCATCTGTGAGGAAGTTAGAGTATATCAAAGTTCGAAATGTTATGATTTCATTGAATGCTAGTTTTTTGTATAAAAGATGAGAGTGTTAATATTATAATTTAATTATTATTCTTCAGCATGTAAAAACTAGGTACAACAGAATACACATGCCGTTTATTGTCAAACTGCTCAGGAAGAAAATTTACTCAATTTAATCTCTAAATCTTGCTTAATACTATTGACGTAATTAAATAGTGGGAATAACTGCAAGCATAGTGCATGCATACTATTTAAATAGTAAATTTATTTTTTGTTTGGAAAAGACAATATAAAATACAAAAATTTGTACGTATTTGCAGACAATTATGATACAGTGAGAACTGAAGTTTTTGTGGATTGGTGTCATGGAATGACACACTCTTGGAAGTTTCTTTTTGTAAGCAAACATTTCAAAATTGTCACCACTGTTACAACGACTCTTAACAGCAGGGGTTTCAAGTCAAGCAGAAATAAAAATCTAATATGTTTCTCAGAACTGTAGGGGCAGAATGGGAAAGGCCTTTAAAATAAAAAAACTCACTGCAGCCCACTTTGAAGACATAAAGCTAGAAACACTCAAGGGGCTTGAAAGGAGCCACAGGAGACAGAGCCACCTCAAAGCCAGGAACATAAAAAACAAGCTGTATTGGGTCAGACAACCATTTCAGTGTGCTGTCTCCAAAAGGACTGATATCAGATGCTTAGGGAAAATATGTAAGTGTATTGTCTCAGCTTCCAATACCCTGTAGCTGAGGCATTTCTATGTGGCAAAAGTAGCTTATCTTTAGCAAAACTTCTGATAGGTCCAGATCTAGGAAATAACAAAATTTCTCTAAGTCCTTCATGTCCTTAATCATTCAGAAAATGTCTCCTGACACCACAACTAGTGCAAGCAATTATCAAGCAGACAGCAAAATATGGTGTGTCTGCCAGGGATAAAGCCTTTCTCCAAAGAGATGCATGAACCAGGAAGACAACCTGAGCATTCCACACAGCCAGTAGAAACTTTCCCATTGAGTGTTATCGAACACCCTTTTCTGTGTTGGATTATCTCTTGCAAAGAGGAATGATAACTGCTGTCAGTAATAAGAATACAGAGCACCATTCACCGCGTATTTACTGAGAGAGGAACAAGGAACAGGTACTGGCACAACCCTCAACCTCTAATAAGCAGCAATATGGCTTTCAGTGAAGGTAAAGGTACCCAAGGCTTCTATTTGTGTGACAGCACTGAGGTGAAAGCATTAGTTTTTATTGTTAAATATTCACCTAAAGAAGGAAAAAAAAATCTTAATAACTGTTTCTATTGCAGCTACTTGCCTCCAACATTTCTTATGTGGGCATATTCCTTTGTATAAGATTGCTTGCAGTTCTTCTCTTAATGCAGCTTGGTAAGTCCAGCATATTTGACTCAAATTACTTTTGATCATTTCTGCCACCAGCATGCCTGAAAAAGACATTTTGAATCAGAACAAAAGGATGGTTCCTATTCAGTAATAGCAGGTATACTTCACCAAGGTATTAATTATCATCAGAAAAACATGACACTCAACACAGCACTACTTATTTTGGTATCATCAGCTCACATACAGCAAAGCATGCAAGCATATGCTTAATTTATGTTAGGTATTTCAGCCCATTCATCACTGGATTTAATATTCTTAAAAAGGAACAATCATTATGATGGCTAGAGCAAATGAAATTTTTGTCCTTATTTACTCCTGGCAGTTTCTTTCACTCTTAGAAACATTCATTCCCTGGAGAAATGTCTCCTTTCCTGTCTAAAAATTGATTTTGCAAGTGTTGCACTCATCTCAGGCCTTAACAACAAAAATAAGAAACTTGAAATATGACCTCTTGGCAGAGCTCAGTAGGTCTAATGCAATACATTTTTGAGGATACCCTTTCTTTGTGTGATTTGGTTTAGCCTGATCAGGCTTGATTCTGTATTCACTGATGGATGTTTTCCACTACCAGGACTTTATTGCTTTGCACACTTGCAAGAAAGGAAAGCAATCCAGATTCACTGACTTTGTATAAGTTACTTAATTTCTCTGTCATTGTCACCGATAGAAAAACTTGCAAGCCTGGCTTTGTGCCTCTCTCATTGCATTTCACAGCTGTTGAATAGTTGAAATTGGTATCTACAAAGTGCCTACCTATAAAAGAATCAGCAACAGGCAGCCTTTGGAAATCGATGTTGGTAATAGAGAGGAAGTCATCTACTCATGTCATCTTTGATGTCATCAACTGAAAATGAGGGTCTATTTTTTACAGCTATCATATCCCCACAGATTATCTGTGTGATATTAACCTGCTAGAGTTCTATAAGTTAAATCAAGCTGTTGTGTGGAGAAAAAAAGAAAGAAAGAAAGAAAAAGTAGAAAGTGTAACAGCAACAAAGATGGGCCTTGTTCTGTAAAATATTTGGAAGAGTTAAGCATACAATGGCTATTATCCATGTCCATGCTAGAATGGTTTATTCTTCTGGCACAATAATGTGAGGTTAAAGAAAGTTCTAAATAGAGCTGGAAAATTGGGTTGGGTTTTTTTGGAATCACAGTAAAGGAAGAGGAGAGGGTGCTAAAATGAACAAGACATTCACTAGTACTTCAGTATATATGCAAAATAGTTCAAAGCAAAGACCAAAAAAAAGTTATTATTTTAGTCAAGCTTCATCAAGAGTTTTGGCAGAAAAAATATTACAACTATTTTTGAGAAAAAGATTGAGATGTTTATGGCTTACTTCAGCACACTCCTTCACTTTGTGACCCTACGTTAATGTAACACTTGAATTACCTTTTGGGTTTTTTAAGGTTAAGAAAAAAAAATTTTGGACTGACAGTAACTTTTAAAAGCCAGAAGTCTGTACAACTCTAATTCTAATAGTCTAAAATAACCACCTTAAAAAGAGTAGTCACTGGTGCTTGTCAGAAAGCTGGCAGAGATGCAAATACATATTGCGAGCTGAAAGTTACCTCTATATTATAAACGTGCCTGAGACCATTTGCTGGCTCTGAGGCTGTCTGGCACAGAAAGAGCTGCATGCATACTATTAAAGTCTCCCAGTCCCTAAAATTAGAGTGGAATTATCGGTAATTCTGGGCTAATGCAATGTCAGGAACTGCTTTCTATTGCAAGTGTCAAGGTCTGAGCACCAATTTAGTGCCAGAAAACACTTGCTGGCTCCAGTTTTTACGTACAGTGTGATATAATCATGGAGAACAAGGAACAATGCCTCCGGTGGGGGCACCAGGCGTCTGCTCATGGTCCCAGGAGCTGGCGGGCTGCTCCGAAGGCACGGGAGGGCTGGCAAAGTTCCTGCAAGGTTTCACCCAACCCACCGATGGTGCCGAAGAAGGAGAGAAGCGGAAGGGCTTTCCCAGATGGTTTATTTGGCACTGGGGTTGTGCCGGGGAAGCACTGGTACAGTGTGTTACAGTTACATAAATACCGACACGAGGGGGTGGGGGGAGGGTACATCCAATGGGGAAGGAGTGCTAGGTTTGAATTTGTACAGGATTGCGCAATACAGAGCCCTCCAAGGGAGGGGGAAAGCAGATACCGGGCGGGGGATAGGGGACAGCAGTGCCTGGCCATGAGAAAAATAGAAATCTGGCCAACAGCACACTGCAACGCTTCCCCTATGAATGGGAGAATAATGTAGGCATAGGCAGAAAGACTGCTGTAGGTAAAAACACAGTTTGGGGGTTGTGTTGTTCAGCTACAGGTTTTGCAGCATTAAATCATTTTCATAGCTAATGTCCTGGAAATCAAATGCTACTTTTCTTTGAAGAAGCTGGTTTAAGTCAGTTTTTAACCAGTTTACCAAGTTTTCAGAGGAAACTAACCAAGCATTTGGATGTGTCTTATTGACAGAGTTAGTATGAGAGAAACAGAAACACATACCTATACCCATAATGCAAGACTGATTGGAACCTAGGGTTCCCATTCCCACAAAAGAACAGAAACAGGAAGTCAGGCCCACAAGGCAGCAGGAGAACACAGGCTATAAGACTAAGGAGACTGAGAAGCCAATGGAAAATAGCATCATCATAAAATCCCCACAAAACATTACGACTAAACTCACCTTAATACATATGGTTGAGAGAAAGGAGGGGAAATACAGCATTTCAGCTTAGACCTACTCCCATAAGGTAGCAGGAACAGTCTTTACATCCTTGCTTCCAACTTAAACTGATGCTGGAACTTCATTGCATCTTGCAGCAGCAACATTGAGCCAGTCACAGACCTCAGAGTGGGCATGCATTCCTTCATCTTTGCCATAATGATCACTATGGCAGCAGCCTGTGGGCTCCTGCTATAAATCCCGTATGTATCTTATGATTATTGTTCATAATGTATGGGAAGAGAGATTAAAATGATGAAGCAGAAATAGCAATTACTTCTTTATCATCCTGGGGTATCAATAGGGAGCAACTCAATCTCTCACTGATAGTAACCCTTGAAACTTTGTGGTGGAAATCATCAGTAGGAATGTCATAAAGCACATGTGACCACAATCCTTTCATTTTGAAGTATAGGCTACTTGCACTGTGTCTCAAAAGGAAGGGAAAGCTCTGAGTGAATTAAGGAACATCTAAGGGAAAAACTGACTTGTACCTTCCCAAGGTATAGTAATGGACAAATAATCAGGGCAGCTTCACAGAAATAAGGGTCTCAAGGCTACCAATGATACAGTAGCTCATCTTTGAATCTATTAGCTTTAAAATGCTGTTAGTTGCAATTTAAAATGTTTGCTTTTTCTACAACATAATTTTTAAGGCAATAGAACAGTAAGAAAACTGAAACAAATATTCCTGATAAGTAATTTGCTTATTTGCAGCATTTTAAGGACAATGGTTCTTGGCTGGAGAGAGTCAGAGTAACCTAGTTGTGATGTGTCCAGAAAGGATGCAAATAGCAAGCTAGAGTTAGCAGGTCATCCACAGCCCTAACTATTTTTATAAGCTAGTATATTCTCCAAATGAAATTTAAGAGCTGCTAGAGCCATAACCAGTGCTATGAGAAGGCCTAAGGTTATGTTTGACTGCAATAGGTGCTCAAGATTAGCTGGAGCAGGGGCTGATAATCCCACAGGGGCTGGGACACTGTCCTCATCCAGGGGCAGGATGTTGGGAGCCCTAAGGGACTGAACATGGACAGCCAGGCCCAGGAACACCCTCAGGGCCCATACAGAACTCATTCTAGGTCTGTATCTGAACATAAATGCCAAGTTTTCTACTGCTTTTTATATTTTTTCTCACCTTTTTTTTTTTATTATGTGACATTATTTTATTCCCATATTTCTCTGATCCTTAATGGGTTTTAAAGCACAGAATAGACAGGAGCATGCTCACATATGCCAGAGTCTATGACTAAGTATCCAGAATCCTTCCCAAAATGTAATTTCAATGTTACTGAAAAGAACACAAGTTCAATGCAATTGTGGTATCAAAACTGACCTCTTTTAACTAAAAATACCACATTGAGATGGTGGTCATGGTGGCTCATGAGCTCAGTCATAACAACAATAAGGAGAGATGATGGTCAATATAGTTCTGGTGGCCATACATAGATGGTCTATATCAGGGTGTTGGAGGTTAGGATTTTTCCCTTTTTTTTTTTGTCTCACGGAATTTTCTCCTGTTTGTTGCCCACGAGATGGTAATGATGATAGGAAACAAAANTAACAACGGTACTTAAGAGACAAAAGATGTGCTGGGAGGAGGGGGGGGGGGAAGGGTGCAGTTTGCTACCATCTCTGAACTAGGGGGCTTTCTCGGAAAGTGCAAACACAGTGTGAGATTTTGGGTAGGGGGTGAGAGGCTGGGCTCAGGTCTCGCTCTCTCTCGTTCTGGGGATTGGAGCTGAGATGGTCGTAAGTCTTGGTGCCAGGCTGCTGTCGCTGCAGGGAGAATTTAATGCTTTCGCAGAGTTCTGTCCTTCATTGCTTCTCCTACTATAGGTGAGCCTTTGCTCGTAAAAGTGGCCATCGAACTGGGACCTTTTCAATACCCAATCTCACGGGGAATGACCCTCACCATCTACTCAGGTGCCCCAGAGGAAAACCCAGGACCTTTTTGCCCTCCTGAGGGAGCGTCTCCCACCTGCCATTGCCTAGCCCTGCTGTTTCCTTCCGCTGCTTCCGGCTTTTTTGCTACACTCCAACCCAACACACCACACCCACTCAGATAACCTGCAGCTCCTGGCATAGCTCCAGAGTTTTTGCTACACTTTGTTTGCTGCTCCAGGTGTACTCACCTGTTCCACCTGTTGCCTTTTTGCCCAGGGCTTGGAGCTTTGGAATTTGTTTTGTCTTCTTGCCTAGGAAAGGGCATGAAAAACTACTGGGAAAACTAGCCACTAGTACAATAGGCTACAAATATATTTACGAAGAATAGAGAGACTATATAAGAAAAAAAGGCAATAACCAAAACGGCATCACAGCCTGCTGCTTCAAGGTTCCTCCTACAGTCCATTTTGCCAACCAGATGGGCATCAGGACCAGCTGCCCGCCATGAGTTTGTAGAGGAAGCCCCTTTTCCATCTCTTCTGCTGGCTTATCCTCCATTACCAGAGGAGAGGCAGCTGAGCTCGCGCCACAGCGCCCCCTGCAGCCGCGGGAGAATCATCGCACCCACCCTGCTTGGCCAGGAGCCACCAGCACCCCTGCAGTTGCGACCGGAACCACACCGACGAGGAAAGTGCTTGAGGGCTGAGAGAAGGCTGTTGTTGGGTATCTGGGATTTTTTCTGTTTGTTGTTGTTCTTTGTTTGCCTTGTTTTTTATATATAGAGATTCTAGTAAAGAACTGTTATTCCTTTTCCCATATCTTTGCCTGAAAGTCCCGTAATGTCAAAGTTATAATAATTTGGAGGGGGCCATATTTTCCATTCCAAGGGAGGCTCCTGCGTTCCTTAGCAGGCACCTGTGTTTCAAACCAAGACATAGGGTTACAGCAAATAAGAGAATTTGTAAACTGAAAAAGGAACAGCTAATTCCGTCTAACTAATGAATCCATGGAGTATTGTTTAAACATGCATAAGACTTTTTGTCTGCTTCGGCTTTCACCAAGACTTTACTATATTTTGTTACCCAAGCTAGCCTGCTTTGTCAGTGGCTGTGCAGCACCATTGCTGTCAGACCACAGGACGCTGTCAGAGGTAGAGACAATAGCCTGGACAGTAAATGCAGAAGTTGTAAACTTTCTCTTAACAAATACTTTACATTCATGAGGAAAACCTGACTTCAGACATATTAACTTCTTGCCTAAAATCTAAGGAACAGTGTGCCAGAGGCACAGCTGACTCTTTTTTTAAAAAGGTAACAGAAATTAAAAAAATAAAATGCACATCATTAATGACTGACAAAAAATGTCAAAAATTACTGTTTCAACTTCACAGAAAAATGCATGTCTCTGTTTTTATGCTAACAAGACTATGTACCTTGGAAAATATATTTTAATAATTTTTCTCTTTCATATTTATAGTTTTGGTATCTACACTCCAAATAAAAATCTAGAGACACAGAACACTTTGACAATCTTTGTGGGTCCTGTCCAACTAAGGAAATTCTATGGTTCTGTGAAGAATCTAGGTGTGGAAACAAGGTTTACAAAGACAACACATTGTGTGTAGTCCACATAAACACAAAATTATTTAAGCATATTGCTTCTTCCTTTTTTTCAACCCCATTTATCTGTTCATATGCAAATAATTGCATCATGACTTAGCTGTATTTCTTCCAAACATTGAAACTTTCAATTCCCACATAGGATCTTTTACTTATCCTTTTGAACTGTCATATGTTTTTATACCAAAGTATTAAAACACTACAAATGCAAGGTTTATATACAAAGCTGTCATGCTTAAAAGTCTAAGGTATTCAAGTAAAATGTGTAAAAAACCTTTACTAAACTATCAATGAAATGTGTAATCTATGATTACCTAGAATTAGTATGAAAATCCATCTCAAATCCTCTGAATTTCTATTGTCTGAATGTCTCCACAGAACAAATAATTTCTAATGAACCCAGCAGTAATTATATGAGGATATGAGCAATTTCAGTTTTCCAATTAAAAGTTGCATTTGCATCCTAAAAAAACCTTGCTACTCTTGAAAATAACCATCTCCCATAGAAAACACTGGGCTTTTGATGAATGAGTGTACCCTTCTAAAATATTTAAGTAACGTAAGTGATACATAAGTATAATTTAATTTGGTAATGCAGAAATAACCTGCTGGTGATGCATGATCCTTTTTTGCTAGCATCACCTGTAGTGTATATCTTGTTCCTTGCCAATTTAAAGTTTCTGGCCAAATGCATCACTAGGTGTGATGGTGAACCTGGACCAGAGAGATAATAGGGACATGGTATGTAGCAGAAGTACTACAAGTGCATTTGAAGTCTCTATTTTCCTGATTTTTCATCTGAAAACTAAACCTTTTGTTTTCCAAATTTTGACTTTGTCCATATCCAAAAATCCTATTATTATCCATTGTTAATGAATAATTTTCATTCACAAAATGTTCTCATTTCATTTTCATAAATAGCAGTTTAGACACAATCTCTGAACCCACCAAGGAGCATTTATGAATTTAAACAAGGTCACTACTCCAGCTACAATAAATGCCTTTTCGACTTCTTATTGAACACTTCTACAGATGTGCATTTACACTCCAGGGCAGATGCTCTCCCACACCCTGAAATGTGGCCTCAATATCCCAGTCCTATGCAACAACACAGAGATATTCTTCTGGAGAAAATTAAGTGCTCCATGTTGCAAGGGTTATTTTTATTAGCTATGACTAGGAGGAAAAAGAAGAATTGGGGGGAAAGTGGTAAAAAAATAAAATAGGAAGGATTGATGTAGACAATCCATAAAAGGTTATTGTGAAGATTAACTTGAAATTATGTCATGTCAATGTAAGAAGGCTCCAGTGAAATGAATTTGAGTAAAGAAGATGTGAGAAGCTTATTCCAATTCTCATTTCTTAGCCCCCAAGAAGAATGACAGTTGACAATATAAAGGATTGCTAAAGGCCCAGACAAAGTTAAATTATGTTTTTCTTGTGTTTTAACCAATGCAAGCAAATGTGGCTTCACTTACCAAAAGTATGATTATTCTAATTAGCTTATTCTTCTATTTGGATTTTATGCTGTAAGTGTTCCAAGTATAAGACTACTTCTGACGGTCAAGGCATGGTCCCAGCCCGGCAGAGAAACTGGAACGTTTATTACAAAAGGCAAACCTTTTTGACACCCTTTTAAAAACATTTCCTTATATGGTAACTTTTACAAAATGACAATCACACATTGCCATGCTTCTTAGTGTCCTTATGTGGGGTGATCACGCTCTGTCCACTCTTCCAGCAGGTTCCTCTGTAAGGCTGGCTGAGGTGTAGCATTTCTTCCTCTGAGGTCAGGCAGAGACAAGCTTCCCTGTGCAGCCATGGCATGCTGCAGTCACATCTCACAGCCTGCAGCTCAATCCCATCTAACTTCTCCCCATGATTTCTGTATTGAATTTTGGCAGAACAAAGGAATCGGGTCCATTCAGCTCCTGCAAGGCATCAGAGAATGAAGTATCAATAAACATCTTGAAGTTCCTATAAATGTACATGATGCCTTAGGATTTTAGCT
>VYZT01023586.1:23302-70113 GCA_013400735.1 Pomatostomus ruficeps | reverse complement strand
ACTAAAACCACAACAGATGGGTAGTTTTAACTTGATTCATTGGTTTAGGGGGAGGTTTTGAGTTGACTTAATCCGGATGACGTTTGAAAAGTCTATATAAGTTTTATAATTAAATAATAAATTCAGATTCATGCCACATTCACTGGCTCGGTTTCTTCACTCGGCTAGCGGTTCAACAGTGACACTCAACCTTGCTCCCACCAGAAAAAAGGAGGAAAGTCAGAGGGAAAAACACTATTTTATTTTGCTGTGAACATAATAATGAGTGAACTTGTACCTTGAGAGACCTTTCCAGGCATGTGGTTGTACTCAAAATTGTTAAAGGAGATAGGGATAGGTCTGGTAAAAGGCTCTCAAGAGTGATGGCACCATGAGCCTGCCCAGGTGAGTCAGCAGACATGGCAGGAGAGTCCTCACTCTCTTTAATGAGGGGAGACTGAGATCCTGTACCTGTGAACTAGAACTATGATGAGGGAAGGGATCATGGGCAGTTGTAGTGATGACTCTTATTTTGTGGCCTCATCCATACCTGTCAAGGAGCTCTCGGGTGGTTGTTTATATGGCAAACAATGAAAATGACATCATCCTGGTGATGGTACCAAGCCTTGAGTGTCTCTGAAGCAGCCAAGTGCTTCCAACATGAAAGACGTCAGAAGTGGGGCTGGTCAGTCTCCACTTGGTTGAAGGAGTGACAAAATTACTTTGGGATTAAGCACATCTTTCATGTTTGTCTAGTGAATATTGCTTTTTTCTATCTTCTTTTCCCAGTACAATGCAGCCCTTCATTTCTTTGAAGGGAAAAAAAAAATGCAACAAATGACCCCAAATTCAATTATTTAGGTGGAGGCACCTTCCTGCCAAACCTTGGAGCAAGCTGGCCTGAGCATCTGCTGATCCGCTATGGCCACGTATGGCAGTGGCCAAACCTCCAGCTTCCATCCTCATTTTCTGTTTTGTTTGAAATGGAAACACAGGGTGTTGGCAGCTCAGGACATGTATTTGCCCCTGAAGCAAACAGAGTTGGGAAAATCAGAAACTTCCCAACTTTCCATGGAAGAATTCCATGGAAAAGAGTAATAAAGTTAAGCCACCCTGGTGTGTACTGCACACCTGAGATTCCAAACGCTGTCAGCAAGGAGGTATTGGGGTTGGATTTTATTGCAAAGCACCATATGAAGTGCTTTCCCACAGTTGTTTCTGCATCTTCCCTCTACCCACTGTCAGTGGGTGGAACATTTCCAAGCCAAAGCCTTTGGGATCATCCTCAAAAAGGAGGGGGTGCCACACGTGTACAGCGATGCCCGCGGCTGGATAGTGTTTTCTGTGCGCTGTGGGCTGACACAGCAGTTTTGGCCAGCCCAGCTATTATTTTACACAATCCCTTTTTTTATCCCTTTTGCAGTGGACGGCGGATTGTAGCGAGCAGCTTGATGGCAGCTGTTCCCCATCCCGAGGCAAAGGCTCGTCGTCTCACGAACATAACCAGGTAGGGTTTGTGTTTAGTTTCTCCTCCCCAGACCTTCGCCTTTGTTTCTTGCACTGCCTCGCCTGGGAGGCGCTGCCAGCTTTCCCTCTCCTGTGGAAGGGGAGACATGTCCCTCTGCTTGGCATTCGAAAGCTCATTCTTGCCCAAGCCATGGGGAGTGGGCAACATCTTGATGTGGGGTTGGATGCCTTCACTGAGACCTTAAAGGGGAAAAAATAGGGAGTGTCCTATTTATTCCTGAAGATTTTGTTATTGCCACCTGTGCAAGGAAGCTGTTTGAAGCATCAGAGCTGACTTGGAAGCATGAGATGTAGCTGGAGTTAGGGATCTTTGTGTAGCTGGGCTTCTCTGTTATGTGCTGCAGCACAAGGATGCTGTGACAGGGAAGAGAATTAAACAGGTGATTAAAGAGGGTGAGCTGGCAGAAGAAGCAAAGTTGCACATGCTGAGAGCCTGTGTTGGTCATGCAGCGACAGAAGCCAGGTGTGAATCAGGTTTAGTGCTTGGACGTGGTGTGAACGTGAGTGACGGGTGTTTACCAAGCACTGCTGGAGGTGGCTGTCCCTCCTCATGTGAGTACCCCCATGGAAGAGGGTTGGGTAGGGTGGGGGCTTGTGTTTGACCCTTGTTGAGGAGCTGCTGTGTCACCATGAGATCATCAGCTCTGTGAGAACAGCACTTGCCTGAAGAAATGTGAGACTGAGGCCTCCGAGGGAAGGGGAAACAGCATTTCCAGTTGCTGTGGCTGCTAGATGTCCCACCCAGAGAAGTGGCTTCAAGCTGGTGGCTTTCATGCTCTTGCCCTGCTTGAAGTCCTCCAGATTCAGTCCCATATATGGGAACCTGGGACCCCCTTGCTGGGCGTACAGGAGGCTGTGCCAGCCTGAGCAGGGCATGTTGCAGCTCTCATTTTTGAGCACGGCTTCCTCCCACATGGAGCCCTGCTGGAACTTTGAGATGGGGGCTCAGGCATCCCCTCCCTGCCATGGCCCAGGATGCTGGGAGCACCTCTACGAACACCTGCACCCAACAGAGGTGCAGGGTGGTGTTGTGGGGGAAGGTGTGTGCTGAACAGAGGCGCTGCTTCAGATGAGCTTCTGAAGGTGCCAGACGGAATTGTGGATTTAGTTTATTACAGCTTTGATCTGCTTCGAAATACTCAGCCTCATCCAGGCTCCCTCCCAGCACTGCAGATAGCTGCTGGATGTTCAGCTGGGAGGCTGACCATTTCCATCGAGCTTCCTTGGGTGGATCAGGGGCTTTCCCTGGGGAAGAAGGTCCCTGGCTCTTCACCCAAGGGCTCTGCTGATGTGGCAGTGGCTGGTGGGGACCACAGGAGGATGCAGGAGTCATGCATGGGTGTTATTTTCCTGACATCCTCCATCTGCCTGGTGACATGCACTCTTGTTTCAGCTACATGGGTTATTTTCGGTTTTCTTTCTGGTTTTTTTCTTCCCTGAGAATTAAATGTGTTTGATCTCCTCCTACAGGGAGCTTCTTTCCTACACAAAAACACCATTTGTTGATGCCCAAGCTGCTTACCCTGTGTTTGGGCTCTCTCCCAGCCTGCAGCAGAGCTAGTAATTATCTCTCTCCATGTTTGGCTTCCTTTAACAATGAGTAACAAATTTTCCTTGGCACCAAAGAGGAGCTGCAAGCTATTGTTCCTCCACCCAGGCAAGCATTTCTCTTATTGTCACTGATATATGAGTGAAACGGTGCTGGTGAGGACCAGGTGCAGTTTAGTACCATTTCTGGCTGTTGAATTTTCACTAGAATCTTTCAACATTAAAAAATGAAAACCATTAATAAGATGGTTAAAATTATCCATCATTTTTCAAACCTCGTAAGGAAGAAGCCAGCTAATTATTTCCCAGTGAAGGAAGGGGTTGGGTTTTGGTTTTTAATTTTTTTTGTTTTGTTTTGTTTTGTATTGGGTTTGGTTTGGTTTCAGGTTTTTTGTTTGATTTTGTTTTGTTTTGGTGGGGGGCTTTTTTTTGTTGCAGTTTTTTATGTATTTGAGGGGTTTGGGTGGAAAATTGAATTCCTAGTTTTCCTATTGTGTTTCCAGCTGAGATCTCTGCAATCCCAGTCTTAGTTGAAAAATACTTGGATGTAAGATTTCTGCTGGCTTCTGCTACTGTGAAAATGTGGGTTATGTATCAGTGACCATGGTATGCCTCACGTGGTTCTAACCTGGCCGTAAGAAAGGGCATTTATATGGAAATCTAGGTTAGTCCTGGAAATATATTCAGCATGTGGTTCATTTTCTGTGAAGACAGAGTAGTCCAGGCTTACATTTTCAGAAGTAATTGGCTTCCTAAAGGTTGTAGGGAAGCCTAGAGAGAAGATCACTTTCCCATGCCTGAAAATCCCCCTTTGCATCCCTGAGTACCTGATGCCTTTGAAATTCTGGGCTGTAAGATTTAGCAAGGTTAAGAAAAATATAAGAAAGATTTTTTTCTTTTAGTGTGTGTGTGTTACATATTTTTATATATAGTGTGTGTATATAAGCGTCTACTGGTCATATGAGCATAGGGCTGAGAGCAATTTCTGAATAAAATACAATTTAAGGGTAAAAATGAGGTGTCTTGATGCAGCCTGCAGTTGAGGATATTCCTAAATTGCTGGTTTCTGTTGTTGTTGGGTATCTCTGGAAAAGAGGACCCCAAACTTGTCCTTCTGTTGCACTTGGTGAGACGTGTATGAGCAGCTGTGTGAGCCTAGATGGATGTCAGTTCCCACAGGCTGGCGGATAGGCATCCTGTACAAAGCAGTGGCTTAAAAACGGAGAAAATTCCCCCGAAACCTCGTGGTCTTTCCAGTTCTCTAGGCGGCTGGCTGTGAGAAGATGGTCTCCTCATGGGGTAATCTCCTGAGATACATTTTGTGAACGCATGTGCTGAGAAAATCCTGGTCTCACAATTGCATTCAGCTCATCTGTAATTCTTGTTTCCTACTGGGAACTCTCTGTTTGCTGTATGGTGTGGCCGTGCTCCACTAAACCCCCAGAAGGTTTGCTAGGTCTCACCCCATGTGAGCCTCTGTGGTGAAGACAGGTACGCAAAATATTATTTGAGCACCTTACTGCCTCTATAAATGAGAAAGGTTTAGATAATGGAATAATTTTAAACTCTTTTATGTTTGGATTTTTTTTTCTTCCCCAAAAAGAGCCAGTGGGAAGTTTTTATATAATACTTTATTTGCATTCCCCTTGTGAGGCTGTTGCAAGTAAGAAGCTCTTTGATATAATTTGGAGAGCAATTCATTAAGTAAAAGAGTTCTGGTATGGTGCATATTTAGGGAGTCAGCAGAGCTCTTGGTACATGAAAGGCCTGGCGGGAACTCCATCCCAGGCTCCCCTTATGTAAAGGGCATTAACAGAAAACAGAACAACTCCGCGGGTTTGTGCCATTTCTCCAGGCGGTGGGAGAGGGAGAGCTGAAAATCCTCCTTCCTGGCCAAGTCCCTCCCTTGCCCCATGGTGGCTGGCTGTCACCCATCACCACCAAGCAAAAACCTGTGTTGTGGGCAGTAAACAGGACTTGCTTTCATTCTGCTGATTGTGTCCATGTCCCACCACGTGCAGCAGGAACTAGGAATTTGGGCCCTCAAAGGCTTCTCTACTTGATGGATGTTGGGGAATCTGGGATAGGAAAACCATATAGATATGATTACCTGGCAAAAACTGTAAGTGAGATAGAAATGAAGACAAGCTTTGCATTACCCAACTCCAGTTACTGATCAACTGGAGAACAATAGTATAGCTGGCTTGAGGTAATCCCCATTTGATTAAACAATGTCTTTGGCTTGCGAACAGGTCCAAGGGTCAGAGAAGACCCTGAAAACCCATCAGAGGGTCCAAAAAGCAACTTTTAGAGTTTAAAATGTAACACCATAGGCTAATGCAATGATTCTTATAGGCTGTAGGCAAATGTTGTAAGATTTGTAGCTTATTCTAGATTGGTCAATGGAAATTAGAATATTCAACACAGAAGATGATTTATTGTATTGTAAACGCTTATTCTATTCTATTCTATTCTATTCTATTCTATTCTATTCTATTCTATTCTATTCTACTCTATCCTACTCTCTTCCGTCTCATCTTCCTCACTTCTCTGACCTGCTTGGACCTTTGTCCTACAGCTCCTCATAAGTCTTTCTTTCCCCATGCCTTCTGCAATAAACCTCATGATCTAAAACCCAAACATAGAGATCTCCGTTTGTCCTGACTGTCCATCGACCAGATCCAACGGACACCACGAATTCCACAGATGGTCATATTGCCGATGTACTGAACAGTGAAGGAGCAGGCACGGTGTGTGTATCATACCTGGGTGATCCTACACCTTGCTTGTACACCCTTCACCTGTCTTCCCTGAGGAGCTGGTGGTGGAGGAGATGGTTTGGTTTGCCCTCCTGTTAAACCAGCAGGAACAGCAGCATATGGTGGCAGGGTGGGGTGGTGAGTTTGCACTCCTGGGCTTTGGCTGGAGATGATACTGCTTGGAATAAAGAGCATCCCAAACTGTGCTAACATAGGAGTTCTGACAAGGGTCTGGAGGGACAGGACACAGGGAATGGCTTCCCACTGGGATGGACAGGGTTAGATGGGATATTGGGAAGGAATTTCTGGCTGTGAGGGTGGGGAGGCCCTGGCACAGGGTGCCCAGAGCAGCTGTGGCTGCCCTTGGATCCCTGGAAGTGTTCCAAGCCAGGTTGGATGGGGCTTGGAGCAGCCTGGGATAGTGGAAGGTGTCCCTGCCCATGGCAGGGCATGGAATGAGATGACCTTTAAGGTCCTGTCGGTCCATGGCCATGGCTTGTAGTCATGGCTGGAAAAGCTGCCATGTTGCCAAAGCAAAGGTAACAGAGGTGTGGGGCGATGTGTGAAGGCTGTCTCTTGGGAAACAGCAGATTTCAAAGCACAGTGGAACTCAGTTTTAATGGAGAGTGGAAAAATAAAATTATCTGTGCAGATTTCTCCTGCAATTCTGGAGAATTTTTTTTGCAGGTATCAGTGCTACTTGACTTCCTGGGATCAAACACCAGCAGATCCTCCCTGGTGGATGCTGCAGAGGCAGGGGGGAAGGGATCATGGTCTTGGACAGGAATCATGTGACTGGGTCCAGATAACTGAAGTTAGCAGTGAAATTGTCTTGCTGGCTTAAGTCCAGTGACATCAGCAGGCAGCATGTAATGCCCCAAATTCTTGGCTAACCAGATGGGGCTGGTGGCTGGTAGCTGACTGACAGTTGACTCTTGACCAAATTTGTAATTTATTTTCCCTGTGCTGGTGGACAGCCTTGTGTCTCACTTGAGTTGCCCATCCTTGGGTCCAGATCTGAAAGAAAACAAGAGGGATGACTCTGGAAGGACTTTTAGAAATTATAGGATGTTAAGGGGTTGGAATGGACCTTAAGAATCACCCATCTGCCATGGGCAGGGACATGTCCTATGAGAACAGGTTGCTCAGGGCCTTAACCAATCTGACTTTGTGCACTGCCAAGACTGTGGTGTCCACAACCTCCCTGGGCAGCCTGGGCCAGTGTCTCACCACCCTCACAGTAATATATTTCTTCCTAATATCCAGCCTAAATTTCCCCTCTTTCGATTTATACCCGTTACTCCCTGTCCTGTCACTACAGTTCTAGATGTAGAGTTGCTCTCCAGCTTCCCTGTAGGCTCCCTTCAGATGCTGGAAGGTGCGATGAGGTCACCACACAACCTTCTCTAGTCTAGGCTGAACTGCTCCAACTTTCTCAGCCTGTCTTCACAGGTGAGGTGCTCCACTCCTCTTATCAACCTCATGGCCTCCTCTGGACTTGCTCCAACAGTTCCATATTTGGGGTTCTCCATCTCATTAACCCGCTCATGTTGTAGCCCAGGGCCAGTTTGTACACTGAATTTGTCTGAGGTTGGCCACCACGCTGAGGATCTGCTGGGGCAGGTGGGTGCTGGCCAATGCTGGAGACACTGTTTTCATGTTTCCGAAAGAAAAAGAGAAAGGGAAAGACAGACAGTGGCTTTGCCAGTGAGTACATGTTGGTGTATCCCTACCTGATGGAGGAAGAAAGTAGAATTTTAAGTGGGGTGACCTGCCCATGATCAAAGAGCAGCTCTGAGGAAACCAGTCACTTTTCTGCCTGTAATGGCTGGGTGACACTTCCTCATTTAGTGAATGCAGCCCTGTTCAATTGTTGGAGAGGAGTGCTGAGAAAGAAATCAGGTCCTTTAGCTAATATATAGGTGTAACTTTCTCTGGGACTTCTGTTTGGGATTGGCCTCACGAAGCAGCAGTGCCTCCAGTGAAGCTGGGTGTCTGGAGGTCTGGGAGGGAGATTCTTCACTGCTTTGCTGCCTGCTTTGGATAGCTGTTGCTGCTTACTGGGGGTGGAGGGAGGTGATTCTGGGCCTAGTATCATCAGTGACTCACATGAGAGGACATCTTGTCACCCTCAGTTTCCATTTAGGTAGAGAAGACCAGGTGATGCCTGTCTGCCTGTTGTAGAGCTTCCCACACACTTATTTTTGTGAGACTTTCTTTACCTTTGAGGTCTCCATCCTTCCAGGTTTGGATGAATAGGTCAGTCAGTGCTGAAGCTGTAGGCAGGGAAGGGACGACATGAGCCATTTCCTCTGAGACTGGGACAGGGCCTTGCTGATGGGTTTGCATAGCATGTCAGGAGTTCTCAGTGCCCTCAGTGTTCCTTCTCTTTATCCTTGTGAGCTTCAACAAGCTATCTAACGTGTCATTGGCTAGCATGGCTCTTCAGTGTTGTCAAAAAACACAGCCACACAGGCTTAGTCCTTTCCCAGGTAGCCCAGAAAAATCTTGTAAGCTTAACCTCCTACTTCCAAGTCCATCAGGTCCTTTGGTCCTGTATTGAGACACAGGTATAGATAAAACCTTACTTTCCCTGGTGGAAGGAGAGCTCAAAGTTATGTTTGTTGTCCCTTCTGCAGATTGGAGAGGGCTGGGGAAGGTGGACATAGATCTGAGGAAGAAAGTAACAGAGCCAAACGGGTTGGGGTTTCTGCATGACATTTTTATAACCGTTTCTGATGTTCTTACAGCTTTATGTAACACTTTGAGAAGAAAGAAGCTAGGAAGTTTACCATACCAAAATATTTAATCTTACAGTTGGTTTGTTGTTCTTTGGTTTTTTTAAAAGGTGTATTTTAAGTTATTAAAATAATTAAGCCTTTGGTTTTCCTTAGAAAAATTGGAGTGGTTGTTCTGGAAGAGGTCTAGGGAGATACTTGGAGTGCAGTGCAAAAATTACACATAATGGGAAGATTTGGCAGCAGCACAAATTGGGTGCATGAAAACCTCCACTGCAGAAAAACCTCAAAAAGGGCCTTTTACACAATAGCTGTTTTCTGTTCTGACCAGGATTAAGATCGAAGTTGAGGAGTCATTTGAAGGATACCCCACAACTTGACCTAGGGCTCTCCTAGGTGCAGAGGTGAGAGCATTGTTATGCTGGGGAATATCTCAGAGGTTTTTGGTGCCTGAGAACTCCTCCACGTTCACGTTCTTTTTCCTCTGGCCCACCTATGAACTGTGCATTGAATATTGAAATTTTTAGATAGGATTGAACATGAATCCCATCCAGAATCTACTGATATCTTCAGGATACTTAAAACTTGTGCTGCTTCCAGGGTTAATCTACATTTCTACCAGCACAGCCCACTTCATCTATACTTATCATCACTGAGAGCAACCACGTAGGTGATCACTGTGTTTCCATTTATGGCTTTTACACTAGGGGAACTTATCTCCTTTTTCTGCAAATAGGATTTTCAAACTTGCACTGAAGCAGCAGAAAGTATTAACTCTTGAGCTGGCAAAGGCAGCAGGATTAATTAGTTCATGCCTCAAAGAGCTTGCTGCGAAGGTGAAAATTGCAGTGTAAGTGAAACATATGATTATTGCTAATTAAAATGCAGATGTCATATTTGACAGCTAGTTTCCAAAGGAGACCTGCTGGCAGTGGTAATGTGCATGAGCTTGGCTGTTCCTGAGAAGGTGCAGAGCTTGTCCAGAAGGATTGGCATGGGTTTGAGCAGCTTCTGGGAATCAGTCTCTGGAGGGCTGGCATTGTCCCTCCCAGTCTGAGCATGTGGCTCAGAAGTCCCATCTCCTGCTGGTGAGTGTAGACCACAAATGGTAGGCGGAGGAGCCCAAGTAAGAGCTGGGAGCTTTCTGCTGGACTCTAGCTGCATCTGTGGGCTTGGGAATGGGTTTTTATGGGTTTTGCAATGATGCTGGTGAAGGGGTTTTGTTGCATGGTTGGTTTTTTAAGGGACGATCATTACCTGCATGCTCTCACCCACTCCTTGAGCATCACCCATGAGGTTGGCGTGAGCATCCCTGCTCCCACAGGAAGTCGGCAGAGAAGGTTCATTTTAGCATGAAATGGCTTCATTACAGGAGATAAAGCCACCAGAAATGCTTAGGATTTTTTCTGGGGATTGTACTTTCATTCTGGAGATTTGATTCCCTGTCAGTAAGGTACCAATAAAAAGTTGTTCATCTATGGCAATTAGTGAGAAATTTGGGGGAAATACTGAGCTTGGGTGTGCTGGTGAGTTTGAACGTGAGTGTATCCAGGCCATACTCAGTTCGGACTGTTTACATCTTCAACAGAAGTTTCAACAGTTTTTAGTATAGCAATTTTATTTTAAAAACAATTTGGTTCTCAATATTAATATCAGTGCTTGATAAAGGTAAGGAAGGTAAACAGGGCAAAAGCCCCAGGCCATGAGTCAGAGCCAGGAGACAAGCTGATTTAGTAAAATCACCTGTAATTGTCATCTAACTGGTTTGTGCTTATCCAGTGGCTTTTCTCAGTGGACATTGATGCATGGTGGTACCAATATCCTCATTTCGCACAAGGGTTTTATTGTGGCCACCTGCATTTCTGGAATTTGCAGCACCTTGGATTGTCTGCAGAATCTAAAAGTTACGTCAACTAAATATAACTGAATAGTGTTTATTTTCAGTGTGCCTTTTAAAGCAAAGGTTGCATGTGCTGACCTGGTCCCACCATAGCATTTGACACAGAAATTTTGTACGTATGGGTGAATAAGATGTTCAGTGTGTAAGATACAGTTAATCCTTCAAACATGGAGCAGTGAAGGCGCGTTTCTCCCAACCACCTTTTCAGCTGGTGCACATCTTTCCCATGCCAAAGGAGGTATTTCTCACTTCTCAGGATGCCTGCAAGGTTGGCTCTTCCCCAAGTCTTCTTAAAGTGGCCTGCCTGACATCCACAAAGTTTTTTTTTCCCTCCATTTGAGGGAAAATTTCCCGCCAATTCTACATTTCCCGCCAATTGAACAACTTCTGTTGTGCCATTTGGTATTTCTCAGCCATTGGGGGTTTCGGGTCAGGGTGTGATGAGAAGGGAAGAAGGTGCTTTAACTGTCAGTGGGGATAACCACAACCTTTCAGATCTCATTTCTATACAACTTGAAAACCAGACAATCTCCTCTTTTGAAGTCAATACCGCAGTGTATTTGTGCTTGCTTGAAACTTAGTAGGTTTGGGGATGGAGAATGTCCAGCTGGAGTGATGCAGAAACCAGCACTGGAGTGTTTTGCTTCCAGTTCCTTGTGTTGGGTGAATTCTTCCATGTTTCATGTGCATCAAGGTCCATGCTGGACCACTGGGAAGCATCACCTTAGGTAATTCAGATTCTGCTGTGCAGTTGTCTTCCTGCCTCATCCAAGTCAGGTGGCAGTGGTGGAGCTGGGACCTGGTCTGTGCCCTCAAATAAGTGGCCTGGACTCGGCTGTTGCGTTCAGTTTGAGTGGTGAATCCTTTTGGCTTTTGAAAGCTGAGGTGGTCCTGCCCTTGCTCAGCCCATGGCAGTGTCTGCAGGACCTCATGCAGCCCCATGAGGACGCCAGAGACATGAGAAACCCTCTTGAAGTGTCAGCTCTCAGAACAGTCCTAAAACATAGGCTTCCCTTTGTATTTCCCAGATTTTCAGGGTACTTGGAAGAGTTCAATATTCTGCACTTTGTGATATTGTGGGGTTTTAATCATTTGAGGTCACTTCAAAAGCCTTTCCCAAGCCTCTGAGCAAAGCTTTTGGAGTAATTACCTTGACAATACCCACCTTTTTCCCCAAGCACCGTGTGGGGTGTGTGGATAGAGCTGGTCAGGTGAGTTATTCTGGTTTTCCTATGAGTCATTATGCCCTGGGGGCTGAACAAGAAACCTGCAGTTTGCTTGACAGCAAAACAAGTGAGAGAATAAAGAACATCAGGCATAGCTCCTTAAGAGACAAAAGTACTTATTTGTGTAATGTGTCTCCTGATGCACTACAAGAGTTCTCAGCCATGTGAGTAACTGGACTCCAGCAGTGGGCTGAGCAGTGGGAAAACTGACTGAGAAGCTGATTTGGGCCTGGGAGGGGAATTAAGGAAATTGAATGGAATGGAATTGACTCTGAGATTTGGTCAGTTGCTAAAAACACCAAGGTCGTGGGTTTCATCTCTGTATGGGCCATTCACTTAAGAGTTGGACTCTATGGCGCTTGTGGGTCCCTTCCAACTGAGAATATTCTGTGATTCTGGAAAACACTGGAATGGAATGGAATGGAATGGAATGGAATGGAATGGAATGGAATGGAATGGAATGGAATGGAATGGAATGGAATGGAATGGAATGGAGCAGAGTATTTCAGTTGGAAGGTGCCTACAACAACCATCCAGTCCAACTGCGTGCTCAATTCAGGGCTGACCAAAAGTTAAAGTATGTTATTAAGGGCATTGTCCAAATACCCTTAAGCAGCTTTAGAGGATGTGGTGTTGATGAATATGTATAACTAATCCTCATGAAGATAGAGAAGGTAAGTATTATTTTTTTCCGCATGCATACACTAGAGCACTAGGGCCAAATCTTATCTTCATCAGAGCCTCCTGCAGTGTCATCCGTTTGCAATGTGTAAATAGAACATATTAAAGGACTCAGAGGAAGCCCCACAAACAGGATGCTGGTCATGGGCGTGGTTTTGTAGGTGCTGGCACAAGTGGCCAGGGAGCTGGAGCTCTCCTGTCTCACCAGGTCAGTGGTTTTGGAGTGTGTAGGATGAAGCTGCCCTTGACTAAAGCAACCTGTTTGTTGTTTTCAGGAAGAGTGGGATCACAGCAGCAGTGGGAGCACAGGACCCCAGCTGGGTTCAGGCTCCAGGCAGGGCTCTGGATCCAGGCCTGGCAGCCACAGGAGAAGCAGCCAGTTCAGGCAATCGACCAAGGTATACCTGGTAGTGACGTGCTGAAGTTGTGTCCTGTGCTCGCTGCTTATTGGAGGCATCCTCCTCACAGCATGCTTGTGGTGTCTGTCACACGTAGGTGTGGGTGCATGTCAGCTGTGAAGGACACTTCAAAAACCTATTTAATTCACTCATGATGTGTGACCCACTGAGGTGTGCTGAGTGCTTTAATACTGGGAAAGAAGTCCCTAGTCAGCTTGCTAAGTGTGAAGGAAATCAGGGTTTTTTTCTGTATTTGAAGTCTTAGAGTATTTCAATTTTGGGAAATCCAGAGACGTCTGAAATTATTGGCTGGCAGGTCTTCATTAGAAGTTGAAAGATAAGCAGACAGCAGACAGGTGGTATTAAATGGTGATCTCGAGTCCAGCTGCTTTCCATGTGAGCTGTCTGCAGGGCTAGATGGGGAGTTACCTTTGACCCTGTGAAAGAGTGTAAGAATTCACTTTTTATATGGTTTTAGGTCCATCCTTGAACTCAGACTAGGGACCATTCCTGTTAGTTTCAGTCAGCGTCTGTCCTCCTCTCTCCTCTTGGAATTGCTCTCCTTATGCACACATGAGCACCAGTTGTGCCAGAAGTGGAGGGCAGACTGTGAGGTTTGGAACCAGTGGTCAAAGTCCCAGTCCATTCATCCATTTCATCCTCCTGAAGAGCTTGAGGAAATAGCTTTTCCTTCTGAGCCATGCTGTGCGGGGAGAGGACCCACAGAACCAGGTTGTATCTGGAAAGTGATAGTCCTTTCTGGTGGGAATGAGACTCAACCATATCCTTCCTTCTTTGAGCGGGGATAATACTGTCTTCCTCAAAATTTCTATATTTTATCTGTATTTTTCATGTGAAAACTTGCAGTTTTCAACAAGGAAGCTCTTAATTGGAGCCTTTTCAGACAGTTCAGTATCTATCTTATCTTTTTTTTATTTTCTACCAAAGTGCAGCCAGGGGTTGTAGGCAGCTGAGAAGGAGGAATAGTGGAGGAAGCTCCTCAAGCTCAGAACTGAAAAATGCTTGAGTAACACATGGCACAGGATAATCCCTGAATTTATAGCAGGGACCCAGGTGGCCACATGGTGTTGTTCTGTGATGATCTAACAGGGTTGCAGTTGTGCAGCGAAGGGCATGATTTTGTGTTTGTTTTCTGGAGGATGATAATGAGGAGCAGTGAGAGGTGGAACACTGAGCTGGGCTTTGGAAAGCTGCTGTGTGCATGCAAATGCTGACTTTGTGGGGAATTTGCTGAAGCTGCATGCATGGTAAACAGCCAGAGTCCACGTGGGCCCATCCCTGTTTGTGTGGGCAGCTACAGGGACCGGGCAGCAGTGGATGGAGGTCATTTGTGCTCACAGGGGGTGGAGGACAGAGGTTGTGGACATGCATTTAAACCACACTCTGTGTAGCATCTGCTTTACTGGATGTCTCATCTCTCAGAGTACTGGTGTTACTCTTGAAAGCATGTCTCTCAGTCATCATTCCTAGTGAATTAATTAATTTTCAGCAGTAGTAACTCCTTCTCAGTGAAGAAGATTATCTAAAGCTGAGGATTGGGTCACTGGGAGCTTCATGTTAAAATTGCTGATGGTTATAATTACAGTCCTGGGGGGACTGACAGCAAGTCACTGCTTTTCTTAAATACATGCAATTTTTAATCTTTTTTTTACCTGGATTTGAGAATTGGCTTTTTGAAGTCTTATTATTAAGTCTTGGCACTGCGCTGTGAGCAATTTTAGTAATCTCCCTGCAGCACAGGGCTGCAAGGCTGCTCCCTGTCCTGTGAGCTGAGACATGAACTGGTTCTAAAGACAGGCCATGAAAGACCAAAAGGGTGTCTTGAAATGGCCACAGTGACTCAGGACTTAATGACAAGGTATGTTATCGTTGGGCCCTGGCACCGTCATTGTGGAGTCTGGCTGATGCTTGGAGTGTCCCCAAAAGGTTATGGGGACATCTTCTAGGACAACCAGACCTCAGTGAGAATGTCCAACTGCTGCCTTGGACCTGCCTGACCTCCTCACCACCTGAAGTGGATTTGTCTGCAAGAAGAGGTTTCTCTTCTTTGTGTGGCAGCTGCGATAACCTGCACATGTGTACTTCCATTATCCTGCATTTGGGTGCTTGTAAGGATTTAAAGAATAATTCCTCTCCTTGGTGGGAGAAAATCGTGCTTACATTTGCCTAAAATAAAAAGTTCAGCCTCTGTAACTGATCACAGGAGTTATTAAATATTTCTGGTAGTTTTTTTCTGAGCAGAGACTTGTCAGCTTGCAGATCCCCAGGGATTAAAAATCATAATCCATAAACCCCTTGGAGGAGACTAAAAAGGGAGCAACGTGTCTGTGTTTGGAGTTTCTGGTGTCTAAATTGGTTGTTGTGCTGGAAATGGCTGCAAAGTGTAACCATCTGTTCACTGAGGACATGTGTCCTGACGTTGGTTGGGAAAGTGTTGCTCACTTTGTGAGCAGATTGAGCTTTGGGACTTCATTAAGAAATGGTCATGTTTTTTTATGAGTTTCTAGTGTCTTGGTTAATATTAATAATACTTGAAAATGACAGAAGTTATATGATGGGGAATAGATGGAATCCACCTTCTCTAGCACATGTTTTGTCAGAGTGGGACCATTTGGACTGAACTGCTTAAATAATCGGAGTATGTACAAGATTATGAGTAATCTGAGTAAGAAATGTTGAGGGGGAAATTGGTTAATATGGGATTCCCTATTTGCAATGCATTCAATCCATCTAGACTGAGTGAAGTCTGATTTCTTGAATGGTCTTGAATGGCAAAATCCAACCTGCTTTACTTCACTTGTAAAGGGTGGAGAGGGCAGCCCTCTTTCTGCAGGGAGGACATGTGATGGCTAATGACTGTAGAGGGGCTTTGAATGACAGGTGTGAGATCTTTGCTTTAGATGCTTGTGCTTTGGGTTGTCCATTTTGACAAAAGCAGATGCACAGGAAGATTCAAGGTTTTTCACAGTTGGTTGGCTGGAAGTTTCTTATAATGCCCATGGGTAAAGGCCCTGTGAGTGCTGGTGCCAGCAGCTGGACATGAACCCAGGAGTGCCCAGGTGGGCAAGACGCCAGTGGCCCCTGGACTGTCCCTGCCATGGAGTGGCCACAGCCCCAGGGCAGGGCCTGTCTCCTGTGCCAGCACTGCTGAGGCACCTCCAGTGCTGAGGCCAGCTCTGGTCCCCGTGGGACAAGAGAGACCTTAAGGGGGTTGGAGTGTGTCCAGGGAAGGGACTGGAGCTGGGGAAGGGTCTGGAGCCCCAGGAGCGGCTGAGGGAGCTGGGAAAGGAGCTCAGCCTGGAGAAAGGGAGGCTCAGGGGGACTCTTCTGGCTCTGCACAATTCCCTGACAGGAGGGGCAGCCGGGGGGGGGTCGGGTTCTGCTCCCAGGGAACAGGGACAGGAGGAGAGGGAACAGCCTCAGGCTGTGCCAGGACAGGTTCAGATTTGACATCAGGAGGAATTTTGTCACTGAAAGGATTGTTAAACATTGAAACAGGCTGCCCAGGGCAGTGGTGGAGTCCCCATCCCTGGAGGTGTCCAAGGAACTCCTGGACATGGCACTCAGAGCTCTGGGCTGGGTGACAAAGTGGAAATCAGTCACAGGTTGGACTCAATGGTCTTGGAGCCTTTTCCAGCCTAAATGGTTGTGTGATTTTGTGAATCTCAGCCTGCCCGCTGTACCGTGGTGGGTCGTGGTTGTGGACAGTGGGGCAGGAGGACACGGCTGGAGTCAGAGCTGAGTTTGTGCATTTTCGGCTCTGTGTTGTCCACAGGTCTGTGTCCCCAAGGCTGAAACTGTCACTCCTTGCCTTCATGGTGCACTTTTGCAGCAGCTGAGGGGTCTCTGCATTACATTCACACAGGAGCAAAGGACCCCTTGTGCAGAGCTGAGACACCTCCGTGGTTGGTAGTGGGAGAGGCTGTGCCATGGTCCGGATGGTTCTATGTGCCTCTCAACAAGTAACCACCTTTCCCTCTCTCCTAGAATGGCAACAAGGAGAGCAATCTTGACATGCTGGGCACAGACATCTGGGCTGCCAACACCTTTGACTCCTTCAGGTAAGTTGGTTTTAAAATGCTTTAAGAGAAAGATGGACTCTTAAGATGTGCCTTCTCTTAGCCTTCGCCAATGTGTCCATCCTGCTGGTACCGAGGTACCAAAGAGTACCCCGGTAGTACTGCTTCTCCCCTTCCCCATCCCCATTTAGCCTATGGCACCAAGCACAATCTACTGAAAGCATACTGTGTGCTTTGGAGAGGTCAGCAGATGGGTTTGCAGTCCAAACACCTGAAACTGGTACCAGCACTGTTACTTGTAGTCACCCCAGAGCTGCACAAGCAAGACTTGAGCCAGCTCTGAGCTGCTGCTCTGGGATTTTACTCCCCCATTAGTTGGAGGTACCATCATGTGTTGGCTTCTTAGCTGCTGGGAAGAACTCTTCAGCTGCTGCCTTATTGTGGGGAAAGCAGTGAAATATGCTTTCTCTCTGGTTTTATGCATGGTCTGTAGGTGTTGAGTCACTGGAGCAGACAAGTTGTGCAGGAGCACAGAGCACATCCATTGCATGGACCAGACCAGTACCTGGTGGCATACCCCCTTGATACAGAAAGCAAGTACATCTTGCAGGGTGTGTATTGTATCAAAATTAGAGACCTTAGATCAAGCCACAAGAGCTCAGCATGCCTAAAAAAAAAAGAAAAAAGGAAATGAAAAAAGATGCATCAGTGTGAAGGTTAGAGGCTCACATCCACGTGCTCTGTAGCAGGGAGTGGTGCTCCCAGAAATGCCAGCTTTCCTTGTCTGCAGGCTCCAGTTTGCCCTCTCCTCCTCAGCTCGGTGGTGTTTAATTAGTAGTGGACTTCCTTTCTCTGTTTTTCCCTGTTTTTCTCTCCTAGTGGTGCAACGTGGGACTTGCAGCCTGAAAAACTAGATTTCACCCAGTTTCACAGAAAGCTGCGAAACACCTCCAAACACCCATTGCCTCACATAGACAGAGAAGGGTGAGTGCTGCATCTGCAATACTGTGCTCTTCAGGAAGGTCTCTAACTTCTCCTTTGCTCTAGAGACTCTGGCCTGGTGGCACAGCTCATGTGGAGGACATGGGAAGAAGCACTGGGCCTTTTACAGTTTGAGGATGCCATGATCAGTCTGTCTGGCTCCTCTGTCATCCACTTCTGGGCTAGAGCAGAGTTGTTCTCTGTATTTTTGCATTGCTTGATAGATTTCAGTGTTTTAAATAACTCTGTATCCAAGTCTCCTAGATCCAGGTGTCTTAGATTTAAACATCTCTGGATATTGGAGGAAAGATCCTGGCTCAGTGCTGACCTGGTGATAGTTCCCATGAGTGACAGGGCTTCCACTGTTCTTCCCAGCAAGAGTTCAGGGAAGGAGAGAACATCAATGTCATTCATAAAACTGTGAAAACATTAAACAGCTCCTTTTGGTGGTGACAGCCTCCACAGGCTTCCCTGGTATTTCTGGATTCCTTACTGGCCGTTGGTTGGACAAGCCAAATAAATGTGTGCTGTCACCAAGTGGCTCACCAGTGTTGCGTGGATGGGTATCACCATTTCTGTGCAAGTTTTCTGCAGGTAGAGAAACAATAATTCCCTGACAGGAGACTACAGCCAGGTGGGGGTTGGGCTCTTCTCCTGTGTAACAAATGTCAGGATAAGAGGTAAAGGCCTCGAGTTGTGCCTAGGGAGGTTTAGATAGGATGTTAGAAACAGTTTCTTCACAGAAAGGGCTGTCCAGCCTTGGCAGAGCTGCCTAGGGAAGGGTTGGAGTTCCCATCCCTGGAGAGATTTAAAAACCATGTGGGACATGCGTTACTGGTAGCCTTGGCAGTGCCAGGGGAATGGTTGGACCTGGTGATCTCAGAGGTTTTTCCAACCATAACAATTCCATGATTCTGTAGAGCGGGTTTTCCTCAGCCTAGTACTCAGAGCATTGGGGAAAGAAAAAACCAGAACAGGTCTAAAAGATGGAGTTGAGATCGCAGCTGGTGTTCCATCACTGCCATGTTGTTTACAGGGATGGAAATCTTCTCTTGGAGATGTTTTTTTGCTGATAACTTGGTTTTGCCAAAGTACTGGCCAGTGCCATGTGCCTGGTCTGCACATCTTTTAGAAGACAAGATTAGAATTGTTATTAGAATAGTTGATTGGATACAATCAGAAACATCCAGCCAGGCCAGCAATCCCACATGAGCCCAGGCTCAGCATCTGCAGGAGGCTCATGTGCCATACAGGCACAGGAAGACTCACGCAACCCATTTTTTTCCTGCTCTGTGAGTAAGGTTTACTGCAGGTTTATAAAGAGCAATTTTCAGAACATTTGGAACAATGTAATACTGAATTTCTAAGACACTAAATCTTTTCATCCAGTTTACTCCCATTTTTTCAGATGGGTTTGAAAAATTAGATGAAGGGGCCCTCTGTAAAATAAGATACAATGTGCTTCCTCTGTAAAACAAGATATAATATGCTCCATGATTGATGGCACTTGCCATGTGATCCTGTCAGTGACGCCTGCTGTGTGCAGGGAGGACGAAGCAAGAGTCTGTGTTGTGGTTTCTGTCTGGTTCCTCATGTATTACGAATGCCTACACTGCAAACAGGTAGAGGAGGCAGTGTGGAGGTGAGATATTTAATCACTCCAAAATGTTACAGCTGTAAAAGTGGAATAAGAATTAGTGCATCTGCAGAAAAGTTAAGCAGATGTTATCAGTGCAAACAGTGCATCTCCCAAAATGCATGCCATGTAAGTAACCTGGCTATAACAGAGGAAGCACAAAGAAAGACAAAATTGTTCTTACTTTTTAACTTCTAAAGCTGAGTCTGTTGTGCATTCATCAGCTCTCCATGATGAATCTGTGCCGAGATTCAGCTTGCTGAGCCTCCATGAATCTCCACCTGCTAGCTAGGCATTTTCCCTCTTGCTTGAATGGGAAGCTTTTCTTAAACAATCTAGCTGTGCAGTGAAAAAAATAATAGGGAAAGAGAAAAAGAATATGCTGTTCAGTGTGTGTTTTCTACGCTAAAAGAACCATTTTATTCCTTAGTCTGATCAGTTGCCCAAAGCTGGCCATGTAGTTGCCTCCAGTTGTGTGACCTCAAATGACTTTTGCTTGGGTGAAGTGTTTTCCTCCAGGAAGACACCTGCTTTTATTGGAAGATGCTGTTTGGTGGCATGCTGAATAATCAAAAGTGGAGCAGTTAAGAAAAAACTGGGGAACTGTACCATATTCCTGACCTGAATTCGTCTGGCTTTAATTTCCAGTGCTAACTCTTGCTCTGCTTTTACTGTTCCAGATCAAACAACCTTTTGTAGCTGGTATTTTCCCTTCATTCCAGGTATCTCCCAAGCACATGCATCATTTGAGTTTTTCAGGTACTCCAAGGAACTTCTCTACCACCACTTTGAAACATGACTGCCTGTGGCCCTGTAGCTTGGGCTCAACCACGCTGTCTCTAGAGGAAAGCTGCCTTCCTCTCCCTAATCCCTGTCTCCTCTTCATCCCCCGCCTTTTTGCCACAGTTCAGCATCAGAAATTGATCCACCCTTTTCAGAAGACCTTTTCCTGCCATGAACTTGTGTTCTACTCCTGCAGCTGGCCTTATTTGTCCCCAGATGCACAACATGATTTTTCCCATCTATATAAATACATATATATCAGTGTTTTTTCATATGTGTATTTCTGCATGTGTACACACACAATAGTTTTCCCTTTGTAAGTCAAAGTCAGGATTTCATCTGTGATGGAAGGTTAATTGTTGAACACCTCTGATTTCCTATAAATACAGAGTCACAGAATGGTTTGGGTTGGAAGGGACCTTCAACATCACCTAGTCCACCGCCTCTGCCATGGGCAGGGACACCTTTTACTAAACCAGGGTGCTCAAGTTGATTAAGGTTAATTAAATTGCTTCCCTTCAGCTTGCTGCTTTTTGAGGCTAGTCCTTCAGCACATGGCATTTTTCTCGATTTTTTTTCCCATTTTCTCTAATTCCAAGATCTGTTTTTCTCTGACTTCTAGATATTGATTACCTGGGTCTGCTGCTACCAAAGTCTCTACTCTATCTTACTTAACAGTATCTTGCTTCTAACTGACAAATAAATACTTTATCATTCTTGCATAATAAAAAAAGATCATCTCTGTTGTTTATAAACAAGGATAATATTTATTGACCATTTTTTCCTTTTCTGTATCATCACAAACTCTCTGCATCCAGCTAGTAATTATCTTCGTATTGTTTTTTTTCTTTTCTTGATCCAAGAAGGTCCTTCAACTGCCAGTTCTGTGTATGGTGTGTGAGTGCTTGACTTGTTACCACAATTTCTTTGTCTTTCAAATTGTCTGTTTATATTTATATTGATTGCTGCTTCCTGACTGAGGTGTATGTTTGTGCTGATTTTTGAAACCTTTCTCAGCAGGGGAGCTGAAGCTCCTGTGGAGACCAGCAAATGAGCAGTGCTTCAAAAGAAATGTTTTTCATTTATTTTTCTATGCTCTCATTTCTGCTGTCCAGGTGGGCTGTGCTTTCAGTTTTATTTGGTCTGGAAATCGAGCCACCCTGTTTTCAGGACTGCCTTTAGTTTTCTCACTGCTGCTCCTACCAAAAAGTGTTTGCAAGCTGTGGCAGATGGTGCAAATGGAGAGGACTGAGCAAGGCATTTAATTTTGTATTAACAGCTTTACGCCTGCGTGGGAGTGTTTTGGAGGCACGGCACACTTGCTCCAGAGAGAGCCTCTTTGTTTCCATGAGGGACCTTTACAGTAGGAACTGATATTCCCTTTGTGCTGTATTAGAAAATTAACTTTATCTCCAGTGAGTTTTCACATGCTTTTGTTTTCCTCTTGCTACAGGCTTGGAAAGGGGAAATACGAAGATGGTGATAGCATCAATTTGAATGACATAGAGAAAGTCCTTCCAGTGTGGCAGGTAGGTGATGAGGACATCTGCCACAGTGGAGACCAGCAGCAGCGCCTTCCCTGCGTTGTGTTCCCCCAGGAACTACCTCAGGAGTGGGAAAGCTGCTGGGCTGTGGTCCTTTGGGAGTTGGGATGGGGATTTGTGCCTGTGGTTTCGGATGTTATTGCTGGGCAGGGGCAGTTACCACGCAGACTTTGTTGGGAGGTGATACACTGAGGGCAGTATATACCTAGATATGTAGATATGTAGACATACACGTGGCTCATGTGTTTAAGGAAAATTCTGAAAAGGATCAACCCCTCCTGACAGTTCCAAAATAAATTGCTGTCAGGAAGCCAGCGGTGCCTGTGTGCTGACCCAGGTATTTCCCCTTTGTAGTGTGTCCATGTATATATGCAGTGATAATCCACATGCATGTTTTCTCCAGCCTGCTCCTTCCCCAGATCCCTCTTTACAGCCCAGTCCTGGCAGTTCTGGTTAAATGACCTCTGATGCCTGGATGTTGTGGAATGGCAGGATGAGACCCCGCAGTTCAGAAGTCAGATTGAATAAGTCAATTTGTCAGCATCATATAATTTTTTATTTTACAGAGCCCTAGTCCTTAAAGGAGCTGACTGCCATGAGTTAGGCAAGTTTCTGAGGATGCTCAGTGCATTTTTGCTGAAATCTCTTTGCCTCCAGAGGCAAGGATGAAAACATCTCGTGTGCTGTGGTAGCGCTACCCCTTTCAGTGCTGAGCCAAGAGCTCACTGGGCTTCTTGCTCATACATCATGTGAGGCAGAGCTTATCTCATCCTGCAGACCATGTGACAATCTGCCTTACTTTTTCTTTTGGGTGAGCTGTTTGGCACTGAATCCATGAAGGAGTGGAGAAGGGCAGCTGACTTTGGCAGGGAGGAGCACTGCCTGCAGCTGCTTTCTGCTCAGTCTCTTCCATGTTTGGTATGTCTGGACTTTAGGTCACAGGGAAGAAAAACTATCAGGTTCAGCTGATACAAACCCCATTAATTCTGCAAAATAAGGTTAGCTTCCCTGGGGAATAATTGGAAATGAAGAATCAAACCTCCCACCAAATCAAATTGGTGGGAGGAGCTGATTTTCTTCAAGAGGGTTTTAATCAACAGCTGTTAAATAAGCCAGGTCCTCCTGGTCTGGTTATCATTTCATCGTGTTCTAAGAGCCTATTGAATACAATGAATTAATTCCAATAATTAATTCCAATATATACATTAATATCTGGCTTAATTGTTAGTGTGACATCTTGAAGCTGGAAGACCTAGTGGGAATGCTGGATTTGTTGTTTTGTTTGTGCCTTGGGACAGACTTGTGCAATGCTGCATTAATCTGCAGATGTGGTTACCTTGGCATGTACAGTCAGTCATATGTGTCTGTGGGAACTAGGACCCAGCTGTCTCTGGGTAAGGGTTTATCTTGTTCAACATGGACAAGTGAAATACTTGCAGACAGCTGGTTTAATCGTGACATATCATTGTTAACTGGATTTGAATGCAACTGTGCAATGCTGACAGTGATTTTACTGCTCTTTATCCCCTATTTTAAATGGCTCTGTGGAGCAGCGAGGGGGGGCTTAAGGGAAGATATTCCCTTATGTGAGCCTGTGAAAGGAAAATCCCTCACCCCATGGAGCTGTCCCATGCTGTTGTGTTTGTGTCACATCCTGAAGAAGAGGCTTTTCAGGTTGGTGATACATAAACTCCTGTTCTGTCTGTGTTTGAGAGCTCATGGGTTGCTTACAGCAGGCATGCACAGGTGGAGCGGCCAACCTGAGCATCCTCCAGCCCTCCTGGGGTGGTCTGAGCATCCTCCTGTGCAATTGAACCAGTCCAAGCATCCTCCAGCACAATTCAGATGCAAATGTTTTGCTGCTGGGTGTGCTTCAGCAGCTATGGAAAGCTTAAAAGCACCACATTTGAGAGTGGTAGGGAGTCTTGCTGGTAGGCTGCTTAGAGATTTGTGTGCCTTTGGTGTTAGCGTGTGATAGACACAGGACATGAATCTAGAACTGATCTCCAATGTACATCCAGGTCTGTATGGGTGTCTCTACAGAGAGATGCAGTGGTGTCCCTAATTAAGCAGAACATTCTTGTTATCTGAGGGTTAAGCAGACTGTTCTGGATATCTGGATGTTAATATCCCTATACATGAATTTTTCTGCTGAAATCTATCAGTAGTATTTTAACAAAATACCGCAAGGAAAGCCTATGACTTTTTGGCATTTAAAAGGTGGAAAAATAAATAAAATAAGCCCAAACCACCTCCCCCAGATCCTCTTCCTTTGTTTGGAATTCCTGTATCCCAGTCCTTGGGGATGCTCTCAGAGCACGGTGTGGTCTGCCATCTCGTGGACATGCACAGGCTCCACAATTCCTTCACTACAACTCATAATTTGAAACTTTCTCCTGACGCATCCTTCCGAAGTCCACCTGAGGTGCTTGTTTTTACTGGTGAATAGGTTTTATTTTTGAAAGCTTCATGGCTAGAAGCTCATGAGGTCACTGCCTTGGCTCAGTTCATGAGCCATAACCTCTTCATCTCTCTGTGCTCTTAAGAGTCTACTATAGGATTTGGTCACTAATTCACTGAAGTGGTGCCAAAAATTACTCTTTTGAAGATAAGTGTTCTCCATTCATAAGATCTGCTTTTTACTGCACACCAGAGAGCATGTGCTGCATAGGGAGGCGCAGCCCAGGTGCAGAGAGAGTCTTCATCATCCTCTTCATTTTCACCTCAACTGTTTTGTTGAAGGAGACCACATAACCACCTTGGCGTCACGAAGACGTCACGGGGAGGGCTAAGTCAGTGCCTTTTGCTTTTGCTCCCTTTGGCAAATGCTTGGAAAGTCTTTTAGGCTTGGATGTGTCACATTTGAGTACCCTGGTCCCAGATTTAGTCTTCAGAGCCCTTGGCAAACGAGCCCTTGGCAAACTCTACACTTACCAGAGAAGATAACCCAGGGGGTCATGTTCTGCAAGATCACAAGATCATGGAATGACTTGGGTTGGACGGGACCTTAACGCTCATCTCATCCCACACTCTGCCATGGGCAGGGACACATTCCACAAGATCAGGGTGTTCCAAGGCCCATCCAACCTGGCCTGGAACACTTCCAGGGATGAGGCAGCCACAGCTTCTCTGGGCAAGATCCACCACCCTCCTTCCTGTGGAACTGCTGTAGCTCACAAAGGACACGGGAGGCTGCATGTCACATTGGTGTGCTGTGAATGCTGCTAGGCACAGGCAGAGAGTTTTGGGACATGTCCCTAGTGGTTTCTGAACCAGTGTCTGGCGTTCAGTTTGCTGGACTCATGCCTTCAGGATGGGTTTGCCTTCCTTCGAACGCTGGGAATGTGCCAGCTGCTCCTTGTCTTGTGTTTTAGGAGGTAGAAATGTGTCACTTCTGAAAGGCATATTTGGCTTTATTGTTGGAATGAGATAAACTTGGAAGATGGCATTGATATCATTTGGTTTGGTATCTTACTGCCTTCAGCTCATCTCCTTCCGTTTCCTTACTGATTCCTGACCCTTTTTGTCATATGCTTGCAGTTACAATGAACTGCTTGTTTCTTTTCTGGCTGCGGTCGTCATCCAGCTTCCTTGTTGGAAGAGAAATAAGAGAGAAGCTCCTCAGGAGAAAGGCAGACTCTCTAAGTTGTTCACGTTCCTCTTAGCACCACTGTGTTCCAAATTTTGTCCAAACAGGCTTAGAAGCACCAGGATTCCTGATTCAGTCTGTAGTTCAGGTTATAGATGCATAGGCAAATAGATTTGTTGTTTAAACTCTTTTCTTTTTTTACACATGCCTGTGTTTGAAAGCAAAAGCAGACAAGTTCTTCTTCCAGCCTTGATGTTATGCTGCTTTTCTCCTTGCGCTGGAGAACCACCTGAATTGAGGCACCCATAGGCTGCTTTGCCCATTTTCCTTGGGACCCCTCCTCACTGACAAGTATTTTCAAGTCAGACCTTACAGTTCAGTGTGGAGATCCTGTGAGTAAAGTTGGGACCTGTGCATGGGCTAGTCACTTGGGGTTCCTGCCCCAAGTGAGGCATGTACACGCTGGGACATGGTTTGTTGCACCTCATTGTAGAGGTCTGGAAGGGCTGCATGATTCCATTCGGAGAATATCCATGTCCTTTCCCTGTCAGTTCTGTAGGGTGCAGAGATGGACCAGCTCACATGTGGATGTGGTCAGATATGGAAGGTTCCTGAAGAGAGATGAAGCCAACCCCGGTGTCCAGGGTGACAAGGGTGGATCACGGGCAAGCAACTCCTCTGCTGTCACCCTGCAGGCGAGGAGGGGAGATTGGTGTCCAGCGCTGGTGTGAGAGCTTGTTCCTGGACCCTGCAGATCACTGATCCTTCCAGGGTGGTGGTAGCAAGAGAACTGGTCTCTTTGTAGCTCACAGACAGGCCTTTCGTGGTGTGATGTTATTTACTATCACCATATGGAGTTGTCATCCTCTCCACCTCCTCTCTTGCCTGCTCTTCCTACGTGCAAGGCTGGGCAGTTCCCATTTTGCCCATCACATTAGGCAACCCAGATTCCTCCTCCTTCACAGCCTTGGCCATAGCAATGTGTTCCTCTCCTAGCAGGGTGTTCTGTATTGGTGGATCTGGAGTGGGCTGATCCCTCTGCCTGGCATCCCCTCCCACTGGAAGTGACTTTGTCGATGTGATGTGTGTCCCTTGTGCCCTGTGTCGCTGCTGTCACTCACCAGGTCTAATCTCGACATCCTTTATGTGTCCACCAAACACTTAGGAAAAGGTTGGAGTTCTTCTCTAGGAGCCCCAAAACAGGGGGATTACTTCTCCCTGCCCCCAGTTCCTGCTGGAGTCTGCCCAGAGTGTGTGGGCATGGCACTGCCTTCAGAGAAGGTTTCTTGCTTGAAAAGCCCGTATCCCAAGGGTCTTTCCAATACCATAACAGCTAAAACCACTGTGGAAAGTCCCTGTCAAAGAGCCAAGGCTTACTTGAGTATAGGTCATAACGTATCAGGAGTCAGAGCTCTGCCCCTGAGTAAAAAGCTTTTGGTTTGCCATGACTTCCAGTGACAGACAGTCTTTCTGTGGCCCTCTTTTTGTTGCATTTAACCCAACTGACAGTGACCATCACCTGCGGTAGAGTGGACAAACTGCTATGGTCAACTGTAACCTCACCATCATCACTCCCATCCCAAAGTTAAGGCCACCATTGCCACAGAAGGCAGATGAGGCAATGGAGATCTCCAGAGCACTGGAGAGGTGTGGACCAAGGCTGTCTGATGTCCCATGCAGGACATCATCTTGCAGGCTCCTGCAGGCCTGGGTCTGGTGGTAGAGTACAGTCCCTGTGATCCCTGAACCAGGTTATAAACCCTGAGGGTTTTATCAGACGTGCAGGAGAGGGAAGGTCTTCTAGTGAGTTTTTTTCAGATTATGATGGTCTTTCGTACCGCAGAATCAGAGAAATATTAAGGTTGGAAAAGACCCATAAGATCACTGAATCCAACCATTCTCTCAGCACTGCCAAGGTCACCCCTAACCCTTGTTTCCAAGTGCCACATCCACACAGCTTTTTAAATCCCTCCAGGGATGGGGATTCCACTACTGCCCTGGGCAGCCTGTGCCAAGGTCTGACAGCCCTTTCCATGAGGAAATTTTTCCTAATATCCAATTTCCTAATACCATATGATAGCCTTATTCAGTGCATAAAGGAAACACTAGAGAAATGTCCAGGCACTTTGATGCTTCCATTATTATTTTTATTATCATTATTATTTTTCTTACTATCATTATTATCATTATCATTATTACAATTGTTGTTGTTATTATTATCATTATTATGGTTGTTGTTGTTAGTATTATTATCATTGTCATTATTATGGCTCAGAGTGGGTTCCTGATTGTGGAAAATGAGATGGGCTCTCCCTTCTCAGGGCTGGTGTTACTGTTCTGGCTGTCAGGCAGACATAGCAATGCTGACTTATAATTCTTGGGGGTGTCTTCCCAACCTGGTGGGCACAGAGATCCTGTTTTGTAGTGGCCCTGGAACTGCTACTGGTCAGCTGGTCAGAAATAGGGCCAGGCTGCCATGCTTGCCAGGATGGGAGGCACTGGAATGCTCTCATACCCCAGTTGGATTGACTGGTCAGAGATTTGGGTTTGGGAGTAGCAGCGAGGGAAGGTGGAAGGGACAAGGTTGGTTTATGCTGGAACTCTGAGGTTTGGCAGTGTTTGGTGGCTGAGGGGACAGGGATGGTAGCAGAGGGGAGCCCTGCAGCACTAGAGGGCACTGCGGCCTTGCTGCACGGCCCTGGAACACAGCTCTGGGCAGAGGAAATGAGGCTTTTCCAAAGGCTTTTTCCAAGCAGAAACCCTGCTCTGCAGCATTTTGCCCTCCTGTGCCAGGTCATGCTGCTCTCCATCCTGCTGTGCCCATCTCGGGCTTGGAGTGCATGTCCAGCATGTGGAAACCTGAGGGTGTTTCTCTCTACCTGGGGCGGAATTTGGGTGTGAGATGCTTTTTGGCTCTGAGCAGAATGAGGTTAAAACTGAAGGTGTCTGTGACCCACCCCCAAGTACCAAAGCACTGAGGGGGGGAAGGTTCTTAGAGGGTAGATATGGCACTCCCCAGGCAGGCCTGCTAGGCCGAGGGCCTGAAGGAGAGCCACACAAAGAACACACACAGACGCAGCAGGAGCGAGAGCAGGAAGAGAGAGGGCAGAGCCCTCCGACTTTATTTATATGTTTTCACACATCACCGTGGATTGGAGGTAGAAATCACCACCTCCTATAATCCACTTGGTCAAAGTATTTGTCAATCATATTTCTCCATCCGGTATACCGGAATTCGTAAACACAGATACAATTTAGGAAAACATAGATAATAGAGAGAAAACAAGTCATGGCCATGAGAGAGAAAATCTCACAAGAAAACACTGAACACTGCAAAGTCAGGGCAACAGGTAGACATGTCCCATCCCATGACTCCTTGGAAATCCCACCTTTGCACACACAGTCCTCAACTCCATGTATCTCCCCCGGGATGTTCTGGCAGACCTCAATCTGGCACGATGCTCCTTGCACGAAGGAGCGGTTCCAAATGTGCTGAGGGGTTCTCCCTTTCTGTGGAGGTGCTGCTGCCCTGTCAGGGGTGGGATGTATACCTGAATACCGACATTTCCATCTGTCCCTGTCCCCCACCCACTTTGTTTTACCCATGCCACATTAAGGACATGCCAGTGTCAGGAGGATGGAGATGGGCACTATGGGTTGCCCACTGCTGGATTGGCACTCTTTCTTAGACCCCAGTTTGCCAGGCACTGGTTTGTTCCACAAAATAAGATTAATAATGGGATGTGGGCTACTTTGCAGCTTTTTTCAGGCAGAGATGATGGAGGAGTGAACACAAAGAGATGTTGTGACCAGACTGGGCTTACCAATAGGAAGTGGTGGGGTTCAGGTTCATGACCAGGGACCACAAAGAAATAGGGGTGTGGGAGAGCTGTTCCTGGGAGGATGATGAAGAAGGATCCTCTGTTTTACTTTTAAGGAGTCCACAAATAGTTTTAGTCCTGTGAACTGCAGTTTTCTGGGGAATTAACTGGTTTGGGCAAGGGGACTTGTGCTGGGGTATAAATAACAGCTCAATAGGCATTTGAGACTCAAAAATGTCACCACATTATGCTCTGGCTTAAACACACCAGGGAACTACTTGGATTCTTCCCAGCTTTACAGCTGACTTCCCTTTCAGAAAGGTTTGCTTTTATGCAGCTATATAATATCCAAAGCAAACCTGTTTTGGTTTTTCCCAGCCATGTCTATAGACTCCAAAACACACCCCTCAGGTCCTGCCTGAATTTTAGCTCCTCAATAATGTTACATTTTCTTCTCCTTTGTTTTCTCAGGGGATTCATTAGAAAACTGAGAGGGTTTTTTGCTGCACTCCCTTGAATTCACTGAATATTTTCCTGCAACATAGAAGAATTGTGGAGAACTGATTAAATTTTTAAAAATGTTACTAAAAGGAGCTGAGAAAAAAAATCCAGATTTCTAAAGATCGCAAGTAAAAACTCAATGTCTCTTTGGTCAAGCAGCTGTTTCTGCTGGCTTGGTTATTTCCACATCCTAATCCCCTTCCCCGCTCTCTATGAAAGAAATAAACTTTTAATAAAAGGAAGGAAGGAAGGAATTTTCTCTCTCAAAAAAAAAAAGTAGGCATACCACAGGACCAGAGAAGAGAGACGTGCATACATCCCCGTTGTCAGAGGGATCTGGAAAACCTAGAAACACCTCACTCTCTAAAAATCCTGGTAATGGGGGATGTCCTCATCCCTAGTCCGACAAAATGGGAGGTTAATGTTTCCTGTCCCATTTATAAATTTCTTCTTAACCAGAAGATGCTCCCTTACCCTTTTCTGCTGCCTTTCCTCTGATGTTGTGGGAATAGAAAGCTATACAATAAATGAGACCAGAAGTTCTTAAAATGCGAATTTCCTGCCTGGAGGTAGCAGGTAAGTGAATCCCATTCAGCTTGGAGAGATGTATATATAGCTATGGGTGTAAATATAGGTATTTAGTGGTAGGGCAAGTGTTTATTGCAATGCAGGATGGTTTGGTCAAAGATTGTCATTTAAGTGGGAAATTTATTGCTGCACACGACGCCTGGATGTCTCTTCCACGGAGAAAATAAAGACTGTTTATGAAGGGATTAAATTATGTCCTTGCTGTAGTAGCAAGCTCTGTAACCCAGAGGTCCTTTTAGTCCTACATTTGTATCGTCCCTCATTCTATGATTTTAAAAGTAGTTTTGGTTTGAAAGGGACTTTAAAGATTGTTTCATTCCAACTCCTCTGCCATGGGCAGGGACAACTTCCACTAGACCAGTTTGCCCAGAGACCCGTCCAACCTGGCCTTGAGACACTTCCAGGGATACTCCATTAACTTCTCTGCTGGTTCTGGAAATGGCTCAAATGTACACGCATGCTGGCATGGTCAGTGAAAGAAAACTCTGTGGCATCCCCAAAATGCTTTTGCTGGATGGTGGGCTTGAATGATTTCACAGGGGCTAATAGGAATAGTGAGTGGAATGTGGTCGTCAAACCTTTGCCCACACGATGCTGCCCCTGTGTCCATGTCTCTCCAGGGTTATTCCTCTTTATCCTTCTCCTATTCGTACTGCTGTGGAGGAACTCCTCATTGTTGGCTTGCTTTCTTTTTCATTTTTTAACTTTTTTTTAATAATTCTTGTAATGTGTGAGCAGAGAAACCACTGGAGAATGATAAAGCTTCATTTCTTCCTGCTTTTGTGACCTGCTTCATTATTTCATTTCTCATTGTATATTCTTCTGAGGCGCCCTGTCCAAACGGAAAGAAAATATGTGTACTGTTTGTTTCCCTTTGGCAGGGAAAAATAAGACCCATTGGCTGGGCAAAATCAGCAGGTATCACAAAAGATATGGATTGCTTCTGATGGTTAGTTCTGGGGAAGGGACTGCTGACATTTGCTCCATCATGCATCTGTGAGCAACATTATTTCCTAAAGCTGGTGGGCTGTGTGCACCTTCAGCTGGCCAGCCTTCCTCTTGGTGCTCTGCACAAATAAAATATAAAAATATATATTCCTTAAGTTTAGGTTGCTGCACATGTTTTAGATAAGAATGTGAAGATTTGGGGTCAGTAGTTGCATGTACGTGGTTTGAAGAAGCAGCAGGAGAGATGAGGCACCCTGTCTTCTTTTTTCATGATTGTCCCACAACAATAATCCAGACCAAAGGCAGTTTTTAAGATTCAAGTGTGAAGCACAGATTTGCCCTTGTTGTAATTCAGAATAAAGTGTGAGTTCAGGAAAATCTCCAGCCTGATGGTGCAATCCCACTGCTGCTGCTGGACACGCTAAACACACCACAGAATGACAACAGTGGCTGCTCTGCTCCAGCCATTGGGCCTGTAGTCAGTGAAAGTTTGGTTTTCCAAAGTTTTCTTCTTGTTTGGGTTGTTCCCATCCCTCTTGTCCACGGAGCTGGTTCAGCCCTGCATTTAGGATCTTACAACTGCTCGACAGGAGGGTGTTGCTGGGGTCAGTCAGTCTTTTCTCCCAGGTAACAAGCAACAGGAGAAGAGGAAACAGCCTCAAGTTGCACCAAGGGAGGTTTAGAATGCTTATTGGGGAAAAATTTCTTCATGGAATGGGTTGGCAAGCATGGAAATGGGTGACCAGGGCAGTGGTGGAGTCCTCATCCCTGGAGGCGTTTAAAAGCCGTGTGGATGTGGCAGCTGGGGACATGGGTTAGTGGTGGGCTGGACAGTGCTGGGGGAATGGTTAGACTTGATGATCTTAGAGGTCTTTTCCAACCTAAGTGATTTTATAATTGTATGAATCTGTCTCTGGTGTAGACAGCGCTGGGAGACATCAGGGATGACAAAGCTTCAGGATTGCCTGTGGTTGTACAGCCAGCTCAGCCTGAAGGATATGGAGAACCTGGAGATGAGGCAGGTGGCTATGGATGATGGCTGGACTCCTAGGTGCAACCAATGTGCTAAAAAATCATCTCCTTGCCTGCAGATTTTGATCTGGAAACCCAGTGGTGTGTTTTGATACCTGGATTGTTGTGATAAGGTTTCCACTTGTGCTTTATTTTGCTGTCAGAGCAAAGCCAGCCCTGTGTGCCTCAAGGCTTTGGGAGGTGGTGCAGTCCCTGCAGTGTCCTGGCACAACAGGTCACCACCCCGATAAGCACAAAGGGAAGGAGGCAGGCTCACACTGAAATGGTATTTCAGCCAGAAAGAGCAAAGGGGGTAAAAAAATACCCTGACCATCAGTATGTGAGTGGCCACCATCGCGTCATGCAATCACAATATCGGTTTTCTATTTTATTTTTTTTATGGTTGGCTTAACAATTAAAAGGCTACACTGCACTTTGGTTTTTCCAGTCTGCTGCATCGTGTGACCCCAGTGACTCTGAGCTAAGCCTCGTTATATAATGGCGGGGTGTTTTTTTGGAAAACCTCCATTTAATCCTTTCGGAGCAGAATTTGCTGTTTTTGTTTTCCTTCATATCATCGTCTTGTTTCCCTCCTCCGCCTACCCCTTCCCTGGCGGGCGCACGCTGGAGGCGTCAGTCTGGGAGCAGGGTCCTTTCTTCCCTTCACTTTTTTCCTTTTTTTTTCTTTTCAAATCTGCAGAGAAAGGAAAAAAAAAAACGTTTATTTTCGTTTGCTTGGGTTACAGCGCCTTTCCCCACCGTCGGGGGGAAGGACTACGTGATGTGCAGCAGGTATTTTGTGAATGGAGCACAACCCTGTGACTCCCTGTCGCTTGACCGAAGGGGGAGGCAGGGGAAGGAGAAAGAAAAAAAAATAATAAAAACTACCACCCAGTGACTCCATCTGACTCGTTTTGGCTGGAAAACTTTTTCAGCGCCGTGGTTCTTAAGCCAGGAGGAAGCTTTCTTCTGGCCCAAGAACAATAAAGGGGTCAGCAGCCTGATCCTCCCTCCTACACCCTCTTCCTTCCATTGTGAGGGGTCTGTGCAAATATCCCAGGCTGCTTCTGCTGGGGCCTGAGGGACCTGAGCCGCACATGTGACATTAAAGAGAGACTCCACAAACTCAGTAATCCTGCGAAAAGAAAAAAAAAAAATAAGAAAGAAAAAACAAAATGAAGTCTCAGAGGAGCTCTATTTCTGGTGTAGTGTTACGCCTGGAGAAGTTACCAATGGGTGTTTCTCATGGTGGGGGGCAATCCATCCCCTCACACTGCCTAGGGATGATGCCACGGCAGCGTCTTCCCCAGCTCTGCTCAACAAGTGGCCAAATCCACCCCCAGGAAAGGTGAACCCTCTTGTCTCACTAGCCCTGCACCTCCTCTATTTCTTGGCTTGTCCGAGAGGGGGAATTTCTGCTGCTTCCATAGTGCAGGTGCAAAGCCTGTGTGCTGCAGGTGTGGAGTCTCCAGCACAGATGGATTTGAAGGAGGCCCAGCTGCTTGACATGGTGTGCTTGTTCCAGAGATTCACCACCACCTGGCAGCACCCAGTTTTTCAAGCCAACGCGTTTAATGACTTGCTCCTCAAACGTGTATCACAGACTATGAGGGTCTGAGCCAGCAATCCCTGGGGTAAAAGGTCTTTGAGAGGTGCTGTGGGGCCACACCAATGTGCCCACTGGTCCTGTTTGTCATGAAGGCCACCTGCATCTCTGTGGGAAGAAGGTCGTACACTGGTCAGAGGGCTGTTGTGGTTTCTGTGGTATTTCTGGTGAATCCAGAGTAGTCACAAAACTTGCAGCCCACGCTAGGTTCTGCTACCGTGAGTGGTGATTCTCTTTATAGGTGGTGTCTGGCAGGCTAAATGATATCTCCTCCCAAAGGAGAAGGTGGAACCTGTGGCCTTCTAAGAGAAGCCGAGTTCAGTGCAGGAAGCCACATCATACACTGAAAACCTGATGCATTTGCCAGAGGGAGAGCGTATGATGCTCATCAAGTTGTAGGAACCCACCTTTTTTTTTTTTTTGACACAATTAACCATCTAACAGCATGCGTGACCTTGCCTGGCCGCATCCCAGCTCGCTGGCACTTGGCACCACGCGGCTGCATGGATCACAGTGGCAATCTCGCTGTAAGGCAGTTCCTGCCGTTATTATCTCCTTGCCATGTTGATAATGCTTCACTGGTGATGGCCAGGATTTCCTCACACTACAGAGCTTTCCTGAGGATCAGCTCTGCAAGCAGTGGAGGAAGCGGCTGCTGCAAGATTGCTCCTGGCTGCTGAGAACGCGGTGGCCGACTTCAAACGTACGTGCGACCTGACATGATCCAAGGAGCGCTGCAATGGCTCCTCTTCCCCTTGCCTGCCTTGTCAGGGCGGGCGGGTGAAAACTCCTCTTCTCCTGCAAGTGCTCCAAGAGCTGAAGCGAGACCAGACATGGTTACGAAAGCCTGTCAGAGGTGGAGGAGAGTTGTCCCATGTCTTGCCTGGAATTCTGAGGGAATGGCGAGAACACTCACAGCCAGGGTGGAATTCAGGGTCTCACCCCCACCCCTCTTGCAGTGCCACAGTGTTGGGACTACATGTGCTGCACGCTTTCTTTTAGTTGAAAGGAAGACCATTTGTAGGTCCATTTGTAAGTGGTTAGGCAAACAGATTTGTTATTTAAACTCTTCTCTTTTTTTTTTACAAATGCCAGTGTTTGAAGGTATAAGCAAGCAAGCTGCAAGTTCTTTCAGCCTTTTTTCCTGGTGCTGGAGTAGTCCTTTGATCCCTGCACACAGTGTCTAGCTCCAGGATTTTGGTGGTGCTTCCAAGTATAAGTGATAATTACATTGGCTGTGTTGACCTTGGTGGAGGGCAGGTGAAGTGTGACAGAATTCCAGGATACAGCTCTTTTGCTGATATTCCAGAGAGCCAGTGCCCAGCTAGCCATGGCCAGTGAGGCCACAGAATTAGAGTTAAAGTAGTTCCAAGAGCTGCAAGTGTACCTGAGGCTGGGAATCTGCTGAGTTAGAGGTGGAGTTGTGGGACTACTTGACCATCCTGACGTTCCTGTCTGAAAGACAAGAACACTGCCTTGTTTGACTTCTTCTTGCTGCATCTTTTCCTGGCATGATTTGCATACAAGGCAGGACTTGGATTTGTTCTGCAAGTCCTCAACTTCTGAGAGCTGTTAGTTCAGGAAGGGCAAGGCTGCAGTGCAGCAGCTGGTGGCTGTGCTCTTCTGGGAGACCTAAGATAATTTTCCTGACATGAGGTTGCATTAAATACAAGGTGTTTTGACAGCAGAAGTCTTTCTGCGTGTGAAAATTGATGATTCAGTGGTCACCTACAGTGATTTGCAGTTTGAATGGAGGAATCCAGGCATCTTTCACAGGTGCTTTTCCAAAGGCACTTGGTTATTTGGGCCCTTTGCTATGTTTAGCATGGGCAAATCAGAAGTTAAAGCCCTGGTGGGAAGGACTGACTGTTCAGGAACAAAGAGTAATGCAGCAGAGGATGATTAGAAGTGAATTACACGGGGACAGATAAGGGACTATCACCAAGTACCAAGAGTGGGACTTGGTGATGGTCCCTTAGCCCACTACAGGCAAGTTGCTGCTCCTTGATGAGCACAGTCCTGTTTGCAAAGAAATTCACAGGAAATCTCCATCTTCAGCATCCAGATTTCTAAACTTCAGCTTGTGTCTTTCGTCCATGCCTTCCAAGGCTTGCCTGTGAAGCCTGCTCAGAGTGGCTGCCTGTTCGACAAGAGGGCTTTCACTCTGCCAGACCTGCTCACCTATCCACAGCCACCGAGGTCCTACCATGGGTAGCTGCAACTGAAACAAAGTTTAAAAGCTCATATGAAAGGGTGTTGAACAGCAAAACATACCCCATGCCTGCAAGTGTCTTCCAGCCCTTTGGAAGCTGTTTGGCACCTTGAAAGATTCCCCATTGAGTGCTGCAGTTTGTTGTGGGGTGGTTTCATGGATTTTATGTTACCACATCTCTCTTCTTCCCCTGTGTGGTCTCCAAATGGCTTTTCAGATCTTAACTCATGCAGAAAGACACGTCCAGGGTACAGGTTCAGGGAGTATCCTGCCCTGGGAGGTGACAGCTGAGGTAGCTGGGTGTTTCTGCTGGAGCTTTAAGGAGTCTCCCTGTATTGGGAGCTGTGTACAGTAGGAACAGTCAACAGCCTCATCTTACGTGCACCTCGTCTCACTGGTTAGGATTGCTTCCCCCGTGGAAACCATCAAGAATTTCCGTTATTTCCTTTCCTCAGGCTTTGTTTGGGTGGGGATTTCTGGAAGGTATTTCACAGGCAGGTATAATTAAAGAAAGACATGCTTTGCCTGGAAGCTTGACAAGGTTTCTTTAAAGCCAGGCCTTTAGCATGGTGGCAAAACAGAAACCGTTTGTTTCCTGGTTCGATGGAGGGGAGGTCGGGGAAAAGGGGGAGCTAATCAGCTGGGAATCGTCCCAGTTAAATGCTACACACTGGGGTTAAGGCCCTTATCCAGAAAATCCTTGAAATATGTGCTTAATTTTAAGTCCCCCTGACTTCAATCTGTTTACTCTTGTGCTTAAGTTTAAGCATGTGCCTAAGTGCTTGGCTGGCTGCAGGCCAAGGCAACTAGTAGACTTAGGAGCAGAATCGCATAAAGTAAGTGCTTTACTGGACTGATGTTCCATGGGACATGGCAGGCCTGGAATGCTGGAAGGGGACAGTGCTGTGTATTCCAGCTCCATCAAGTTATTCCATGTTGGGTACCACAGACCTGGGTCTGGGCTCACCTTGCAGGGACCATTCAAACAGTGCAACCTCTAAGCAGGTACCTGAATTTCAGCATTTGTGTTTCTCTGTTCTGAAGGCATCAGCCTCACCTATAGTCTTCTGTATATCACAAACACAGCCTTGGAAAAGTATATAATTTATTTCTTCTCAGTTGAGAGAAAGGAGCATGTTAGTGGAGGAAAATATTCTAGATTTTATCATCAAAGAAGTAAGGAGAGCAGATTCTATGACCTGACTAATAAATCTTCATAGGAATTTGTGTGGCTGCATTAACACAACAAAAAGGACTCCTGTATTAGCACAAGCTTTTATAATGGCTTTATCTTCTTCTTTCCTGTTCCAAGCTAATTCCTGAAAGCCTTCTTCTAATCCCCCGTATTGCTCATCCAGCCTGGACTTCCTAGAATGGCAATGGGGATTTTTTTCCTTCAGTTTTAATGTACAAATGACAGCACTTAAAGCTAATAACTGTAGCGGTGGCATGCACAAAAATGAAAAACCACCATCAAGAAAAAAAATCTGCATTTTTTGAAAACATCACTACCAGGGGTTAAGGGAAATCTGCAGCTGGAACAAATACAGCACTCACCTAACTTCCTCAATAACTCTACCGGGGGGGAGCGGGCAGTTGCCAGACTGAGGAAGCGTGGTTAGCCATCGAGTCTTTGAATGCAGCTCCGTTTCCCCCTCAAACCCATGGAATTTATATTAACCTCCAGCTTTTCTTAGCTGGTGGGAATTTTTTTTTTTAATTTGCTTGAGTAAGAGCCTCACTTTTGTTGCATTGATTCACAGGAGGAGCAGAGGAGATGGTTCTGCTCCTCGTGCCGCACTCTTGCTGGCGGAAGGCCAGGGATGTTAAATGAAAAATTTCTGGCAGTGAGAAGGAGAGAAAGGTTAAGGCTGCCAAGCACAGAGTCACAGATGTCTGCTGACTTGGTTTTGGGAAGGGCAGGCTTGAGAGATCCTGGCTTGCAGTGTTGACTCCAGTCTCAGTAGAGATGCAGGCAGGAGGAAGGACCTCATGTGCCTTTAGCATCTTGCACGATTGTAAATGAACTGTGCAAAGTGCAATATCACAGAATCACAGAATGGCTTGAGGTGGAAGGGACTTCAAAGACCATCTCATTCCAACCTCCTTCCATGGGCAGGGACATCTTCCACTATCCCAGGTTGCTCCAAGCCCTGTCCAGCCTGGCCTGTAACACTTCCAAGAATGAGACAACCACATCTGCTCTGGGCAGCCTGTGCCAGAGCCTCACTATATTCACAATGGAAGAATTCCTTCCTAATATCTTACCTAAATCCACCCTTCTTCAGCTATGTGAGAATTCCAGTGAGGATGTCTAAAACCACTTTTAGTGAGATACTTGTCTACCTAATTTAAGGCCACAGGAGATCTACCCAGGTGAGCATGAAGGGTAGCTTGGGAGACCTCATTTTACATCCTGGAGTTTCTTTAGGGTCCCTCTGTGACTTCAGAGCCACTTTGGAGGCAGAGCATCTGTGGAATGCTTGTGGCTGTGGTGCTGATGGTGGTGGACAGGAGTTCTGGGCAGAGAAGGGAGCTGGCTGAATGGACATGGAGGATGTGCTGGTTGCCAAAATTGCCATCTCTCTCGTGGCAAGCAGTTTGGTATCTCCTTCCGAGCTGCTCGTCACAAAGTGCATCTGCAGTTTTCCTGTCGTGCCCCAGTCTGCTCATTGCCCATTCCAGTCCTGGAGGCCACTATCTCAGACCCTTTCCATCTTTTGGAGTCAAGCCCATCACAGGCCAAATTCTTCCAGCTAACAAGGGCATCAGTGAAATTAGAAAGCAGATGAAAAAAACTGTAGTGAGGAGGGACAATGTGACTCAAGACATCCCAGCAAGCAAGGTCTTTGGTGTTGGTTACTTGACATGTAAAAACATATCTAGGAGTTGTGTGGTGTCTTGAGTTTTGGTGTGGATTCTTATGGAATCATAGAATCGTTTAGGTTGGAAAAAACTTCTAAGACTATCGGGTTCAATCATTCCCCCAGCACTGCCCAGGCCACCACTGACCCATGTCCGTAAGTGCCACATCCACACGGATTTTAAACCCCTTCAGGGATGAGGACTCCATCACTGCTCTGGGCAGCCCATTTCCATGTTTGACAACTCTTTCCATGAAGAAATTTTTCCTAATATCCAACCTCAATCTACCCTTTTTTGTCCCGACTTGGATCTGATGAAACACCTGAAGATGCCTCCTTGTGACCAGCATGAAATTAGTTGAAGAGGCTTCACCCAGCACCTGGTAGTCATTACAAAAGCAGTTGTAACTTATGCTTCCTCTGGCAGGAAAGCTGATGTTTGAATGATGCCACAGTCTTGGGAGTTGTCATGTTTGACATTCAGACTTTGCAAGACCTGGGAGAATGGATATGGCCATCCTGCTACCTGTCCTGTATCAACTTTGGATAGAAAACAGTTTTTGAGGATTCTTTTTTTAGGTGGAGATGCCAGATCCATTTCCAGTGTCACATTTGGACACTGCAGCTACAAATACGCCTTTCTTACTCATCCCCATTTTGCTGTTCAAAGTAACCTGTGGCTCCCAGAGGTCTGCAGAACATCAGTGAAAAACCACCGGCATAACTAATACATGATGCAATATTATTGATACTCTGTGGCCAGTGCATCATGTTTTCTGAGATTTCCCCTGTATTAAATCCCATTACAGCAGGAGGAATCTTAGATCCTCAGTGCATAAAAGGAAAATCCTGGGAGGGATCAGGCTGACACTCAAGGAGCAGTTTCTTTTCCCCAGGTACAAACCGCCAGTAACCTGGCAAGGAACAAGTCAAACCCTTGTGCTGCGCAGCCTACACTCCTGTGAAGGACTGGGACTTCTCAGAGGGAAGAGTAAGACATTTCTGGGGTTAAATTGGCATGTGCACATTGGGATATTTTCTAAGCTAGGGTGACTAAGACATGGGATCCTCACTTGATCTCTCTGGACTGAACTACACTAAGCTGCAACTTCAGAGAGGAGAAAATGCATCTCTTTGTGGCATAGTCCTGAGGAAGGTGCACTGGCTCTGTCCTCAGCCAACTGCAGACAGGAATATCTGTTGTGTGAGAATGTTTCCAGCACAATGCAAGGGACGTGGAAAAGGAAAGGACCGTACTTTAGCCATGAAGCTCTGTGAGAAGCGTCCACTGGTGGGCCAAGAGGGGCTGTCACTACTGTGACCATATTTAAGTTGATGCCAAAATTCTCTTTTGCTCTGATCGTGCAGTGTATGGATCACAGGGATATAGATCATGTAAAAAAAATGCATGTTGAATTATAAACCATTACTTGCAATCTTACGGTGTTGAAAAACTTAATGCACTTGGAAGATGTCCAGCAGGAAGTGCCAAGGACTGAGCACTGAGAAAGTTCTCCTAGTGCCTCTGTATCTACCCATGGTGAGAGAAAAGAGAAGCCAACTGTTTCATGTAAGGCTGTGAAGTTGTCACTCTGTGAATAAGGGGTTGCATCACTGTTGCACTGTCCCAAATCCCAGCAGATTGCATGATCTGAAGCTCCTTCAGGCTGAAACCCTGGTCCGCCCAAAAGAAGGTGAGCGGAGGCCTGGTTCTGGAGGATTGCACAGATGGACATGGAAAACACACCATCCTTTAATAGAAATGGTGAAATGAAAATATTCTTGGATGCACCCCTTATCACCTGGGAGCAATGCTGAGGCTCAAGCATACCTGGCCAGAGGAGACTGTACCAGTATTGGGGATGGCACAGAAAGGTTCTAGCTTAGATGTTCCTAAGCTCCCTGAGGTCCTATCAGATCTGCTCATAGGTCACCTTAAAAATTTATCCCAGTTCTGCCTGTAGGTCTCCTCCTTGTGACACCACCCACCATGATGGAACGGTGGGGAGGTGTTGAGGGAGCTCCTGCCATCCCGCCTCACTTCATCTCAGCTAGAGACACATGGTCAGATAGCACACCAAGGTGCACAAATGGGGGTGGTGGGCTTTGAAGAGCACAAGGGACAGGAAAAAAACAGACTGGGGAACATGGCAAATATAGAGGGACTATATATTTTAAAGAAAAGTGAGGTCCCAGAGGGACTGAAATAGCTCAAATTATAAATATTCCAATAGCAACCTAATAACACTTTTAAGACCCAGGTAAAGCCGTTCCTCCCTCACTCCCAAGCTGGTGCAAGCCAAGGAAAATGTAGGAAAAGCTTTTCAGTGTAGTGCAGCCCTTTCTCAGGATGAGCTTGGGCTACCTGGACAGACTGCAAACCAAACAGCATGTGTAGTGCCTCCTGGTCACAAGTGATGTGGGCACTATTTAGTCCCAGTATTAGCTGGAAAAGGCTCCTTTTTCCAGGGAAAAGCAAACCCAGGTCATCAATGCGATTTATTTTAGTGATTCTTTAAATATTCTGCATTTAAGGACTCCAAGCAAAGATGTGGTTATAGCTATACTTACTGGATAAATGTATTTATTTATGGATGGAATGCTTTACTGCTGACAGTACAGTTTGTTTTTAAGCCTGACCAGGGTAGAGGAAATACATACAAATAAACAATAAACCTAAACAACACTAAAATAACATCAGTTAAAACAATTAGAGTTACTTCCACTCGCAAAGTATTGTTCCCATTTTGCTACAACATGGGAAAAAGCTCCATTTCCTAAGTCAGCTTGTAACTGATTTGGGATTTGCGGATTCTGGTAACAAAAGGGGATTTCTTTTGTCTGTTATTTATACTCTTCCTATGGCACCATGTGTCAGTGTCGGCATGTCTGGAGCACCCTGTCTCAGTGCAGCAGTGTCTCCAGCCTGTCCCCATCTCTGTGCCTCAGCTGTGCCATGGCACTACTGGTTGGGCTTTTCCTCCTGCCCGTCCTAGTTGTGCTGGTGTAAAAGTGTGTTTGCAGAGGCGGTTCCTCCTAGGAGACTTTGTCCTGGTTTTTAATGTTTTATTATCCATGAATTATGTATCATTCAGGAGCTATGGGGCCAAGACTTAAAAATAGACCCTGGAAAACATGCTGTCAGTAATCAACAGAAGGTTTCAAGGAAGGTTCAGGCCATGTTTTAATTGGGATGCTTTGTCTAATTATTCTAATTCTTTAATTGCATTTGCATCCTTCACCCCGCACAGGGAGTTTCATGCCGGGTTGTTCTGCCATTCTCTGTGTGTTTTGTGTCACCTAAAACTGGCTGCAGAGGGATGAAGTGGGACAGCTTAGCTGCCACCAAGCATTTTGTACCATTTTCAACACTGTCTTGCCTTCAGCTGTGTGTCTGCTCTCTGTCAGGAGCCAATAACAAACACCAAGGAGAGGTGATGGGAAAATAAATGTCTGAATGATACTTCTTTGGGTCTGGGATTGCATGTGTGGAGTCTGTGGTTCATGAAAACACCCATCATTCTGTGAGAAGTATTCACCAGAGCATTTACACTCAGCAAGTGGGAATACAGGAGGTTGTGTCCTTGGGACAACAGGAGAGGGCAGATCCCTACAGGGAATATTGCAGGTGTTTTTAGTGTTAACTAAAGAGTGAGGTTTAGCTGTGACCATCCTGTTCATAGTCACAGCCATCCCACCCTTTTTTTTGGAAGAAGACTCCTCCAAGATGCTCATCACCGAGGCATGTGTGCTGCAGCTACACATCCAGCCTTTACTGGCAGTCTGTGGTTTATGGTGTATGCCCCAAAGATGCAGTTAACAAGGGAATCCTCCAAACTCGGACATCTCTCATGGAATTACTTAGAATCACAGAATCGTGGAATGACCTGAGCTGGAAGGGACCCACAAGAGAATCATTTAAGTCGAATCCCTGTCTCTGCACAGGACAGGTCTAAGAATCCACCCTGTGCCTGAGAGCATTGTCCAGATGCTCCTGGAGCTCCTCTCTGGGGCATGTTGCACTATGCCATGATCCATCAGGCCAGCACGTCCTCCTGTCAAGGTCCCACAGAGCATCTCTTCTCCACGACAGAACTTCTTAGATCAGTGATGGTAAAACCCAGAGAATTTTGATCCATTTCCAGCTCCTGGATGACTGGAAAGTAATTTCTTTGTCAGTCCTATAATTTAATTTAGCCCTGACTCCAGTGATTGAGATTGAAGAAGGTGTCCTCGGAGGTTGCCAGGACCCACGAGTACTCTCTTCTGGGTGAAGAAGGATGGTAGAGCCATGACCATCACGTACTGTAAGGATTGACCTGCCTTTTATCTTCTGTGGGGAGTATTTTGCAAAATTGTTGCACTTTCTATTCCTTAGATGTTGAGCACCAACTGCTTCCTTATTCAAAAGCAACTCTTACTGTAAGCACCTTACAGGAAAATATTAATAGCTTGCAATTTAAAGGAACAGATTTATCACTTACATTTTAACAGAGAGGAAATAATTTCTGTGTGGCTTCCTGACAGTGTGTGGTGTCCTTCCATAGCCTCCAGACCAGGTCAAGGCTTTAGTTTGTGCCTCAGCTGTCTCCTTTCAAGATGTAAAAAATTCCCCTCATGGGTGACAGACCAGAGCCGTGGGAATTCCTGGAAGAGGAAGAGGCAAGTGGCCTCTGAGGAGAGAGCTCTGCTGGAAATGCTCACAGGACTTACAGGTGTTCATGTAACACTGAATCATGGAATCACAGAATGGTTTGGGTTGCTAGGAACCATAAAGCTCATCTTGTTCCAAACCCTGCTGTGGGCTGGGACACCTTCCACTAGAATCACCTCCAGAAGAAATGCTGGCCTTGGGTGGATAGAGGTGATGGGGATGCTGCCAGTGGCACCTTTACTGTGTTTTCTCATGTGCAGGGAGCTGGCTGGTTGTACTGAATATATTGGCACATTCAACCCCATAAGCATGATGATTATGGGACTGGCACAATAAAAGTTACACATCTCTGCAGCTCTGTGCTGTCCTGGACTATCTCCTATAGGCAGATGAAGGCCTCATTGCAGGGTGTTGCAATTCGCTGGGTGGGTTTCTGCCGATCGTTTCTGGAACCACAGCATATTCATCTTTTTACACTCACTCCAGCCTCAGTATTTCTACTGTTCCCTTTGCCCAGGCACATAGGGCATCCTCAGTGATTCCAGCCCCACCTCACCCTTCCCACTTCCCCAGAAAATAAATCCCACCCTGAACTTTGTGTGCAATAAAACCGAGCGAAACTCCCAGCTCCTACCTCAGGCCTAATAACCTGTTTGTTCAGTTCAGGCCTTCTGCAACCATTTGTTTAAGATAAGCAAGGGCGGATGTTTCTTGAGGGCACAAAAGGTGCTTGAGATAAAGCTCCAGCGGGACTGATCCTGTGCTGTGGTGGGATCATTTCCTTCTCTCATCACCTGAGCGTTGTTTTTTTTCCATCAGTCCAGTGCTTTTCTCAGCCATCTGTTCACACTCAGGGTTTCAGTGTTGTTGTTTCCTATTCAGGTATCTTCACCTGCTTGATGATCACAGGCTGGGAGTGTTTCTGCTGCATGGGGAATGTCTGTGAAAGAGGCTGAGTAAATTGTTATGAGTGAAGACAGTTGCTTTGTGGGGTGCGGTTTCACATCTGAAAGCCAGGCTGTAAAACCACAGGGATGAAGCAATGAACCCAAACCCCTAAAAGCCCCTCGAATCTTTGTGAAACACCCATGAGTTCAGCCACCTCAGGCAGCAGCCGCACTTGGGAAGTGCAGCAGTGGAGGAGGAGGAGGAGGAAGGGTGCAGGTTGGTCCCAGATAAGACTATCTCCTTTGTAAGGTTGTTGTTGTCAGATGCCAAAGGAGTTGCTGTGATTTGCTGCCTCAGGGTGATCACAGAAGAACCGGTGGCAGCAAAAAAGCTCTACCTCATTCCTGCTTATCAAATTGTGACTTGGGACTGTTCATGGAAGAGAGGCTGGACCTGCCCAGCCCTGAGCCCCCCATGCCCTGGGCTGACCCCCAGCATGGGCAGCAGGGGAGGGGGATTCTGCCCCTCTGCCCCGCTCAGGTGAGACCCCACCTGCAGAGCTGCCCCAGCCCTGGGGAACAACAGCACAAGGACGTGGAGCTGCTGGAGCCAGTCCAGAGGAGGGTGACAAAGATGCTCCCAGGGCTGGAGCCCCTCTGCTCTGGAGCCAGCCTGGGACAGCTGGGGCTGTTCCCCTGCATAAGGGCCCCTTAGGCAGGGCCTAAAGGGGCTCCAGGAGAGCTGCAGAGAGACTGGGGAAAAGGAATGGAAGGACAAGACACACGGAATGGCTTCCCAATGCCAGAGGGCAGGGTTAGATGGGATATTGGGAAGGAATTCCTGTCTGTGAGGGTGGTGTGGCCCTGGCACAGGTTTCCCAGAGCAGCTGTGGCTGCCCCATTCCTGGCAGACGGGTGAAAGTAGATGGTCTTTAAGGTGCCTTCCAAGTCAAATCATTCCAAGATTCTACAAATTTACTATCTGTGGTAAAACAGGCAAATCTGGTGCCTTCTTCCAACTTCTTCAGATGATCCTGCTGCAAAGGAGGCAGGAGAAAAAATTATACTCTTTCTTGCAGGAGGGTAGCACTAAACGCAACCATTTTCCTCCTTTGTTCCTGCCCCTCTTCCTTGTGTCACTCCCAAGCCAGTATCCCATAGGTTACTGGGCTGGGGTGTGGGGTTGGATCAGCAGAGGGATGTTGCTGGTGAGGGGCAGGTGTCAGAGGGAAAGGTGTGGTGGCTCTTGGGTTGCAGCGGAGTGCCAGCGAGATCTTGGAAGCTTTTTATCTGTTCTTTCTTTAAACTTTGACGTAAATGTGTCTGGGGCACAGCATTTTAGATTCCCACAGGCAGGTGGACAGGGATGAAGGTTGGACAGACACCTTTATTAGGAAGGTAAAGCACAAAAAGAGAGCATGTGGCCTTCAAACCTGCTGCCTGTGACCTCTCTTTGCAGCAATTCCAGCAGATGACAGGTTTCCCTAGCAGTTCGTATAACAGTCACCTGAGATTACCAGACATCACCTTCTCCAAGAGTTGTTTTCCCCTAAAAAATCTAAAAATGTGTGTGCACGTAACAACACAGTTGATCTCTTAGGGACTGGCCCAGAGGACAGGCCATTCCTGAACAACCCTTCTTTTCCAGAGCTTTTGGCCCTCCTTGTTAGAGCATGTATGTTTATGGTTTAAATTGGAACGTATGTGTATTAGAAGTCCCATGGGCATCTCAGGTTCTGCTCCAAGCTTCCCTAACCACAGAGTGTTTAGCTCCAAAACTGAAAATCAGCCCTGTTAGCAATCTTTCCTGTGACCATGGGCTCCTTGTGCTTTGCTTTTCCCACACCCCTCGCTTTCAGAACTGGGAGCACAGAAATACAGGTTTGTCATCTTCTCCAGCCACCTGTGAATAAGTATCAAAATCCATGTGGGAAAGAGACCAAATGTGATTTTGCTGCCCGCTGAGGAGTTGCAAACATGCCTCTGAAAACCATGAGCACCTGAGTTTGATGGTGTTTTCTGGCCAAAGCAGGAGAAAAACCCATCCCTCGTAGACCCACTGCAGAGCAGAGGGTGCTCCTCTGCCTTGAGAGACATTTTCCTTTGGCTCTGTTCAGGGATTTTGACTTCACAAAGAGTGTGTCTGCTGAAAGATGGAAGAGCTGCGTTTCAGATCCACGTTGTCATCAGTGAGCTGGCTCTGCTGAATGCACTTACATGGCTGTCCTGCATGACCCATGGTGGGCAGCAGCCTGGAGACAAGAGCCGTGTTATCAGAGCTCTCACCATGCCCTTGGGATTCTGTCCCCACCCACCCATCACCTTTGGTCTTCTCCGGCCACTCCACCCTACTTGCAAGTTGCTGATACTTCCTTTTACATCAGCTTGCT